>CM076580.1:538861198-539211168 GCA_034641835.2 Pinus albicaulis | reverse complement strand
AGTTGAGGTGGCAATATATTACCAGAAATAGGGATAATCCATTGCTCGCTTCTATCGTAGCTGTTCACTCTTGTAAAAAGGTTCATATCCATCAGGAGCTCGTGGGGAAAGGTGACGGTGACGGTGACATTGACAGTGACAGTGACAGGTTATTATGCGCAATTTGCCGTGAAGTACTTTCCAGCAAGTTCTTTCCAGCAAAGGACCTGATTACATTGGTGGCCCAAAGGCTGTAAAAAATGCAATGGTTGAAGATGATATGGTTGTTTTGTTCCGAAATATAATGGATTGGAGTCGTCCAGAATTGCCCTGTAATCATCTTTTCCATACTGCTTGTATCTCTCACTGGTTTGAATGTCGACTTTCATGTCCGCTGTGCAGAGATGAGTTGAGCGGTAAGTTGAAGTAGCCATCTTCAGCAAAGGGAAAATTCTTGGCCTCATCACTGCATTTTATTAAATGTTCATTTTTAAATTTTGTTGTTTCCAATAAGAAGATTGACATATTCAAGAAATTGTATATTGTGTGTAAATATAGTTTCAAAAGATTGAAATTTGATGAATTATTTCAGTTTGTTTCATGTCTTTACAGTGCGCACTTTTTTTAAAATGATGGATAATTTAACATTGCATATTATGATATTTTATTTGTAAGCATATTTATTATTATTATTATCAATAATATTATTTTGTTCTTTTTATCAATAGCCCGTGTTCATTTGGCTTAGTTTTAAAGACTTATTGGTTCCTATTATATCTTTCTTTTTAAGTTCTCAAGTATCATTTTTTTGATTTGCTCTAAGTTCTTGTTCATTTCTATAATGGTAAATATTTTTTTTCAACTTTTTACTTTCCATCCTTAAGATATACAATACATTTTCAAGAATTCATGATATGCTTTACTTTGTGTCAACTTGAACCTTCAACATGTCAAATCTTAAAATAAAAGCAAAAAAAACTAGTTAGTTTTATTACTCCTTTTATAATTTATAAATGACACAAAAGTAAAGTATTTTTATTAGTGAGTCATTTATAAATTACAAAATATTTGGTAATATTTTTGTAAACAATAATCAAATTTATAATGATTTTAAACCATTTACAAAATTTATTCTCTAAATTTTTTTCTACTCCACTTTAATGAAAGTGCCCTTACTTTCTATTACAAATTTATGAAGTTGATGGAAAGAGTATCCATTGATAACCATTTAACTTAGCCTAAAAAAGTAGTGTCTGGTATCAAATCAAATAAGTGTAGGTGGTTCAAGAGTACATTTTCAAAAACATGTGATACAATGATTGTTTATTAATCATTTATAAAAAAAATCCTATAATTAAATTATTTTTTAATACATTTAAATCAATTTTTAAAATACTAATAATTAAGTTAATTGTTAAACTAAATTGATATTTTATGCTCACTAGTGTAGAGAAAAAGGTGATAGGGAATTTTGCTAACTAACTCTTAGGTAAATATTGCTCAGAAATTCTATGGGAAATTTTTTAACTATGCTAAAGGCTAGTGTGGCCCAAACATAATGCCATCCCTAATTATTTTGAGGGCTTAATTGTGTAGACATAAAACATAAACTAACAAAGAAAAAAATAAAACATTTTTTATTTTTTAATTATTTATTAAACTATATATATTTTCAAGAAATTGATATTAAATTATACATTTTCAATCAATTCATCTATATTGTAAAAAATTGAATACAAAAAAAGTGAAAGACACAAACTAGAAATAGGCATTAAAAAAGGGATAAAACCTTAAAGTTTGGCCTTGAAAGCACTTAAGAGGAGAAAAATCAACCATAATGAAATATATATAATTCCTAAAAGGTCACTTGAAACATATTTCCTCGGTGAGATATACTCATTGCATCACATTCTCGGAAATATAATCATTCTTCTTCTCTCGACCATATTCACCAATGCGATGTAGTTCATCGCACATCGCACTATTATCAACTCAAACACTTCGCACTCCACCTACTTTCGCCGATATTATGATTGCGATATTGCAATCGGCAAAAAGCTAAGTCGATCAGTATATAATGAAGATTTGCACACGAGAAATGCTGCAATGCGACATATTTGGTTTTAATGCGGAAATGATTAGAGGGGCACAAAAACCCATATCAACCATTAATGTCATAAATTAATGGTTTTGTCACCCATACCTCCATAATCATTTTCCTGTAACAAGCATTCAATTCATATCTTATCAGCGTGTGAAGTCTCATCCATTTGAACATTTCTATTGCTATGGTACTTTTGCATATTGTAAAACCAAAAGTTCCCTCTTTCCACTTATCCTTTCTCATTTATTTGCAGGCTAGCCCGAATAAGAAGAATTCTCTGGAGATCTCTAAAATCTCTCAAGAAAGCTAAGAAGCATATGGCCCTTGTAAACCCTGCTCCCGCTACAATTGAGAGAACATAAATGATGCTTTTGTTTACAGATACTACATGTGGACCAGAAAGAAGATCCCCCTCATGGGAATCCATGTATAAGCTACTCAAGGATGAAAAACCTCACAAAGTTTAAAGAAAACAAACTATCGACGCTCTCGATTCCTTCGAAGCTACAATTGAAGAAGTAACTAATTAATTCCTACATCGAATTACTGCCTGACCGAAAATCTTACCATACACTGATGTGGCAAGGTGGATAATTGATAATCTCAATACTAAGGAGGGGACATTTCTTTCCAGCAAACGAAAAATTATTGGTTCCTTTAAATATGAAGACCTGAAGCTGATGTACCATATCCTAGACCCCGAAAAGGCCTATGATAAAGAATTTCTTGCATAGTTCGCCAAAGAAAATTAGCTCAAATAGAACCCAATAAAGAAATGGAGGAGTAATCCCAACAAGCACAAGAATGGCGAAAAGGGATTGTACTCTATTAACTCCCTTGCAGGCCCTGATTGTTATATCTCTGTGATGATGTCCAGGCTTTTGGTCAGCTGAACACTACTCAATTTTCAGTAGAATGGGTCTCTCTCATGGAGGCAGTTGGAGATTCCTATGTTATGGATTGGGGAAATAATCTATCTAATAATATTGGCACTCAGATTTTAGAATATAGAAAAAACCGTTCCATTTCTTCCAAAATGCGCCCCCCCAATTATATATGAGCGCCTATATCATGGACGGTGTGTGTTTTACCTCAGATTTTCCAGCCATGGGCTGGAAATGGACTACCTAAGACCCTATACCTATTCATATATTTCATAGTATGTTTTTGGAATCCAAGTATGAGAACCATTTTTACAAAATTTTCCATGGAGTTATTCTGCCGTTGTTCTAAGTTGTTTTTAATGAGAAAGTCCCCAAACTATCAAAAGAGGCCCAAGTTGATTTTTCCTCTATAGGAAAATGGTTTGGTGAAGAGCTATTCACCTATATCTGAGTATTTGGGAGTTTAGCTCGACCACACGTTTTTCCCCTGTATGTTCCTGACAAGCTTCTCATAAGAGAAGTTGTATATCACACTATTGGAAATGACCTAAAAAAAATTCTGAAAGAGGCCAAGAAAGCATCATGGCCTTCTTTTCCTATTAATTGTGGTGCTTATGGACTTGATAATTACAAGCATGTTGTTGTAGAGATTGGTCAGATTGAATGTTTGGAGTTATTTACAACTCCAAACAGGAAGTATGATCCAATTAAAGTTGCTAATAATTTCACTACACAAGTGAATATTAGGCATTTTGTACATGAAGACGATGAATTCGATGACCTAATTGAGTTTGTCAACAATTATACCGCAATTCAAAAGTTGGCAGCTTTACGTCTCCATCCACAACAATTGCTAAAATTTAAGCAATATAAGAATAAGATATTGGAAGAAATTCCATTGAAAATGTTGGATGTTTCACAACCATTAGCTCAGAAGGATAAGGAAAGTGAATCGACAAGTAAGGATAATGAGGTCCTTATCAGAACAAACCTGGATAAATCAGCTGAAGTTCAAATTGAGTTTGGATTTCTCGAGTAATATAAAGGATGTTTGGAAGGAGTTTGATATAAAACTCTAGGAAGAACAAGTAGCCACAGTTAGTGATCAACAAAAAATTGTGCATACTCCACAAAATTAAAGTGAGGACTCATTCACTGCTGAGCCCTCTGACAAATTAGTAAGCACATAAAGAGTGGAATTCATCCCGGCCTTTCCCACCATCGAAATTTTTCTTAACATTAAAGAAATTCCTCCTTTGGACATTTTCTACAGTCCAAAACACAAGGCGGTTATGAGCCGACAAAAGAAAACAAGAAGATCAGAGCAACCCCAAACCCTTGTACAAGGAGATGTATCAATGGATATTGTTTGGAAAGACACTCAGGTAGATCCTTCATAGGATCTAACTCTCCTAACTCAGTTCTCTGGAGCTTATGCTTATGCAACCATTGAAAAAGCTTCAGAAGTTCAACAACCGATGAAACAAAAGGATGAGAAAATTGTCCAACTTGAACTACAGCTACAAGCTGAGAAACAAAGTGTCAGTCAACAGTTACAGGTACAGACCACATAACTTTAGGAGAGCATGGAACAGTTAAAAATTCAACATCAGCCTGAGATTATTTCCAAGGATATCCAAATTCACCAATTGCAGCTCTCTATTGAGCAAGTAAAAGATAACCCAAAGATTGATGAATTTAGAAAAGAGGCCTTAGAACTAAAAACTTTATTGGCATAGTAACAAGTTGTTTTTTGTCAGAAATTATCAAGTATTCTTGAATTGTATGAAGAGAGATATTCACTTGTAAATCACATTGCATATTTGAGAATTAGTTTTGATGATGTAGATGATAAGGTCTCCTATTTTTTCACCTGGTAGGATTCTATTGATGGTCGAAAGGCCAACCAACCCAAGATCAAGGATTCAAAGAAAAAAATATTATTTATATACTGGGATATACAATTGAAGCATGCAGAGAGAGCCATTTGCAGGGTAAAGGATGTTGCTACTAACATTGTGGAAACTGTTAGTCAAAATCTTATCGCAACAAACCTTATCGATAGATGTCCTCCCAGTGCATTTAATTTAGTGAAAGACTTGATAAGATAGTGGCAAGAAGTGCCAAAGGTAAAAGAAGAACATATCATGAAGATGGAAAATCTGGATTGGGAGAAATATTGGAGATATTTAGTAAAGCCTCACAACGAGTGGCTTATGCTGCACTGTCTCACGGATACATCCTACTACATTCTTCCCCCACTTTCCAATGTTGTTTTACTTGGACAACTATGCATTAGGCCATGCCAACCTCCAGAGGCTAAGCCTATGCTTAATATCCTTCAATTGAAGGAAAAAATGGAAAAGGAGACATGAGGACAATCCTAGAGCAAGTCACCCCTTTAATTTCTATTTTTGCTTTAATTCCACTTACTTTAAGGAGGGTTGTTTTAAACCTCCTCAGATTTTTATTGTAATAACTATTTTAATACTTATTATTTTTATATTTAAACCCCTTCATGTGTTTGAAGAAGGGGTCCTGAAATTTTGAAAATAAGACTTTACAAATGTTGCACTTTTGTACTCTTGATGTTTTATGAATAGAAAAGGCTAGACCAAGTATTATTTCTCAAATGAGAAGAGTGAACATATACATGGTACTTTTATCCTATGTGTTATATTTTTTCTTCAAATGAGAAATAATTTCTTATCTTATGATGTTTTGTTTCATGTATCTGTTTGAATACAGTTTGAAATTAATTCACTTCTGAACATGTTACACTGTTATCACTGATACATATGCAATATAGGAATTTAAAAGTTGCGATATAAGATTTATTCAATTGATTTAATTAAATTAATTATCTCAAAAGTTTTCATATCTCTTAGTGAATGTATGATCTTTATTTGCATCCACTAAAAGGTTATTTTTGTAGATCACACAGAGAATAGATTTCATCCTGGGATACATAGTAGATAGATATATTGTTTATTGCAAGCTTGCTAATATTTCCATCTATCAAGTTCCACACAGTGATAAAACCATCCATTCACCTCAATTATATGAAATTTTGAAACTTGTCCCATAAATCTAGTCGGAGCCACCATTCAAAATGGAAAAGGACGATTTTTAAGTCCCCGACCAGGTGGGTTTCCCTGATGTTGTTGCATCGATTTTCAGGGCCTCAACATTTTTGGCACTAGAAGGAGGGCCATATGACTATGAATGGCACTAAAGCTTAATCCAAAAATCAAATACCATCAGAAGAGTCATTCTCCCTCCAAGTCCACAACTTCTAGTCTTGGTTCAAAATCTCCTACTCATAAATCAGAAGTTGTCCAATATCACCCCAAATATCCTAGTTCTGTTCATAAAGAAATATCTTCATAACATACTCTAGAATCACCTAAAGTACAAACATTGATAAATAAATTGGAAGAAATTTCAATTTTTGCAGAAAAACCTGTACTTTCTAAAGCCTTAGAAGGAATTGTTACTTCAATATTTGAAGGCACTGGCGTATTAACTCGATATGAGAGTGAAAATCTCTGAGTAATTGATTTTGAATTTCCTCTTCATTCTCATCGTAGGAAAACTCCTATGTCCGAAACTCAATCATCAACCAGTGAGATTCAATCCTCTTCTACCCCTCAAACAACATTAGCTATTCCTCCTTCTTTCACAACTTCTAAAACAATTTCTTCATTAATTCATATTCCTTCTTCTTCTTAGTCTACAACTACTATGTCAAGTAGTATTAGTTCCATAGTCATTTCTTCTTCACCTTCAACTACTACTAGAACTACTTCTTCTACTCCAAATCAGCCTTGAGGAAAAACCAATCCTCCAATTCACGTAATGACATCGAGACCTTGGAAAAATCCTGAAGCTATCCAATTACCAGGTTCTCTTCATCCTTTACCTAAATATCTTGAAATATGGTTTCCTAAGTATAATCTGGATAATGGATTACCTGCAGAGGAACATCTCCATAACTTTATGCTTGCCATAAATATTATTTAAGTTACTGAGGAAGACTGTGTAGTTAGATTGTTTCCTTATAATTTTCAAGGATCAAATAGATGATGGTATTTTTCACTACCATAAGGAACTAGTACTAGCTGCGACATTTTTGAAGAACAATTCCTTACTAAACTTGAGGATGATCGCACTAATGCCACCCTTATCAATGATATTTCCAATCTTAAAGAAAACATAGGGGTAAATATCAAATATTTCAACTCCAGATTTAATAATTTTCTCAACAAGATCCCAACCACATCTAAGCCTGGAGTAAATGTACAAATAAAATGGTAAATATCCTCTCTTCCTTCTAATATTTCTATTTTTGTAGATAGAGTCAATAAGGCTACATTGGTAGAGAATGTGAAAGAAGCTCTTTCTGTTGAAAAAAGAATGCTTGCTTTAGAGAAGAAAACTAATCAAGAAGATAGAAAAACTAAGAAGGTTTAATTTAAGGATGAACCTAAAAAGAAAACATCTAAATATCCTTATGATCTTTAAGGATTAAAAAAGGTCCTAAAAACCATGTCAACTGATGTGGTTGAGATAAAGAAACAAGTAGCTAAGTCTTCTTCGAAGAAACCTTTTATATCTTTTAAGAATAACGAAGCTTCCCAACCTCCAAATGTAATCTCAAACACTAAATCAGATCAAGACGAAGATCATGATGAAACAATATCATCTGCAGAAGAATCTCAAGAAGAAGAACTAGTTGAAGTCCATGGAATATGGGACTTCATCCTTCCAACCTCTGATGATGAAAATGAACATGAGGCACTTTCGGTTAATACTGGAAGTAAAAATTCTAGTGACCTACCTCAATCACCCCAAAAGAAAAAATCTTCATCCTCTGTTGCTAAGGATAAAATAGTTAATACAAAGTCTTATTCTCCTCAATAAAATCCAACTTCTTCTACTCTTCCATCTACATTTAAAACATTAGTAGTCTATGATACTATTAAATATTATATAGTGGAAGATATGAATAAGGTTAAAGAAAATATTTCTTTACATGAGTTAATAAAATTGAAACAACAACAAAATTTTTACTCAAAGAGTTGAATGCAGTTCTTGTTGCATCCTTGCCTACTCCTGTAACTTCTAAAGAAACTAAAGGAGTAGGTAAGCCTCCTAATGATTCACCTGAGAAAATTGATGCAAGTGATGCTATTTTGATCGGTGACAGATCTAATTCACACACTCGTCCTTTCTTGTTAACTTTTTAAGTGTTAAAAAAAATGTGCATAATTGTTTAATTGACTCTGGAGCCTCTTCAAACAACATGCCATATTCTGTTTTTCTGAAATTGAATATATCTCCTCAGCAGTTTGTAGTACATATAATGCAATTAGACAGATCAAATTTTAAGGTATTAGGAGAAATGAATTCAGTCCTTATCAGCTTAGCATCTAATCCAAAAGTTCATCAAGTAATTGATATCTTAGTTTCTGATATTCCCGATTTTTATGGTCTAATACTAAGTAGAGATTGGATAGAAAAACTTCATGGCTATTTTGCTAATGATTGATCTCATATGTGGCTTCCCCATAATGGTAAGCCAAATTAAATCCAAGTAGACCACGAAAATAATTTGAAATACTTAGTAACTGAATTTGAATAAGAGAATGAACCCATGGATTTTACTAATAACATTCTCAAAAATTACTCTGGTAAATCATTTTTTGGGAATTTCAATGCTAAAAAATCTTCATTTCTCACCAACTCAGTTAATTCTCAGATTGAAAATTTTTCTCAGTCAGATTCTTCCAAGTGTATAAATACCATAGATAAACCTTGTATTAATACATTTTTCTGGACACTATACTTTGATGGATCAAAATCCAGTGAAGGAGCAAGACCTCGTTGCATATTAATCAATCCAAAAGGTGAAAAGACAATGCTTACATGCAGACTTGAATTTGAATGCAGAAATAACACTTGTCGTGGCTCTATAATTTATAAGATTGGCAATAATAGACTATAAAGGAAAACATCAAACCACTTTGGAATCTAGGACCTAGCCTTCCTAGACTCAGATAGGGCTCTCTCTATTTATGATTTAATTTTACCTTGATGTTATGAATTCTGATGTTAGGTTAGTTACATTGATAGTGGGATTTAGTTTTTTGATTGATTTGGTTGGTTGGATGAGCAGATCTATTTAAATTAATCCATTGGGCTATAGAGTCATAAAATTCTGGCACGTTGCATCAAATTTTAAAGAGCATCACAGGGCAAGATAACTATGCTTACTGGGTCTTAAAGCAGTATGAATGGGGAGTTGAAAGAAACAATGAATTTTAGTAGTGGTTAAAAATAAATTAAGAATTTGTTAACCAGACTTCAGAAGAAAACATTTAGATTGTAGACATGGAAAAAATTAAGGTGATCCAACAAAAAATATTAATCTAAAATTTCTGCTTTACAATCATCTTAAAATGGTACGCAACAAGAAGAAAAATGAAAACATTTGACACAGAGAAGGAAACACATCACCAGTAAAACAAAACTCAAGTATCCTGTAAATGGTCTTTTATTATTGATGCTCAAGCTTCAAAAAGACACAGTGCTCTAATACAAAAGTTTTTACAATACAAGGTCCAACCCCTGGTACTTCCAATACATGTAGTATTTAACTGCAAAGTACATCTATTGCCCTATATACTTCAACAACCTTTCATTAATTACAACTAAGCCAAAATTTAGACAAGTGTGGCCATGCAATGGCCAAGGAAAAATACATCTGACAAGCAAGGCTTGTGGTATTAACTCTGACAGCTCTTCATGAATTAAAAATTAACCCCAAAAGTGGTTGAGGTGGTCATGAAGAGGCAATGATAAATGGCTGTGACACCTGGCTCCACCTTTCGGACCACCTTTGCTAGATCATTATATATGATGCAGTGCTGGCACCTTTAGCTGATCAGTGGTTGTGCTGACGTGCTCACTATGCCCTTCAGTCCTGGTACATGCATAACTTGGCCCACTCCTTACCTATAATTCTTGTCCCTATGACTTGTATGTAAAATTCATCCACCTTTGTATATTTTCTGAATGTGGGCATGGCGAGGAAAATGTGCTTCAGTTCATGCTTGATGAAGATGTCATTACTCAAGAGTTCTAGGACAACTTTCCCGGTCACGTTTCCTTTGAAGTTGGAGAATTTTGTGGTGTATTTGGCTTTCTTCCTAAGCTTTGCCATGTAATATCCCTTCTGAACCATTTCATTATTAATTACATACAGTGAAGGCAACCCCTTCACCCTCAAGGGCTCAATTATATTGAAGAACCTACTAATAGCCACATCCAATTCATGACAATTCTCCTCTAGCTTTCTGACCAAATTCCTCTTAGTGGGGACATTTTTACTTCTATTATAGTCTCTATCTTGTCCTTCATGTCTAGTGCCTAAATCTCATAACTGGTTTTGGAGTTCAAGAAATTTATGATTTTTGGGGCTCTAGTAGGCATATTTCCCAACTCTTGATTGGCTTTTTCAATAGCCACCCGACACCTGTCAATCAATTATTTATGCTAAAAATTGATATGGATGGAGTTCCAGATTTCATCCACCGACTCTATGATACTACCCCAGATGATCATCTTCATTTGGCCGAGAATATTACTATTGGCTTGAGGGGTCCTGAACCAGGTTCAGTTTGCAAGGATTGCCAACAAACCCCTATACTATTGGCCCTTTAGGCAGTGACCTAATTTCGTAGGTCACAGTATTACCCGAAGTAGTATGGGTGGGTGCTAGAACCAGGTTTCTACACCCTGAGAAAGGAAGGGTAAGGAAAGAAGAGTTGCATTCTATTCTGTAATTCTCAGATTACCTGGTTCTTCGCATGGTTAAGTATGTATCTATTTGCATCCACGTGCACTAGATCTATAAATATATACTTTATATAGCATCAACACAGTACGATATAAACCGAGAAGAATAGATCTAGATCCATTCATTCAGTACACATATCTTCGTAGCGGAAAGAAAAAAAATACATATAACAAAAATTATCAGCAATTCATACAAAAGTACTCATAGATTCAGATCTCTAATAATCCTTCGCATTCATTCATTCATCAATATTTCCTTACAATTCCCTTCCCAACCTGCGCACACAGTAGTAGGGTCCATACACAGCTGGACTAGGATCTTCGCGCACATAGCCAACAGGAGTCCGTTCCCCAAAACCCAAACAGACAACTTAAGCAACATATTGCATCAATATCTCATCAATTCTTATCCCTTTCGATACAAAATAAATCTCTATTTATAACAATCTAGCTCCGAATTTCCTATGGTCCGCAAGCCATCGTTTTCGGATCCCTAGTTTACCCTTTGACCCATTACAATGCATTTGGGGCTTTGACCCACCCCAAAACCCCTGTGCTATACTAAATGTAATCAAAAGTAATCAAAATGGACTAGTTTCGCAGCTTGTTAGGGGACCCCTTTCCAACAGTCCCCCAACACCATCTTGTGACTCGTCCCAAGTCACAGTAGTGGTGCGGCTTCGATTTGCATGCACAAAGTATCTACAGTGCGAACAAGTGGAGGGAGTACATCCAAACTTTGGGCCACAGCTCGCTGCGCAATGTTAACCAACATCAGGGAGGTAGGCCCATCTGTATTCGTAGTGATCCGTTATAACAACCTGTGGATGTGTGCGACGGTGGACTGAGCATCGTGTGCGTGCTGGAGTGCAGTACCACACCATGGCTTCAACCATTTTTGAAAAACTTTCTTGGAGTGTCGAAGGTCCTCAATCCTGTCCATGGCGGCTAGGCACTGCACGGAAATGGGGGAAGGTGTGGAGGTTCGGACTTGATCTAGAACAGCTTCTGCCTGCTGTAATTCCTACTGGATATGCTGAATCATCGAATGGTGTTGCACTGTCATCCATAGCTCTATAGCTATTTTGGCCAATTGTGCTCCCTGCGTCAGCTTCTCCTCAATGATACACATTGCGTCTATGACCACGGAAATCCGCTGGGCCCGGACTTCTGGAGGTATGTCGTACTTCGTCTGCCTATCCCGATCATGGCGGTGAACCTCCCGCATCACTCTGGAGGATAGTATTTGTAGCTCTGAACCAGATAGTTGTGCTAAATATAGTTGGATGTCCCTATTATTTAGGTCAGGAGTGTGAATTATGGCAGTGCGAGGGAGTAAACATACATTGCTCCGGGTAGGTGGTGCTTGGGAGCTGCGGAGATATCGCAACATGTCCCGGTATCTTAGCGTGCCTTGTGGGCCGTAGACAATCCTCGCCGTCGGAAGCCTGAGCTCCATCCTATAACTGCACTCAACAGTCCCAGGTCCTCGCACCAATTCTTTCGGTGAGTCTAGGTCCATGTTTTTAACAGAAAGGTGAACGTTACAGAGAATATGGATGAACACAAAAACTTGGAACGCGGATAGCCAGAGCCTATCGAATGGTGAATAAATATTTAGGCGCGAAGATTTCCAACCATATGTGCCCCCTCCAGAGTTATTAATTGGTGAGGGAGCTCATTTGTGGCACGTACCCTTAATCCTACGGACCGTTATTTCCATTAATTGTTGCATTAACGAACTGCCGCTTAATTATCATACTTGCGGGGGTCTTTTCTTATGAAATCGGGACATGTCGGAGGTTATCCTTCGTGCCCTAGGTCATGTACATGAGTTGTCAGACCATAGATGACGCTTGTATGTCATTTTCATACCTGGAGTGAGGGTCGAGGCGAGGTGTACCTGCAAGTTGGTTAGCAGTCTTGTCGAGTCCTTTATCTCATTCGCAGGCAGGACGTCCCTGTGTGAGACAGCTGCATCATATGTCCTGATGTCATTTATTACTTGAGATGTTTGCATATTTTTAGACAGGTCTATAATCCTACGTGTACTGAGGTCTGTGGTACCCCGGTGATTCTGTTCGGGCAAGGTTCGACCGCACTTTTGAGTGTTGTACATCAGCAGGTATCTGCGTAGGTCATCTGACCTAAGAGCCCATCTGGCCACAGGGGTCCTTATGCGCAAGATCACCCTACTCCAGTACTTCCCCTGAGTAAAGAATACCAGTCCTTGCATAGGTGTTTCACATAGGGTCAGTGGTGATGCTTTTGTTCGACATTCCGTAGGACTCTTCGGTTCATCAGGCTGCTGATCTTCACCTGCGTTTTCCTGGCAGGGTGAGGTTCTTTCTGTGGTAGAGATGTGATGGAAATTCCTGATGGTATGAAGGCTTCAAAGTGTTGAAACCTCATGCAAATAAGCTTTCCAATTCTCTGGCTCCTCATCAGAATCGGAAAAACATGCACTGTCCTTTTCCCAGCAGAGCATTCCTTCATCTATGGGGTTAACCCAATCTTCTTCCTGCGCAGTTATCTTATAAATGTGATCTAATTCCTCCTTTTCATAGGCTGGCTCTGTGTACCGTGCACCTTCTACTGGGTCTAGTGGTACTATGACACACATACTTTTGTTTTCGAACACCATGATGCGTTTTTTGAGGTTGATGACACCTCCCATGTCTATTGCCCAATCCAGTCCAAGGAGTGCAGGGTAGGGGTCTGCATCTTCTACTATGTCTATTACTTCAAAATCAGCTAGGACCTGTACCCTTACGATGTCCACCATGAATTGTGGTAACCTACCCACAGGGATGATATTTTGTTAATTTTCCATTCATAGCTGAATAGTGGACCATTCCAACTTAGGCTCTCCCATTCGTTGCCATGTTTGTTTTGGTAAGACTTTCGCATCCAATCCAAGATCTAAGATAAGTTGATCCATCTCATAGTCTTCGATTTGTGTAGTCAATCGCATCTCTCTCCCGGTGCATTTCTTATGGCTGTACAGCTTGTGTACATCCTTGGTCTCAGGGATTAAGTTGGGCCGAGTTGCCCAGGTATTCAGTAATTCTAGGAGATTTTCTACGTCCTGCAGATTCATTAGTAACTTCAGACATGCCTTTAAAAAGGGCTCAACTCCTTCTTCTATCTGAGGCTGTGCAGAGGTTGCCAATGGTGCTTTTTCTTTGAACGAAACTCCTTCCCGAGGGGCAAGTCCTCCCTCAGCTCCTTGGGTGACCAGCCCACTATGTGTCATAAATTTTACACTTGGATCCACCTTCCTTAACTCGGTTTTAAATATTTGTACGTTTTGCGTTAGGGTGGGCTGCTTTTCCTGCATCTTGGCTATTTAAATTGGGCAGTATTCTACCTCATGATCCAGCTGTCTATAATACTTGCACGATGGCCTGGTGGGATTAGGGAATTCTCTGGAAAAGTGCCCTATTTCCCCACAGTTATAACAGATTAGCTGCCCACGTCCTCAACCTGCGCTTCCTCCCCGACCTCCTCTGCCTCGGGCCGATGATGCTCCGAAGTGCGCAGCAAATCTTGGCAATGCAAGATTCGATTGCACCCTATATAAGTTCCCACGATCCATCATTAAGTCATATGTGCAACAGTTCTGCTCATCATGTCCCACTGATCGGCAAAATCGACACCATTGTTGCTTCAGTTCTAGGACATATGCACCTAGCTAGGGGTAATGGTTCGTATCATGTTGTCCTGCTACTCGACAGTCATCACACCAAAGCGCAAATCCACTTGATCTTGGTCTCAACAGGACAATTTCTCTACTTGCCCTTGGGCGTATCGGACTGAGTCCTCCTGCTTGCATATACTCGGTCAGCAGAGGACACTGATCCCTTGTATGGCCAGACACCCGGCATCGTATGCACCAGAGGTCTGCGCAGATGTCCTTTCCTTGTTTTTTTCATAGGTTCTGTATCTCCATATGCATAGCCCCAAGTTGTTCCTAGATTTGTTGTACCCCTGCCGACGTATCCTCCCAGGGTGTAGCTTCCAATTTCATGACAACTTCCACAACTTTCTCCTGCGATTCGAAGGTCTGATGACTCATTGGTGTGCGCGGGTGAGGTAATAACATAGCGATGAACCACTCCGTATGTTGTCTATCATCATATTCGAAACCTCCTTCCTTGATTTCCTTCTTCAATCGCTGATCAGCCTCCCATACTGACTCAGACACACCTTGTTTGAAGTCCTTTACTTCCACTACCAACTGGGAATAAGCTTTTGGTTTTTGGAATTGTTGCTTTAGAGTATCTTTGATATCTTGAATGGAGGCGGTCCCATTCTGGGCAACGTATCGCATATACTAGTCCAGAGCTCTGTCTTCGAATGCTAAAGACAGATGCACCCTCTTTATCGTGTCTCTTGCCACATTTTTCGCAGTCCAGACAGAGTCTGCCACAAACCAAAACTGGTCCATATCCTCATCTCCTACCCCCTTGAAGGTGGCCAGTTTCTGGTGTGCAACCATATCACCATCTAGGGAGGGTGGTGGTATAGGCGAATTCTTACCTTTGTGCGGCCTAGGTGGTGACGTGCCTGGGGGATCTTGCGCAGCTGGTTCCTGCAACGGATTGTAAGTGGATCTCCCTCCATTAAGGTTGGTCCGATAGTATTTACCGCTGCATGTTGCGCTTCCGTCTAGATTCGAGGTCATTCAGTCTGTATGACTACACAGGATGCTCTTTTCGCATAGTAATTTCTTGATCAGTAATGGTAATGTCCTCAAAAACTTGCCTCGAAATCCCTTGAAGAATCGTCGTTCGACCTCAGAATACGATACAAACTGATCAATGGAAAATTCTGTCACAAATCCTCCCAACACACTATCCGCCCAGTGATCCACCATGTGTGTGATAGTATTATCAGTTTTTTCAAGATGTTCGAGCAACTTTGGGGTCCATAGAGTGACCTGCTTGTCCTTCCAGCACTTATGGAATTCCACTAGTCTGGCTAGCCACTCCTGGAGTTTAATCGCAAAGGTCACAAAGAATATTTCATAGCTTTCAGTAAGGACGTACCTATTTTTCCACCTTTCCGCCGTTAAATTCTCACTTTGATTTTCTTTTACTGAGAATTCCTGGATCTGTCTTTCAAACCAATCTTCGATCTCTTTTCTTTCAGGCTTCTAGTATTCTCTTGTCATTACCCGATTCCTCTCCTAGACCTCTTCCTGTCCCAGTAACGGATCCATTTGTTGGCTTGAGGGGTCCTGACCCAAGTTCAGTGTGCAAGGTTTTCCAACAAACCCCTATACTGCTGGCCCTTTCGGCAGTGACCTGCTTTCGCAGGTCACAGTCTCACCTGAAGTAGTATGGGTGGGTACTGGAACGAGGTTTCTGCACCCTGAGAAAGGAAGGGTAAGGAAAGAAGAGATGTTTTATGTTCTGTAATTCTTGGATTACCTGGTTCTTCATAGGGTTAAGTATGTATCTATTTGCATCCACGTGCACTAGATCTATAACTATATACTTTCTATAGCATCAACACAGTACGATATAAATAGAGCAGAACAGATCTAGATCTAATCATTCAGTACACAGATCTTCACAGCGGAAAGACATAAAATACATAACACAACAATTATCAGCAATTCATACAATAGTACTCACAGATTCAGATGTCTAATAATCCTTCGTATTCATTCATTCATCAATATTTCCTTACAACTCCCTTCCCAACCTATGCACACAGCAGCAGGGTCTGCACACAGCTGGACTAGGATCTCTGCGCACATAGCCAACATGAGTCCATTACCCAAAACCCAAACAGACAGCTTAAGCAATAGATCACATCAATATCTCATCAATTCCTATCCCTTTTGATACAAAATGCATCTCTATTTATAACAATCTAGCTCCGACTTTCCTATGGTCCACAACCCATGGTTTTCAGACCCCTAGTTTACCCTTTGACCCATTACAATGCATTCGGGGCTCTGACCCTCCCTAAAAATCCTGCGCTATACTAAATATAATCAAAAGTAATCAAAATGGACCAGTTTCGCAGCTTGTTAGGGGACCCCATTCCAACAATTACTGGCTGAGAAATCCCTTTCTGCCTTATCCAACCTTTCAATCTGTTTTTTGGCTATTCCATGGGTAGTTTCAAATCTTTCCTTCTAATATCTAAGGATGCCTATCTATGCTTCCAATTTCTTGATCTATTGTGTCTGGAGGGTCAAAATTTCCATGGCCTTGGACAACTGATCTATCTCACTTGAGGCCCCAACAATTTCTGGAACAATAGATTTGAAGCAATGGGCACAACTTCCAATGGGATGAGTGCCACCTGAGCTACTTCTTCTTTCTCCTTCAACAAATTCTCCATATCTTTCTCTCTTTTCTTGATTTTTGCACATTGTTCCATGATTAACTTCATTAACTCAACCTTTTATGACTCATTTTCTTCAATGCCTTTCACCAAGGGGTCTTATGTTGCTGACATTTTAAGTTGTTTCCCGATGGCTGCTTTCTCATCATTATTTTTCCTTAAAATATCCTCCACAGCTTGAACATTGGTTGGGTCATACCCAATCTTTACAACCAAATATTCCAAATATTTTATTCTTGAGTCTTTAGCCATAGAAAATTTTTTCTAAATATTAAGTTGTGATTGGGTATTAGCTAAAGATATCTGAAGTTTTGACAAGCTCATGGCAATGGTTGTCAAATTAGAGGCTACCATCTCTCCAGTTTGCTTGTGTAGTTCCATTTGGTCAATACGGTGGATGTCTTTGGTATTGAATTTGAATGATGCCTTATTGTAGTCTTTTTCTCCTTGAGGCTGTGGAACTAGGGCTTCCAGAAATGCAATTCGCATCCTTCCCTTTTCAGTATCAAAGGGAAGATAGCAGCCTACTTTGTGAACTTGATGTCTGTTTCCAAAATTGGTTGTAGGTGTTGGTCTTTTACAATTCCTTATTCAACTTTATCTCTTTGAATACATCATAGACTGATTTTTCTTGGCCTTCTATGGTAGGCCTAGAGGTTGATATCTGTAGACCTTGTTGCTAAATAGACATTGTTTCTAAAGATGTAGGGGAGGCCATTGTCTATTCACCTGTTGGAGATGACCTAGGGGTGTCTATGATGTGAATTACTGTTTTCTACTCTGATTCACACCCTTGATTGATATCCATGTGAATTCAGGCCCACTTCCTATATTTCATTTTGAATTATTTGCTAGAGGTATCAGTCACCGAAGGTGACTAATCCTCTCTTGGCCTCTTGCTCCCTATTTATTTCTTTGGCTCTTTCCCCTTGTCTTCTTTATCTTCTGCACCCATCCTTTCTTGTGGGGTTAGGGTTTGATTTCCTGAGGTGGAAATAACCTATTATTCATCTTCTTGTAGTGTGTTGGCCACCCATTCTGTTTGATTTTCATACTATTCAATTTCAGTCCTGTGTATGTGGACGTAGGGTGTTGACTTTTTTTCCACCCTCTTCTTGGAGATGATCCCTGCAGGGTCATAAGACCAGGTGAAACTATGACTGAAAGCAATCTCCTTCAATATCTTATCAGCCTCCTCCCCTATTGTTTTGCTGTTACAAATGAAAGGCCCAATTTGTGCCTTGATTTTGAACTGGGACTTCTTCTTTGTAGAGACAAAATGGAGCTCATCTGCATGTATCATTTGTATTATATACTCCAATGCAAAGATACTCATGGATAGGAAATTTGACCGTTTGTAGGGGGTCAAATAACACCCATAGAATTTAATATCTGTGTAATTTTGGTACAAGTACCGATCTGCCGTCCTTACTCGATCTTTCAGTTGCATAGTTTTCTTGATTTCTTCATTGACCCTTGGCTCTCTTGCACTGCTGAGTGTGTTGATGGTTGGATGCACAAATAAATACACAAAATATTTGTATGTATAATTTTTCTATTCCTTCATTAGTAGAGTGGTCCAAAAGATGATAGATTGAGGCTCAGAATCTTCTTTGAGCTTTGTCATTTCAAAATGGAACCTATTGGACTGAAAATAAACAAACATGTATACCAAAAAAGAGGTGTAACACCTCCTATGTATGAAAATTCAAAATTGGTCATGGATGGCATCAACCAGGAATTGGAAAAATTAAACATGGTTGAGGGTTTAGAATCTACTGAAAATATAGACAAGAATCCTATCATGGCTTCATCAACCCATTGGTCTTTGTGATGTCCTAGAAAATAGGAAAAAACAGTCACAATCTACTCAGTTCTTCCAGGGAAGGAGGATGCAAGGTATGGGGGATTCTTTGTAGGCATTGGGACATCAGTGGCCATGAATAGTTCCAAAGTCTTGGCTCTACTGGCAAATTCTAGCTTCTGGTATAATTCTCTTAGAGTTTCATAGGAGAAGGGAATGGTTCCTTCAGTGGCGGGGGCTTGCATCATCTGTTGGATGGATTGGGCATTAATAGTAAATAGGATTTCCCCTACTGGGGTCACTACAATCCTTTGATTGGTGTTAAAGTAGGCATGGCATCCTAACGAATTCTGGGTAGTTATGGGTTTTGGGGAAAATGTAGTAAGACAATTTAGCCTCCCAAAGGCCGATGTCATCCACCTCATCCAATAATTTGTCCTCGAGCCAGCGGTAGAAATTGAATAGGTTGGAGTCTGAATCTGTCTCATGGATTTTGAAATCTCTTTCTGCCAAAGCCAGGTGATCCAAATCCACCTGAGGGTAGACCATCATATCCAATGGAATTTGGTCTTGGTTTGGAGGAATTTTTTCTTCTGTCAATGATTCAATGAGTTTTTTCATTGTGTAGAAAAGAAAGGGGTTGATAGAAGAAGGGGACGTGGAAGGGGGGCTAGTTGTAGGTCTGAATGGGGAAGGTAAAAATAAAAGAGGGACTCTTTTCGATCTTATAGAGCACTAATAAATTCTCTGTTGATTGGTGGAGGCTCTTCTTCACCAATATTTGTTATAACTTCTCTAAAATCAAACATCCTGTAATATTAGATCATAAAAGAAAGGTGAACCTCGCCTCCCAATCATGAGTTTTGATTTTATCATGTAATTAGGCGACTGTTGCTGTGGCGTGAGACTATTGAACAACGACCCAGCCAATTGAATTCTCAACGAGTATTTGGCGGGAGTGGATTTGATTGGACAGAGGGGACAGGTAGGTAGCGATAGGGTGAAACGACACCGTGCAATGGTTATTTGGCAGGAGAAGAGGTGACGTGGAGGGGGTGATTTGGGGCAATGACACTCGACAATAGTTGCAATATTGTTGGGAAAGTGCAGCGGTTTCAAATGCGGTGGAAACCACTTTCAGAGGGGGGAGGGGGCTAGTGGTAAATGGTAAGGAGTGGGGGGGTGTGTGAAGTGACCTGAGCGTGCCACGTAGCAAAAACGATGTTATTGGATACCATTAATTTCGGACACCCCTCCCCCCCCCCCCCCCACGTTAATGTTCGGAGGCTGAGGGGGGCCGAAAAGTTATATGGGACGTTGGATGGATAGGGAGTGTGTAGAGATGATGGGAAGATGGGGGTTGTTTAGTTCCAATAGGACTCATGATGTGATGGTGGGGTCAGGGGATGTATGTGACGGGAGGCATATTTTAGGACTTAGGATAGGGAATGAAATGTTTTCGGGATTAGGATAAGGGGGTATATAGTTGTAGGGACTTAGGATAAAATGAAATATGACATAAAATATGCCAAAATTGTTGAAAACAACTTAATTACCAAATTTTGGAGTACCTCCCTTCACGAAACTTTAGGATAAGAACCCTTTGTCCTTTGATTTTTCTCCTTCCACTATAGAAAATACGAAATTTTCATGTTGCACCTTGTGGGATACATTTAATATTTTTCTTCCATTCTTTCTCCTCAATATCTCTACCTACTCAAACTACAAATCTAACATTTTTTATTCTTTTGTAGGGTGCATTTAGACTTGCAAACCATAAATCATTGTTCTTTACCTCTATCCCTTATTTCTCCCACTGGTCCAGATAAAACTGTTGAACCAACTTCATTTCTACCTATCTGCTGATTGGCCAAGATTAGGCTGTTTGGCCAATCTTCCTTTTCTAACCTATCAACAAAAATTCAAAATTGTCTAATCATGCTTAAACTGTATGATTGAATAAGCATGTCTAAAAGTAGTGGCATTTTTTTTTTGCAGCACTTTCATTATTACTTATTTTTGGGTTTTTATTTCTTCTTTCTTTTTCTCTTTTTCTCCTTTTTTCTTTATTTCTTTACACCCTCTTTTATTTTCTTTTTAATATTTTCCTTGGAAATCAAATGAATATTGACAGTCAAGTACAATATGAAAATTTACCTATATGAGATACTCAGTCACCTTGTGATACTATAAATTACAAGAGTCTAACAATGCCAAAGAATATGAGGCATTGGTCCAAGGCTTATAAAAATAAATTGATCTTGGTGTCAAGTATCTTAAGGTATATGGTGATTCTAAAATAATTGTCAAACATGTAAGAAATACAATACACTGTATTTTAGTCATCTTAAACATTTTTAGTCATTGGTACAATCTCTCACCTCTCATTTTTTAGCATTCAATATCTCGTATATTCCAAGAATTCAGAATGCAAATGCATACCTTCTAGCCAATGTAGCATCTAGGCTTATTTCTTCAGAAGATTATAGCCTTGATAAATTTTCTATAGAGTTGATTTTTCACCCATATATTCCTGATAATATTACTAATTGGAGAGTATTCAATGATGATGATGATGTTATAACTTTTCTTACATCAGAAGGATCATATGATGATCAATTAATCGATGAAGATGAACATGAAAGGAAATTGCGACAAAAAGCTGAAGAAAATGCCATACCTAAGTCTGTGGTCAAACTTGAATATATGTATGATCTCAAAGATAGATTCAAAAAGGTTAATAATTCTAACAAAGTTCAAATTTGAGGTTTAAACTGGTAAATCTTGGAACAGATCTCAACCCTCAGAACACCAACTTAGGACTTGGTCTTTCCTATGATGAAAGATTTTCCTTCATTCATTTATTGAAGAAATATAAGAATGTCTTCGCATGGAAATATGAAGATCTAAAAACTTATGATATTACATCATCCAGCATATTATCCCAATGATATCTATTGAAAGGCATATACAAAAAAAGCTAAGGAAAATTCATCCTGATCTTGAAAGTCAAATCAAAAGTGAACTCAACAAAATCCTTAAGCCCAAGATTATATTTCCTGTTAGGAATTCAAATGGGTATCAAATTTAGTTATTGTTAGGAAAAATAATGGCTATATTCGTATTTGTATTGATTTTAGAAACTTAAACCAAGCTTGCTTGAAAGACAATTTCCCATTATCATCGATGGAACAAATTTTGCAATCAGTTGCTGGTTCTGAATTAATGTATTTTCTTGATGAATTTTTAGGTTAAAATTAATTTTTAGTTCATCCTAAAGATATATTAAAGATTGCATTTAGAACAAAATGGGGCACTTATGCCTATCATAAAATGCCCTTTGATTTAATCAATGTAGAAGAAAATTTTCAAAGAGCATTGGATATTGCTTTTAGGGGATTGATAAATAAAACTGTGGTTGTTTATTTAGATGATATAACCATTTACCACTATCATGATCCTAAGAAAATCCTATAATGCTGTTTGAAAAATGGAATTTCTTTAAATCCCAAAAAATATTATTTTGCTTTCAGTGAAGGAAATTTTTAGGATTTATCGTCTCAAAAGAAGGCATTTGCATTGATCCTAAAATAATAAAGGCAAATTCTGAACTCTCACATCTCCATAACAAAAAATCCATGAAATCCTTCTTAGGACAGATAAGTTTTGTCAAGCGATTTCTTCCAAAATTTTCCCAAATTGTTTTACCTTTGTAAGTAATGATTAAGAAAAATGCACTTTTAAAATGGGGACATAATGAAAGAGAATTTTTTGATCTAATCAAGGAAGTTGTCATTAATGCTCCTTCTATGACTACCCTAAATTTGTCTAATCATTTCATTTTATATACTTTTTCATTAGAAACATCTTATGCTATTGTCTTAACACAAATTAATGATCAAAACATGAAGCACCCATTTCATTCTTTAGTTCCAACGTTCAAGGTGTTGAACTAAATTATTCAGAAGAGGAAAAACAAGCATTTGTGTCTATATATCTTTGAAGCACTTTATACCTTTCCACCTTAAAAGACACACTAAGGTAATAGTTCCATTTTTCGCTGTAAGGAAACTACTTATTCAAAAGAAACTAGGAGAAAAGAGAGTAAATTGGGTAACTACTCTACAAGAATATGAAATTGAGATAAGACCAACCAAAATCATTAGAGGACAAGGTCTCTTCAGACTGCTATCTCGAGCATCCAACATATCAGATGATGAATAGTCAGGTAATATTGTACATATTGTTGAGGTAAGCTTGAATGACTCTGAATCACAATATATTGATTTAATATTTTACTTAAAAAATGGATATGCTCCTATAGAACTCAATTACAAAATAAAAAGAGCTTTAAGATTGAAATCTAGTCAATATCAACTCATAGACAATGTCTTGTTTAGAAAGAACTATGACTTTGTAATATTAAGATGCCTTGAGAAATCTGAAGCATAGAGGGTTTTGCAGGAACTCCATGATGGACCTGCAGGTGGACACCTCGGAGGAGATATCACCACGCATAATATCCTTCATGCAGGATATTATTGGCTAGCTCTATTTAAATATTCTCATACATATGTGAGAAAATGAAAAACATGCCAAATTGCTGCTAGAAGACAAAGAAAACCAGCCTTACCTTTGCAACCAGACAACATTTTGAAAAATTGGGATTGGATATCATAGGTGATATTGTTCCTAACTCATCAAATAAAAATAAATATATTCCCACTGCAAAATATTATTTTACTAAGTGGGTGGAAGCTGTTCCACTAAAGGTAGCTAACTATGAGCCCATTATTGAATTTATTGATCAATTCATTATTACCAGATTTTTCTTACTCAATGCACTTATGTTTGATAATGCATCTTATTTTCGGGAAATAGTATGATTTAATTTGCTATCAAAAGAGGTTTTAAGCTTAAATGCTCTACTAACTACTATCCCCAAGGGAATGGTTTGGAAAAATCATCAAATAAAAATCTCATAAGAATCATCAAAATGACTATAGATAAAAAACAAATAATGGGCATAAGTCTTTAACATTTTCACTATGGGTAGGTAGGATTACTTAGAACGTCTCTATAGGATTTTCTCGATTTAATCTAGTTTATGGGAAAAAGGCTATAATTCCATCAACTTTAGCTCTTCCTTCATTAGTCCTAGTTCAATTTATTGATGAAGTAACTTCTTCTTCCATACAATAAAGAATGTCTTAGATCCTTAAAGTGAAAGAGGAAAGAGAAAATTCCAAGTTGACCCATGCTTGACACCAACAAATAGTAAAAAAAATATTTTGATGCAAATTTTTTTCCCCAAAAAACTTCTAATTTGGAAACCTCGTACTCAAGTGAGACAAGGCACATGAGGAAAAAGCTAAGCATACCAAATTACAAATAATGTGGCTTGGACCATTTCAAATCATTGAACATATTGGCCCATCAACCTTCATGTTACAAGATCTTCAAGGGAGAAAAAAATTACTCCTTGTTAATCGGCTAATTTTGAAAAAAAAAAATTCTTAGAAAAAAATTATCTTCTAAATGTACTATACCTACACTTTTATTTTTCTAGGAAAATAATGTTTGATTACATACTTTTGGTTGTTCACAACAACCCTGAATTATTTTATGTTTTTATTTTTGAAGAATAGAAATTTTTGAGGAAATAAATACCAAACTAGAAAATTGAATGAATGTTATACAACTCTGAAATCCTTTTCCATCAAAATTGTAAATTTTATAAACCTAAAATTTGTAAAGTATTTTTACTTTATCATCAATCACAAAAATGTTCATCTTTACAAAGAAAAGAATTTATGTAACTAATCATCTTTAACTCTAAATTTCCATCCAAAACTCTTAAGGAGTCAATGGTTCTCCCCATCCATTGAAAATAATTTTTTAGAGTGTAATTTAAAAATATAAAAAAACTTAAAAGGATAAGAGGTCTCATTATGAGCCTGCTTACCATGATTATAAGTTAATAATTAACTGGAATTACCACAACTACATACCAAATCAGGGTAATGGATCATGATTGTTAAGATCATAAGACAAGGGGTCTCATCATGAGCCAACTTGTCTAATTCAATTATAACCAGTGAATGGCATTGTCACTTTTTGGTCATTAAGAGAAGACAATGAATTTTTTTTTATAATTAAAGCTTTATCTCAAATAATTGTAATAATAAATGGATGGGATACTAAATCATTGATGGTTAATAGGTAACAGTGCTTGTGCTATTAATACATACTAGTAGCAGTGGCTCTGCTTATGAGAAAAGAAGCAAATCAAAAGGTTAATTTATAAAAAGACAATTTATCTTTTAAACTATATAATTATTGATATAAAGGAATGTAGATATTTATTTATGAAAGGTTTTTGAAACATTAATGATAGAGATGAGGTTTTATATTTAGAGTAATTTTATTCATTTGAATATTTTGAAGATAGTTCTTGTTTCCTTAAATTATTTTTACTTATTTAAAAATACTGAGAAATTATTTTCCAGTTCTAGTGAATTGCTAATTGTTGTGCTAATCAATAACCCCCATTATGTTAAGCAATAGTTACCTTAGAAAATAATGGGGACCCTTTTAATTTTTAGAGTTAAAACACATAAAACCCTTAGAGTAATTCATTAGATAGAAATAGGGATAAAAAAGGGATAAAACCTTAAAGTTTGGCCTTGAAAGAACTTAAGCAGAGAAAAATCGCATCACCGCAATCACAAAATCATAATGAAATATATATATCTCCTAAAAGGTCACTTGAAACATACTGTGATTCGATGTATATAAGAAAAAATGCTTTTATAAAGGAAAAAGCCATATTTTCAAGCAAATTCTATAAGGAATTCCTATGGGACACACTTCTGCCATGTAAACCATCGCATATCGCATTTCACATTTCGCATTTCCTGCCCTAACGGTCTTATTGTCAGCTCTCATATTTCCCAGATATGATATACTCATCGCATCGCATTCCCAGAAACAAAATCATTCTTCTTCCCCCAACAACATTCACCAATGTGATATATTTCATCGCACATCGAATATCACACATCGTACTCTTATCAACTCAAACACTTCACACTCCACCTACTTTCGTTGATATTTCAATTGTGATATCAAAATTGGCAGAAAGCTAAGACGATCAATATTTAATGAATATTTGCACACGAGTAATGTTGCGATGCGACAGATCTAGTTTTAATGCGAAAAGGATTATTTGGGCACAACAAACCATATCAACCATTAATGTCATAAATTAACGGTTTTGTCACCAATACCTCCATAATAATTTTTCTATAATAAGAATTCAGTTCGTACCTTATCAACGTATGAAGTCTCATCTGTTTGAACGTTTCTATTTCTATGGTACTTGTGCATATCGTAAAACCAAAAGTTCCCTCTTTCCGCTTATCCTTTCTCATTTATTTGTAGGCTAGCTTGAATAAGCAGAATTCTCTGGAGATGTCTAAAATCTCTCAAGAAAGCTAAGAAGCATCTGACCCCTGTAAACCCTGCACCCGCTACAACTGAGAGAAAATAAATGCTGCCTCTGTTTACATATACTATGTGTGGACTAGAAAGTGGATCCTCCTCATGGGAATCCATGTATAAGTTGCTCAAGGATGAAAAAGCTCATAAATTTCACATAAAATCAACTACCAATGCTCCTAATTTCTCCGAAGCTACAATCGAATAAGTAGCTAGTTCTTTCCTACATCGAATTTCTTCCCGACCAAAAATATTACCATACAGTGATATGGTAAGATGGATGATTCATAATCTCAATATCGGGGATAGGGAATTTCTTACCACCGAAGGAAAAATTATTGGTTCCTTCAAAGTTGAAGATCTAAAGTTGATGTACCATATCCCAGACCCTGAAAAGGTCTACGATAAATATTTTCTTGCACGATTTTCCAAAAAAAATGAGCTCAAATCGAAGCCAATCAAGCAATGGAGGAGTAATCCCAACAAGCACAAGAATGGAGAAAAGGGTATGCACTCTACTGACTCCCTTGCAAGCCCCTATTCTTATGTATTTGCGATGATGTCCAGGCTTTTTGGTTAGCCACACACTACTCGATTTTCAGTAGAATGGGTCACCCTCATGGAGGAATATGCATATTTATATGTTATGGATTGGGGAAATATTCTGTCTAATAATATTGCCACTCATATTTTATAATATAGAAAAAACTGGTCGGTTTCTTCCAAAATTCCCCCGCCATTCTATACGAGTGTCTATATCAAGGATGTTGTGTGTTTTACATCAGATTTTCCAGCCTTGTGCTAAAAATGGACTACCCAAGGCCCTGTACCTATTTTTATATTTCATAGTATGTTGTGGGAATCTAAGTATGAGAAACCTTTTTACAAAATTTGCCATGGAGTTATTCTCCCGCTGTTCCAAGTTGTTTTTAATGAGAAAGCCCCAAACTTCCAAAAGAGGTCCAAGCTGATTTTTCCTCTATAGGAAAATGGTTTGGTGAAGAGTTATTCACCTATGTCTGAGTATTTGGGAGCTTAGCGTGACCACAAGTTTTTCCCCTGTATGTTCCTGACAAGATTCTCGCAAGAGAAGTTGCATATCAGACAGTTGGAAACGACCTAACCAGATTTCTGAAAGACGCCAAGAAAGCATCACTGCCTTATTTTCATATTAATTGTGGTGTTTACGGACTTGATAATTAAAAGAATTTTTTTGTAGAGATTGGTCATATTGAATGTTTGAAGTTATTTAAAATTCCAAACAAAATGTATGATGCAATTAAATTTGCTAATAATTTCACTTTCCAAATGAATATTAGGCCTTTTGTGCATGAAGATGATTTCAATGACCTATTTTAGTTCGTCGACAATTATCCCGTAGTTCAAAAGTTGGCAACTTTACGTCTCCATCCACAAAAATTGTTGAGATTTAAGCAATATAGGATTAAGATATTGGAATCAATTCCATTTAAAATGATAGATGTTTCACAACCATTAGCTGAGAAGGATAAGGAAAGTGAATCGACAACTAAGGATACTAAAGTCCTTAGCACAAAAAACCAAGGTAAATCAGCCGAAGTTCAAACTATGGATTTGGATTTCCAGAGTAATCTAAAGGATGTTTGGAAGGAGTTTGATCTAAAACTCCAGAAAGAGCAAGTATCTATAGTTAGTGATCAACAAAAAATTGTGCATACTCCACAAAATAAAATTAAGGACTCATTCACTGTTGAGACCTCTGACAAATTAGTAAGCACAAAAAGAGTGGAATTCATCCTGGCCTTCCCCACCACCGAAATTGTTGTTAACATTTAATAAATTCCTCATTTGGACATTTTCTACAGTCCAAAACAAGGCGGTTATGATCCGACAAAAGAAAAGAAGAAGATTAGAGCAACCTCAACCCCTTGTATAAGGAGATGTATCAATGGATGTTGTTTGGAAAGACACGGGCAGATCCTTCATAGGATCTAACTCCCCTAACTCAATTCGCAGAAGCTTATGCTTCTGCAACCATTGATAAAGCATCAGAAGTTCAACAACTGATGAAACAAAAGGATGATAAAATCATCCAACTTGAACTAGAGCTACAAGCAAAGAAACAAAGTGCCAGTCAACAGTTACAGGTACAGGTCGCACAGATCCAAGAGAGAATGGACTAGTTAAAAGTTTAGCATCATAATGAGATTAGTTCCAAGGATATTCAAATTCACCAGGTGCAACACTCTATTAAACAAGTAAAAGATAACCCAAAGATTGATGAATTCTGAAAAGAGACCTTAGAACTAAACACTTTATTGGAACAACAAGAGGTTGTTTTTTGTTAGAAATTATCAAGTATTCTTGAAATGTGTGAACAAAGCGAATCACTTGTGAATCACATTGCAAATCTGACGATTAGTTTTGATGATATAGATGATAAGGTCTCCCAGTTTGTCACCTGGTAGGATTTTGCTGATGGCTGAAAGCCCAACTTGCCCAAGATCGAGGATTCAAAGAAAGAAATATTATTTATAGATTGGATAATACAGTTGAAGCATGTAGAGAGAGCCATTTGTAGGGTAAAGGATGTTGCTACTAACATTGTGGAAAATGTTAGTCAAAATCTCATTGCAGAAAACCTTATCGACATATGTCCTCCCAGTGCATTGCCTTTAGTGAAAGACTTGATAAGACAATGGAAAGAAGTGTTAAAGATAAAAGAAAAAAATATCATGAAGCTGGAAAATATGGATTGGGATAAATATTGGAGATATTTAGTAAAGCCTCACAGCTAGTGGCTTATGCTGCGTTGTCTCACAGATATATCCTCCTACATGCTTCCCCCATTTTCAGATGTTGTTTTCACTCGACAACTACGTATTAGGCCAGGGAAACCTCCAAAGGTTAAGCCTATGATTAATATCCTTCGATTGAAGGAACAAATGGAAAATGATACAATAGGACAATCCTCGAGCAAGTCATCTCTTTAATTTCTATTTCTGTTTTAATTCCACTTACTTTAAAGAGGGTTGTTTTAAACCTCCTTAACTTTTTATTGTAATAAA
Source organism: Pinus albicaulis (assembly GCA_034641835.2). Taxonomy (NCBI): domain Eukaryota; kingdom Viridiplantae; phylum Streptophyta; class Pinopsida; order Pinales; family Pinaceae; genus Pinus; species Pinus albicaulis. The sequence goes on along the minus strand of CM076580.1, from coordinate 539,181,627 downwards.
TATTTTAAGAATTATTATTTTTATATTTAAACCCTTTCATGTCTTTGAAGAAGGGGTCCTGAAATTATGAAAAGAAGACTTTATAGATGTTTCACTTTTGTATTCTTGAAGTTTTTTGAATAGAAAAGACTTGACCAAGTATTATTTCTCAAATGAGCAGAGTGAACATATATATGTTACATTTATCCTATGTGTTATATTTTTGCTTCAAATGATAAATATTTATTTATATTATGATGTTTTGTTTCATGTATTTGTTTGAATACATTTTTACATTAATTCACTTCTTACCATGTTATACTATTATCATTTGAAACATATGCAATACAAGCATTTAAAAGTTGTGATATAAGATTTATTCAATTGATTTAATTAACTATTTAATTAAATCAATTATCTCAAATGTTTTCATATCTCTAAGTGAATATATGATCTTTATTTGCTTCCACTGAAAGGTTATTTTTGTAGATTGCACAGAGAATAGATTTCATCCTAGGATACATAGTTGATAGATATATTGTTTATTACAATCTTGCTAATATTTCTATCTATAAATTTGCACACAGTGATAAAACCAACCATTCACCGCAATTATACCAAATTGGGAAAATGGTCCCATAAATCCAATCGGAGCCACCATTCCAAACGAGAAAGGGATGGTTTTTAAGTCCCCGACTGGGTTGTTGTCCCTGATGTTGTTGCACCGATTTTTGGGGCCTCAACACTATAGTAGTCCCAAAATTCCATTTTCTTGAGTTATGAGGGTGTATTTATAACAAATTAGGTGACTCTCTGCCTCTGATGTGACTCTTGACCTCCCTCGTGACTCTTGAGCTTCTACAATGGCTTTTTGAATTCTTACATGACTTTGAGATTTTATATGACTTTATAATTTTCTAGTGACTCTTCATATTCCATGTGGGATCCTTGGGTATTCCACACATTTACATTTTCTCATTTGGATAATTACAAAATTACATTCCACAATGATGTGGCAAGACACTATGAAACATGTGACTCTTAATATGACCCTTGTACAAGCCATGAATTGGAAATTATGACATGGAACTTCATGATGATGTGGCATTACCAAGCTACTCTCCTTGCTAAATTCACTTCAATAATCATAACAAATCTTACATTTACTTCATCTTCATCCTCCAGAAGGTTGATTGATATGGATTCTTCATGTTATCTTGATCTTTGATCTTTTTCAGTAAGTTAGTGTCCATTCATCTTCTTGCTTGATGACTTATTCATGGTTCCAACCTCACAATTGTCTTCTAGCATAGTCTCTTTCTCTTCCCCTTTGAGCATCATCCTGTCATGTAAATATATAGTACCTACAAGTGGAATACACTCATGAAAAGACGCCATCATTCAGTAAATCTCATAATATGTCTTTCTTTATGAAAAAAACTAGTTAAGTTGGGGCTAGGCATTAGATAGGAAAGAAGACTTAGGGATTGTGTAGTGTGTAGTACTAGGGGCCATGAGTGATGGACTAAAGCATGTTATTGTGAAATGCGCAGTTTTGGAGACTTGTGCATGATGACTACATAGTTAAGGAGATCAATGAGGAAGTCATGAGCCTTGAATTTTCCCAATACGTAGTATAGGAGAGAGAGGGGTCTAGGATTGCATAAAATAAGTCTGTGAATAATATGGCATAAAAATATAATTTTTTGTAGCTGGAACTCCACAAAAAAATGGTGTGGCAGAAATAATGAATACAACGGTTCAACAAATTTCTCATGCTATGATTTATGAATCTGGGACTCTTGACACCTTTTGGGGTTAAGCTTCTGATACTGTAGTAAATATTCTCAACAAGGCTCATGTTCATGTAAATAGTGTTAAAAGTCTTTATGAACTCTGGTATGGTAATACTCCCACTCTGAAGCACTTTAATGTTTTTGGAAGAAAATGTTTTTTAAAAAATAATGACAAAAAACTTGGTAAGTTTGAACCTAGAATAGATGAAGGAATATTTATTAGTTACTCTTCTATAAGTAAAGCATACAAATGCTACAATAAGAGACTTCAGAATACTATTGAAAGTATTGATGTTGTGATTATTGAATCTCTCACAGCTCCTAAAAGGGAAATAACAACAAATGAGGATGATGATGATGAATGTTTTCCCTCATCAAATAAAAATAATATAGAAGGAGAGCTTAATTATGAAGAATCAGAAGAAGATATATCAGAAAGAGAAAATTTTCTATCTAGGTATGTTCAAAAGAATCATCTAGAATCTCAAATTTTGGGAGAAAAGGAATGAGGGGTACAAAAAAGAAGAACTATTATAGAATCTCCCAGTTATCTAGCATTTTTATCCACCATTGAACCACAAAACGTAAACCAAACTAGTTAAGATGAATGTTGGATTGAGGCCATGAATGAAGAATGTGATCAAATTGAAAAGAATAATACTTGGGAATTGGTTCTAAGACCTCATGCTAAAAATGTTATTGGAACAAAGTAGACATTTAAAAATAAGTTAAATGAAAATTGTGATGTAATTATAAACATAGTTAGACTTGTTTGTAAAGGGTATGCTCAAGAAGAAGGTATAAATTTTGAATAAAAATTTGCACCAATAACGAGACTTGAAGCCATAATAATGTTTCTTGCATTTTAAAATTTTCAAAAATTCAAGGTTTATCAAATGGATGTAAAATCTGCTTTCCTTAATGGTGATCTGGAAGAAGAAGTTTATATAGAACAACCAGAAGGATTCATTCTGGGAAATGATAAAAACTTGGTTGCAAACTTAAAAAGGCCCTATATGGTCTAAAACATGCTCCACGGGCATGGTACTATCGTATTGACAAATATATTCAACAACAAGGTTTCACAAAAGGATCCACAGATAGTAACTTATACACAAATATTGAGGATGATAAACTATTAATTATTGTTGTTTATGTTGATGCTGTCATTTTTGGGAGTAATGAAGAATCCATGAGTAAGGAATTTTCATCTAGTATGCAACAAGAATTTGAAATATTTTTACTTGGGTAGCTTACATATTTTCTTGGCATACAAGTGCAACAAGAAAAATATGGCATCTTTCTCTCACAAGAAAAATATCTTAGGCATATTCTGAAGAAGTATGGGATGAAAGATTGAAAACCTGTGAGCACTCCAATGGTCACTGTATGTAACCTCAGTTCTCATGATGATTCTCCTATGGCAAACCAACTAGAGTATAGATCTATGATTGAAAGTTTGTTTTATCTAACAAAGACTAGACCAAATATCATGCATGCAGTTGGGATTTTTGGACGATTCCAAGCCTATCCAAAGGAGTCACATCTTCACTTTCCATAAAAATAATATTCAAATATCTATAAGGAACTCAAGATTTTGGTTTATGGTATCCCAATGATGTTGATCTTACTCTTCATGCTTACACATATGCGAATTGGGCTGGAAATGTTGATGACCAGAAAAGCACTACTCTTGGTGCATTTTATATGTGGCCCCGATTAGTATTCTGTTTAAGGAAGAAACAAAATTCCATTACCTTATCTACAGTAGAAGAAAAATATGTGGCTGTTGCATCATGTTGCACACAACTTCTTTGGATGATGTAGGCATTACAATATATTCAAATTAAATGTTCTCCTCCTATCTCCATCCTATGTGATAATACAAGTGCCATTAGTATCTCAAAAAATCCTGTTATGCATTCCAAAACCAAGCACATTCCTATCAAGTATCACTTTTTACGAGAACAAGTTCTTGAGAAAAAGGTTAAATTGGTGTATGTTCCCTCCAAAGAACAATTTGCTGACATATTTACTAAACCTATTCCCAGAGAAGCATTTAAATATCTCAGACTGAAGTTTAGAGTCATCTCGGCCTCACTTATCTAATCTTTTTGATTTAAGAAGATTAAATTCGGTACACAGTTTTCATATCGCATAGTTGCGTATATACCCAAGTTTCTCACTATAAAATTGCGTATGGATCCTTCTGTCATAAAATATGTGGGTCAACCTTCAGAAAAATATTTTTCATGTTGCTGACATATATGGTTTGGCTATGTTGCTCAAGTGTTTATGGGATGCATAGGTTTAGGGGGAGCATTAGCCTTGCTGGATATAATACATCATTGGCATTCAGTTGGTTACTGAAGTGTGTTTGATGATCTCTCTCTAATGATGTCCTTTGTTCTTGGCTATAATTTCATATCGGTAATTTGATGTAAGGGTAATGTTGAGACCTATGATGTAAAGATTGTCATATTCAGTCATATAAGGACCTTTTCAAATTTGTAAACCTACTTGTTTGGGTGCTTGAGTCAAATATCTAACCCCACTTGGTTGGGTAATTGATGTATGTATGTGTCCTTGGTGATAGGAAAGGTTATAGAGTCTTGAAAATATATTTGAAGCTACAACATGTGTTGAGGGGGAGTATGGTCTGTATAATGCAACACAGATCTCTACATTCTTGTATCGGTTCAACCTTTTCTCTTGATGTCAAAGGGGGGGAGTAACTTGGTGTTTGAATAATTCTTATGATTGATGTGTCAATCAGGTATCTACACCAACATGGTTGCCATCAAGTCCAAAGGGGGGTATTGTTGGAATTGTGATGTAATATGTTGTCCTTGATGGCAACCTACTCGATGATTTACCTTTTGATAACAACCTATTTGTTGAAGATGTAAAATTGATGTATCTACAAGTTAGTTTAGATGTGATAGAAAAAAAAATCAGTGAGTGACATTGGAATGATGAAGGTAAAGTTTCAAGATGTATATGTAGGTTTGATGAAGGGAACCCGAGTATACATCCATAATTAGGGTAACTTGGTGTTTGAATACTTCTTATGATTGACGTGTCTATCAGGTATCTACACCAACATGGTTGCCATCAAGTACAAAGGGGGATATTGTTGACATTATGATGTAATATGTTGTCTTTGATGGCAACCTACTCGATGAATTTCCTTTTGATAGAAACCTATTTGTTGGAAATGTAAAATTGATGTATCTCCAGGTTAGTTCAGATGTGCAAGAGAAAGGAATTCTAGTAAGTGACAGGGGAATGATGAAGGTAAAGTTTAACATCACCATCACACACATCTCACCAAAGTTCATTATAAATCAAAGTGATTTCAATGAGCTGTTTGCATGTCTTGTATATCTTTGCAACTTCAAGTTTGTCAGAATCAGAAAATAAGTTTACCATCTTTGACATGGTAGAAGTAAATGTAAGCACCAAGTTGGATCATGCACCAGAAAAAAATTAGCAGCACACGATGCACAAAACACTACAAAAAATGATCTATTGAGACTTGGACTTGACCTTTGTATAGTCGTTAAAGGAGAAAAAATATTGAGCTTTGCACTTGGCTCTAGTCACTTTCTTTTAAAAAAATTTACAATAAAACTTTTGAAATTTGATTTTTTTTACAATACCCTTGCAAAATTAATCTAACCCCCTCAAAGTAAAATTGCCTTGAATTACAGTTTTCACGCCATGAACTTGTTGGAAAACTCTCTCGACTTTGTTTTCCATAAATGCAAGCTTCACATTTTGCATTTTCTTTCTTAAAAGTTGGAAGGCCTTTAACCGTTCCTTGTTTTTGAAGTTGAGAGAGACTTTCAAAGTTTGAATGTCCATATCTTACATGCCACAACCTTATTGGTAAAATATTTTTACTTTCTACTCCTGCAAAGTAAAAATTCCTTGGAATAATTTTTCCTTTCATCCTTAACAATTTTCTATCTTCATATCCTGTCATGAATTTTTTCGTACTCTATTTGATTGAGTTGATTTTGACCAAACCATCTTCCATAACAAATTGATGTCCTATTTTTTGAATCATGATTAAAGAAAACATATTATTTTTAAAAATAGGTACATACCAAACATTTGAAATCAAACTTTCTCCAATTCTAGGAAGATAAAATTTTACTACACCTTTTCCACAAGGAGTGCGTCTAGTATCATTTGCAAGAAATATTGACTTGAGATGGCATTGTTGTAAATTCTAAAATAAGTCACGTCGAAAAGTCATGTGTTGTGTTGCTCATGTATCTAAGATCCAGACATCTTCATAATCACTTTTAATATAAGTGGAGACCTCTAATGCCATTGATTCTAAACTTTGAAAGGTGGTAAAGACATATTCTGAGCCATAATCTTCTTGATCATTAGAAAATTGTGTTGTATTTTGATGAAACTTTGGAATTTTTTCAATAGAAGTTCAAAAATTTTCAGAATAATGGGAAACTCTGTTACATCTTCTACAAATTTTGACTAAATCTCTTCCTCTACCCAGATTCTATCCTTTGCCTCTACTTTGACGTCTACTTTGACCTCTTCTTTTACATTTTCCTCTGCCTTGACTTTGTCCTATTCCTTGATTGTTGCCTCTTCCTTGGATGTTCCCTTTGCCTTGAAATTTTCCTCTACTTGAACTATTGCCTCTACTGAAGTTGCTCCCTCTGCTTTGGTTTCAACCACGACATTGTCCACTATGTGTTGTTTGATTTTGACTGAAGTACCATCTGATATGAAGAAGTCATATTCACCAATATGTTTCTTCTTCCCAATTTTTTTTCATGTTGAGCTAAAATTTCACTTAGTTCTTCAAATTTTAACTTCTCTAGCTTTCCAGTTACTTGTAGAGCTTCCAAAAGACAAGTGTATGAAGAAGGAAAACCAACAATCAAAATTGTAGTCATAAAACTATCATCGACTACTTGAAAACTAACATTTACTATTTCCTGCTTAATGTTCTTAAGTCTAGAAATATATTCAAGGACATCTCCTCCTTTAGTCAATTTATGTTGGAGCAACTTCAATTGGATATCAACTTTCTTAGATTCAGGTTTTGTATCAAACAAATCTTTAAAATTTCTCAAAGTATACCAAGCATCAATTTTTTTTTCAATATGAACATACATCTCATCATTAACTGAAGATTTGATTAGTGCTAGTGCTTTTGCATTTTTGATCTCCCATTTAACTAGTAAAGCTACATCTATCGGTTTATTTGGTTTAACATCACCATCAAACACATCTCGCCAAAGTTCATTATAAATCAAAGTGATTACAATGAGTTGTTTTCATGTCTTCTATGTCTTTGTGACTTCAAGTTTGTCATAATCAGAAAATAAGTTTACCAACTTTGACATGGTAGAAGTAAATGTAAGAAACAAGTTGGATCATGCACCAGAAAAAAATGAGCAACAAACCATGCACAAAACACTACAAAAAATGATCTATCGGGACTTGGATTGGACCCTCGTATAGTCATTAAAGGAGAAAAATGATCGAGCTTTGAACTTGGCTCTAGTCACTTTCTCTAAAAAAACAATTACAATGAAACTTTCGAAATTTGATTTCTTTTACAATGCTCTTGAAAAATTACTCTAACCCCCCTCAAAGTAAAATTTCTTTGAGTTACAATTTTATCACCCCATATTTTATAAATTATAAAAATACAATTTTGCCCCATATTACTCCAAATTTATAAATTTTACAAAAAGAAACTACTCCAAAAATTATAAATAACCCTTCTCACTCCAGAGTGTCAAAACTCACACCTTATTACTCCATTAAAAAAAAAACTATAAATTTTAAGCACACCTTATGACTCCACAAATTTATAAAATCCCTTATCACTCCCCACACCCCCCCCTCCCTCCCCGGGGCAAAAAAAAAAAAACATTAAAAAAATTATCGCTTGCATATACCCTATTTAAAAACAATTTAATGATATTTTAAAAATCACTTTAAAAAAGTGATGAATCACTTGACGAAAACCTAAAACTTAGTTCAATGTAGATCCTTTTACTTTTATTTTTAAATCAATTGAAACTTATGGGTGCATTTATTCACTGGCTCATCATTTCCACACTATACATATTTCAACATTGGCATATATGTTGGTCTTGCACTGGTCTCCTTTACTCTTATGTTGGTCTCCCACATTTGAATTTGGACACGGCTCCCATTGTTGCTCCGACAAGTATTAAATTTTAAATGTCCATATTGGTGAAAAATATGTACTTTATACTCCTGCAAAGTAAACATTCCTTAGAATAATTATTCCTTTCATCCTTAAATTTTTTTGATTTTCATATCTTGTCATGAATTTTTTCATACTTTGTCTGATTGAGTTGATTTTGACCAAACCATATTCTATAACAACTTGATGTCATACTTATGGAATCATGACTAAAGAAAACATATTATTTTTTAATGTAGGTACATACCAAACATCTGAAATCAAATTTTCTTCAAGGCTAGGAAGATAAAATTTTACTACACATTTTCCACGAGGAGTGTGTCTAATATCATTTGCAAGAAATATTGAATTGAGATGGCATTGTTGAAAATTCCAAAATAAGTCACGTCGAAAAGTCATGTGTTGTGTTGCTCCTATATCAAAGATCCAAACATCTTCATAATCACTTTTAAGATAAGTGGAGAGATGTAATGATGTTGATTATGAACTTTGAAATGTGGTAAAGAAATAGTCTGAGCCATCATCTTCTTGATCATTAGCAAATTGTGTTGTGTTTGGATGAAACTTTGGAATTTTTTCAATAGAGGTTCGAAAATCTTCATAATAGTGGGAAAGTATGTTACATCTTCTATAAATAATTTGACTTAAATCTCTGCCTTTACCCGGATTCTATCCGTTGCCTTTGATTTAACCTCTTCTTTGAGTTTTTCCTCTGCCTTGACTTTTTCCTCTTTCTTGGTTGTTCCCTATGCCTTGAAAGTTTCCATTGCTTGAACTGTTACCTCTACTGAAGTTGCTCCCTTTGCTTTGGTTTCTACCATGACCTTGTCCATAATTTGTTGCTGGATTTTGATTAAAGTGCCATCTTTCTCTACCTTTTGAACTATCAATTGAAGATTTGTGTGTACTGCTTCTATGAAGAAGTCATCTTCACCAATATGTTTCTTCTTCCCAATTTTTTTTCTCATATTGAGCTAACATTTCATTTAATTCATCAAATTTTAACTTCTCTAACTTTCCAGTTACTTTTAGAGTTTCCAAAAGATGACTGTATGAAGAAGGAAAACCAACAATCAAAATTATAATCATAAAAATATCATCTATTTCTTTAAAACCAACATTTACTATTTCCTGCTTAATGTTCTTAAGTCTGATAATATATTCAAGGACATCTCCTCCTTCGGTCAATTTCTATTGGAGCAACTTCAATTGAATCTCAAATTTCTTAGATTCAGGTTGTGTATCAAACAAGTCTTTAAAATTTCTCAAATTAGACCAAACATCAGAAGCATTTCCAATATGAACATACATCTCATCATTAACTGAAGATTTGATTAGTGCTAATGCTTTGGCATTTTTAATCTCTCATTTAACTAGTAAAGCAAAATCTATCGGTTTATTTGGTTTAAAATCACCATCACACACATATCTCCAAGTTCATTATAAATTAAAGTATTTTAAATGAGTTGTTTCCATGTCTTGTATGTCTTTGCAACTTCATGTTTGTCAGAATCAAAAAATAAGTTTACCAGCTTTGACATGGTAGAAGTAAATGTAAGCACCAAGTTGGATTATGCACCAAAACAAAATGAGCAACACACCATGCACAAAACACCACAAAAAATGATCTATCGGGACTTGGCCTTGACCCTCTTATAGTTGTTAAAGGAGTAAAATGACTGAGCTTTGCAAGTCTTGGCTCTAGTCACTTTCTCTAAAAAACATTACAATGCAACTTTTGAGATTTGATTTTTTTTACAACGCTCTTTCAAAATTAATCTAACCCCCTCAACGTAAAATTTCCTTGAGTTACAATTTTATCACCCTAAATTTTACAAATTATAAAAATACAAAATTTCCCCTTGTTACGCAAAATTTATAAATTAAAAAAAAAAAAAAAAACTACTCCAAAAATTACAAATAACCCTTATAACTCCATAGTGTCAAAACACACACCTTATTATTCCATAAAAACAAAATTTTAAATTTTAAGAACACTTTATGACTCCACAAATTTACAAAATCCCTTATCAGTCCCAAAAAAAAAAAAAAAAAAATTGTCAATCACTTGTATTTAAAAAATCAGTTTATAAAAGTAATGAATTGGTTGAAACTTATGGTTGCATTTATTCACTGGCTCATCATTTCGACACTTTACATATTTCAACACTAGGATATATGTTGGTCTTGCACTGGTCTTCTTTACTCTTACGGTGGTCTCCCATAATTGGCTTTGGACACGACTCCCACTATTTCTCAGACAAGTATCAAAATTGGAATTCCTAGTGTGTGTGATGGTGAATTTACAATACCAACACCAACTGCAGCCCCAATAACACCACCATTGCCAACGACAGCACCAAAAGAAGCCTCGACCAACATGACAGACTATGTCAAAGAGGAACTACGTAGACTATGTGGGATCGGGCAAGTGTAGTCTGCGTTGGATTGTGCAAGCATAGACTATGTGGGCAAGTTGGAGGAAAAATGAAAACTCTCTAAATCAGCAGATAGCCATGCGAACAAAACACTTAGAAACCTATTAACTTGTGGAGTTCTCCAAAACCATGTAGAGCTGAAAACTCTTTCTTCACATCAGTTGCAATATTGTAGCTTTGATATGGTAGAAGAGTTGCGAGACACACAAAGTTTATTAATTGTGTGATTTAAATAAGTTACATGTTCTAACTTAATTTATTAATGGATCATTTATTTAATTAACAAGTGTCCATTTACATTAAATGCTATCCTAATAAATCTAGTAACTATTTTCCTAAATTGGAGATGAAACGACACCTTTCTAGATGTCATATCTTTTACAACATTTCTATATTTTTAAAATGTCTCCAATATTTAAATAAATATCCTAAATAATTAAATATTCTATTATAAGTTTTAAACTAAGATTTATGTATTTTGGATCATCTAATAGGAAACTTGATGAGATACTCGTAGTAGTGTAAAATAGACTTTCTTTTGTACAGGATTAATGGAAAAGGAGAAGTTCACACAAGAGAAAGAAAAAATGGATGATATCATAGGTCGTGAAAAAAGCCATAATAGAGGAAAAAATATATCATGAAAAAGACAAGTGATGAAGAGTTTAATAAGAAATGCATTGAGATGAAAGTATGATCGAATGCGATTGTTGTGGAGGTAAATCCCCTCTCTAGATAGAGGCGATCCCTACTAGCCCAGACCGGGTCTAGCAACAATCATTCACGCTATAGTGCAGGTTCCTAATTGCAAATAAACCAACTAGCGATGAAGGCTTACCTGGAATCCAACGTTGTCGCTCGTAGAGAAAGTAGCGCTCCCGTTCCTTAGCTTTGGCAGATCACAATCCTCACGATCTTCATGATCGGACACCTGCACACGCCAGAAACAAAACAAACGCAAGCGTAAAATCCAGTATATGAAACTATATGTCAGTCAGAGAAGACATAACTCAACATCATAATCAACAACAAGAGTGGAACCATAACCAATAGTCGCTTATCATTAATCAATCAAAGAAGAATACAACCATAGCTCTGACGCTGAATTCTCCTTCGGAGGGTCACCAGCGGAACACGTCTCGAAGAAGCCTGTCAGGGATGGGACAAACCTCTCCCTTCGGATGTCTCGACAATAATATCCTTGCTTGGATTTTGCCTTAAGGGAATGAATCAAGGCTCTTGCAGCATTAGGCTCTTGGGAACTTGGATACTAGCTTGCAATGGAGATGGGCAAGCTTTTATAGATGGAGGAAGGGGAGTTGGGATCCCTATAATCGTGGGATTGGCCCTATCCTCAAGGAAGCTTCCATGAGAGGTGGCAAACCACTTCCTCTCTATGGAAACCCGTAGCTAAAACTCCCAACTCAAGATAGATATCAGTTCCTGGATCAGTTAGGACGAAACTTCTGCCATTTATTTTTAAAAAACACTCCTTAAATTGGCTGGCGCGAGTGCGACTCTGGGACAGAGCGCCAACTGGCGCGGCCTCTTTGAAGTATTTTCCCCATTGGCGCGGGTACTGAATTGCCTGATCGCACCAATACTAAAAGGGACATTTTTGGGGTTTTTCACAAGGAGATGTCTTCAGGGTAATGAAAGCTCTTGTTCATAGGGATGTCATGAAAGTGGTTTCAAGCCATGTCACTGCTCACAGGTCACGAAATGAGCCCTCCAATGTGCGAGACAGGGATTGCAGGGACGGTGAAAAATTACTGTGTAACAGATGCCCCCTAAAGCTTGAGGCCCGAGAGAGAGAGAGGGGTGAAATGCTTTACGAGAACGTGTCCAACTGAAAAATCCGCCGTCGGAAAACCTGCGTGGAGAAATACAACTGATATCTCAGATACATGATATATATGTGGTATGGGCGTAGCCATCCATAACAGAGTATACAATAATCCAGATCCAAGGCATGGGCACAACCATCTAGTGAGGATTGATAAATATACTCAGGTATGGTCGCAGCCATCCAGTAAGTGAGTAATGTAATTAATCATAATAATCCACAAACTCGCAGCCTGGATTACAACAGACACAATCCAGGGTCTTGCGCTCCATCTCGACCCGAACACAGTACAAGTTCAAGCATGTGAACATGTGAGCTGAAGTCAAACATGCGAGAACATCGTCTGATTACCAGCCAATGATGAAAGCTATTAACAGACGCGAGAGGTACCACCAATAATGATAATGGCCCTCAAGGTACTATAGGTACAATCTACGGCATGTGAATCAATGAGCTGGCGTCAAACACCCGTAGAATCACTCGATTGGAGGCCAATGATGAAAACCTCACGTCGAATGGGATGAACCTGCCATTGAGGCATGCAGGCTCCAAGGTACCATAAGGGAGTCTCTAGATCAGCTTCCTGGATAATGAGCTGAAGTTGACAGGAAGTGACCTTGATCGAAGGTGGGCCATAATGTTTCCCACATCATCAACCTGAGACAGAGGAACATAATGTTTTTGTGAATCACGATTAGATGAGAATCAGAGGAAGGTTGGTACTTACAGAGGTCAACTTCTCTTGAACATATTGGCGGCACGACAGTGGATTTGGCAGTATTTGACATCAAAAGATCAGAGGTCATAGTGACAAGGCAAGGAGTAGATGAGAGGTCAAAAGGGATTACCCAAACCCACGGAGGCAAGTGAAAAACGAGATGAGATGTCCCCAACCCGACACGAATGCAGACAAGTGCCATATTCAAGAGCGACATACTGCCGACACGACAATGATGTTGGTTCTATTTTTTCCCCACCATTTCTGGCGAGTACCTCTTTATTTTTACACAAGCTTGAAGAGGATACCATATGCTTGTCAGGACGAATCCATCCTAGTACATTTAACGAGCCTTAGGAAGGAAAGACTCGAGTAGCGTCATTATGACTGAATCCGATGTCATCAGGGTTTAACGAGTCTGACAAAGGAAGAACTCGGCATCTTTTCATGTTTAGAGAGTTTGAAAAGACAGTGGAAAAGTAAACTCCAAAGGTCCCTTTTCGTAAATAGTTCCTCAGATCCGAAAAGGTAGAAAACTATGTCTGAGAAAACCTCCTAGTCGCGATAGGCTAGGGTATTCCTTTTTCGTAAATAATCTATCCCAGCCTGAAAAAGGGGTAAACGTATACTGAGTAGATGTCGTTTCGCGTCCACTTTAACGAGATTGAAATGAAAAGGGACTCGGCAATCTTTTCATATTTAGAGAGTCAGAAAAGAGCTGAAAGATGACTCCACCTGGAGGAACAAGTGGTATAAAGGGTAGCAACTAGTTTCGGTAATGGTGGAACTGCTCAAAACATGATAAAAGTCAAGAGGCTGGCTAACAAGAACACTCATCGCAGTGGTTCCTCAGGAACGGGTAAAACAACCAAGTGAAGGCATATGATCGGCCAAGCAGATAGTGACGATGGAATGAGAAAACCAAGGCTCATCTGGAAAAAACAGGCTGACAAAATGGCAATCACAAGAGGTAAAGGGGAAAGGTTTCATTTTTACACAAGCTTGAAATCAGGAAACTCTGCTTGAAGTTGGTTTCATTTTTACACAAGCTTGAAACAAAGATAAACTATGCTTGAAACCAGTTTCATTTTTACACAAGCTTGAAATGGAAATAAACTATGCTTGAAAAAGTAAGCATGCCCCCAGCATGGTGACTCAATTTGAGGTACATGCCCCCCAAGCTTCAGTCCATATGAAAGGCAGATGGAGTGAAGGTTCAAGATACGAGATCATGAGAAAGACTCGACTGGGATTTTACGAGATCTAAACAAAGACTCGAATTGAACAAGGAGGTGTTTCATTGTTTTAACGAGGTTGACACATTAAAAGAACTATCCTTAGAACACCTTGTTTCATTTTTTAAGGAGCTTGACACAGGAAAACGAACTCTGCTCCAACAACCTTGTTTCATTTTTTAAGGAGCTTGACACAAGACAAGGAACTCTGCTCTGACCAGCTTGTTTCATTTTTTAAGGAGCTTGACACAGGAAAGGAACCATGCTCCAACAACCTTGTTTCATTTTTTAAGGAGCTTGACACAAGATAAGGAACTCTGCTCTGACAACCTTGTTTCATTTTTTAAGGAGCTTGACACAAGAAAACAAACTCTGCTCCGAAAACCTTGTTTCATTTTTTAAAGAGCTTGACATAAGACAAGGAACCATGCTCTGAACGACCTCATCATAATGAACAAGAAGTCATCGCTTCCAAGAGTTCCACTCCCGATGGAAGAAAAACATCCTGGAAGTCAAGACCCAATGCCCCCAGCACCTGATGCACGACGGCATCATCACTGAGCACAGGCACAGGGTAGGTAGCCACATAGTTGACCTGCGGTGGGGCAGATACAATGGGTGGATAAAAACCAGGAAGGGATGATGGCGTGCCAGTTTCCACATCAGGACCAAAGAATGAAAGCTGATCAATGGTCACGATCCGTCCTTCATGTGGAAAGCAGACCACACAAAAAAGGGAGGAGACAAGCGCTCCCATGGCATAGGTGTAATCGCGCCCCAAGATTAGATTGAAATCCAAGGGGCCTGGAACAACCATCACGTCCATATGGACAGTTTGACCTCCCAAAGTAACAGGTAACCTTGGAAGGATCCCTAATGGTTGACTCGTTCTTCTGTTAAATGCCAACAGATTCTGCATAACAGGCGCAAGCGGCGGCGAGCCAAAAGCTTGCCAAGTAGTTGAGGATAAAATACTAACAGATGCACCTTCGTCTATAATGGTGTTGGGTACGACCAAACCAAAAGCCTGTACTATGATCTTGAAAGGCACATAAGACAGAAGGCAGTATCCCGCAAATCGACTCTAATCAAAGGAAGCAACCAAACTACTCGGAGGGGCTACCATCGAACTGAGATGGTCTTCCCCTGGTGTTACGGAAGAAGAAGGAGCATCCTCCACGACCTCAATCTCGAAGGCGAGAGGAGTATCCGCTGGAACCTCCATTAGAGGAGGCAGAGGAGCAGCTTCTTGAGGTATAGGGATAGGAGAATCTTTCTCCAAATCCGAAGAATCTGAAGAAACAAGAAGAACCTGAGGGATGTGAGGTCCACTCTCAACGAAAAAGACCTGGTGCACTACAGACGGGGCCAGCTCAACCGATCCCACAACCAATGGTTGGTCGGGAATGGATTCCTGAATTTGAATTTCCGAGGGAGCGGGATTGACCAAGGATGACTCTTGACCAATCGTAGGATCAACTAGTGGAGGACTCAAAGAAATCCGTTTATAACCAGCTGGGAGGCATGGTGTAGAAACGGTTGAGTTTTCCAAGACTCTCTTGGCTTCATCCATATATGGACAAAGGTGAATGGCATGGTGCCCTTCACACAACTTACAGGGATTTGTAATCTTACCCTGCTTCTTAGGAGCCTTACCAACAACAGTTGAAGATTTTCCCCCAACCTGACTCCCAGAAGCCAAAGGCAACGGCGAGCGACTGTTGGACCATGCTTCGAGCACCTTGGGAATGCCAGGGCAGTCTCGAAGAAGATGGTATCCCGTGCACAACATGCAAGGGAACTTGACTTTCCGTGGAGGGTTTGGAGGTTCATCAAGAGGAGACTTCTTAGGCGTAATAGTTGTAGAGCTAGCCTCTCCTTTATCTAACTTCTTCTTCTTCTTCTTAGCCACCTGGTTACTCGAATCTAGACTTTCACCAGGTGAAGTAGAAGAGGAGGACGCAGAAACAAGCGAAGAAGGGGAGAGGTCCACCTTGGAATCAACATGATGTTGTTCAGGCGGAGGAACTGATTGAACAGTAGCCGAGACATTCGGGACCATAGAGGTTGAAAACAACCAAACAGGCAATCCAACAGTTAACCCAGGAAGGGACAACGTTGCCATGTAAGGAGCACCAACATTTCCAAAAGGAGGAAAATGACCCGGATTCCCATCGGAGGGGATTCCTTGGTTGGTGAACTCCGGAAAAGTTTCCATTAGAAACAATATTCAGAACAACGCCCTAAGGAAACTAACTTTAACCAGGGATATTTCGTGGGCAGTTAATTTTTAAAACATTGAAACAAAACTCTACCGTTTCATCTTTTAAGAGTCGAGAAACAGAAAAAAGGTGACTCTATCGCTTTCATATTGGAAAGAAGCGTGAAAGGACAAGCGCTTGATGACCTTTTCAAATTTAAAGAGTCATAAAAGATCAAAACGACTACTCAGGAATTCTAGGCAAAGGGTGTACCAAATAATCGTAAACTGCAATATACACCTTGGTTTCTGTTGAAGCCTCGAAAATCACTGCTACAACATTGGGGGATAACCACCCGGTCCGGACCTTAATGCAGCTCCTTTTTCGTTTATGATAGTGGCTCCGACTGGTTTAACTAGGTCCAGTTACCTTTTCCCTATCGCTATTGGTTTATGATGTGTCCTTAACTACCAATAGACATGGATATCAGATCAATTCTTCTTGCTGATCAGGCAAGAGAATGACCCTTAAGCTGCTTTGGGTTCAGCCAAACCACAACTAAGATTTTGCCTCTTCGAGAAGAGGACTTAAAAGAATGTAGAAATTAATCTAATTGCAAACTTATTCTATAATGCAAGCAAAAAGAAACTAATCTAAATCCTATCTCAATCAGGTAGATGAAAATCTAACCCAATTAAGAGCAATATAATTAAGTGATGAGAATTAAAATATGTCTGGCTTTTAATTAATGTCAAACTAACGAAGAAATTCAATTAGCTCACATTTGTGAGTACCAAAACACATTCTATTGAGACCATTTGACTAAAATAATAAATCAACAACACTCCGGAAGAAATTCACAAAAATGATATCGATTATCATATCATTCAAACTAATAATTAAACAATAACATGTGGAAGAAATTCACAACACATTACTATTTAATAAATTAGTGTTATAAGACAGATTTCTGAGTAATGGTTACTCAGAAATCAGAGTTTAATTCATAAGAGCAGAGATACTTAACAATTTGAGACAAATTATCCATATCAACAGAAATGCCAAAACATGAATAAAATGAAACAACAATTTTATTAAAATAAAAATGAAACTGGTATTTGATACAGAAATGCCAAAAATACCAGTTAATTGAATCTGCTTCTCCGATCCTGGTCTCTAACAGTACTTTACATTACTTGAATTTCTGCTTTCAAGACTAGAGCTGCAGAAATGCAAACTCTGCCCATCATGCATAATTCAAGATATAAAAAATTAACCCTCATTAATGTTCAGATCTGAAATTTTCTCTCCTCCCCATCTACAACTATAAATCCCTATTACAAAAATGCTTTTAGAAGTCTGGAATTGCAGAGGAGAGCAGCCTCCTTGTACATTTTGCAATCTGCAATTTATAATCTTTCCAAAAGTATTTTTAGAAGAGAGTTTGCTGAAGAAAAATCTGCCCAATCCAATTTTAATTGCTAAAAAATTCCAATCTTTAATTGCTGGAGTCTTCTCATTGATTGAAATCTTTTTCCTCAATATCCCTTCTATTGTTTTTTCCCAATTAATGACCAAATCTATTAGTGGAACCTCCTTAGAAATGTTCTCCTTGATTTTATCTTTCCAATGAGTCGTCCTGGGCCTTATTTGGCCAAGTAAAACTCATTCTATGAGCCTCCAAAGTTGATGAGTCAAATCTGGCATAAATCTGGAAATTCTGTTTGCTGGGCTAAAAATCAGAATTTTTAATTAGAAATTTAATCCTAAATTAGATTATAATTATCTAATAATTAATTCTAAATTAATTAATAACTAATTAATATATACAATTAATTCTAATTAATTATCATCTATTTTAGAAATTAATTAAGTTACAAAATTAAATTAATATACAAATGATTTGAAAAAGTTAATTTAAATACGATTAATATTATAATTCAAATTATATTAAAATTATAATAAATATTATAATTATAATATAATTATTATAATATAAAAAATATAAAAATTAATTTACAAACCATTGGAATCAATCCAAACCTAAAACCCATAAAACAAACCATTGAAATCAATCTAAACCCATTAATTCATCCACGTAAGATTATGGAGGGATATGGTGAGTGGAGTGTGAGGTGAGGGTGACGATACGGGAGGCATAAGGGATGAAACAATAAAAAAAAAAACTTTATATTAAAAAAATTTGACACATCGCATATCGCAAGAACATTGAAACGGGGTTTTTCAAATATGCATGTTCTAAAAATTGCTATGGATCCGAAATTACGATATTGCGATATGCGATGGATCCAAAATTGCGAAATTGCGATGGATCCAGAATTGCGAAAATGCGATATTGTGATATTGCGATATGCGATGGATCCAAAATTGCAAAATTGCGATATTGCGATATGCGATGGATCCAAAATTTCGAAATTGCGATATTGCGATATGCGATGGATCCGAAATTTGCGATTTGCGATCTGCGACGAATCTGAAATTTGCAATCTGCGATCTGCGATGGACCCGATGAAATTTTTTTTTTTTTTTTTTAATATATATTTTTTAATATTAAGTTTTTCTAAACTACAGCTACTCTGAAAATAAATAAAAAGATAGCATTTTTAACCCAGACTAAAAAAATGATGGTACTTCAAAGAAGTACCATTTTTAAACCAGTTGACCAAATGAGGCGAAACAAGCGTCAATGGGAGGCTTATAAAAAATTGATTCAATCAAAACAGGAATCCAAAGAAAATGAAAAATTAACAAAAGCGTAGGATAATCATTAAAATAAAATCCTAAAAGGTGCTTAGCCAAAAATTTATAAAAAGGGTCCCCATTATTTGAAGTGAACAAGTCAAAAATGGGGGGGTTGTGTTTTACCACAACAATGGCGACACACGGGAGAAGAACCAATTATCTCTGTTTGATATGAATGAGATTTTCCTAAAATTCAAGTAAAAATAATTAAAGAAAATAGAATTATGCTTAAAATGCTTGACTAGGTTCATTAGTCTGAATAAAAGAAAGAATCATCTAACTGTAATTTTTCTTAAAATTCCTCATAAATTAAAATATTTCAAAACTCTATATCAGTCCTTAATTAGTTGTAGAGATAAAGCAGGGGTCACTTTACAGCTTAGCTTTTTAAAATATACTCATTTGTCACAGGTAGAGCCACTGTTGCCAACAAACATCTATAGTCTCGACAGGGTTACCTTTTAATCATCAATGATTCAGAATCCCATCTCTTTAAGAATTATTGACCTAGAGATAAATCCATTTATATATGTTTATTTATTTATTATTTTATTTATTTTTTATTTTATTATAAATCTTAAAAGCCATTGTCCTGGTTTGGTAGCCAGATAGTTGACAATGCCATTCACTGGTTATAATTGGACTGAACAAGCTGGCTCGTGATGAGACCCCTTATCTTATAATTGTTTGCAATCATAAGCCATTACCCTGGTTTGTTTGGCAGTGTTGGTAATGTCGGCCTATTTTTCCCCTATGATCATGGTAAGCAGGCTCATGATAAGACCTCTTATCTTTTAAGTTTAAATATATCTCTAGATTATACTTTAGAAAAATAAGACTCTTTGGGACAGGGAGAATCATTGACTCCTTAAGAGTTAAGAATGACAATTTCAGAGTTAAAAGGTGCTTTGCTGTAAAGTGTCTTTACTTGGTTAAAAATAACTTTTCTTGACTGATAATAAAACTTTGAAAGATCTTAATAAAATATTGAAATCTCAAAATGATTACAATTTTGATGAAAAAGAAATTTCTCCATATTTTATGATACTTTGTCAACTTCTCTAAATCGGTAATCTCTTCCTTAAGTATGTCTACCTTTATAATAAGAAAATCAAACTTTACTAAGAGATTTAAGAAAAAGTTAATAGATGACTATTAACAATTTTTTCTCCGTGTATGCCAACCATAGTTAGGTAATAAGAAGGCCTTCCATATAAATCTTGGAAAATTCACCAAAATAAAAACTGAAAACCAAAGGAAAAAAAATTCTTATGCTAAAATGAGAAAGAAATCAACAAAAATTAAACATGAAGAAAATTTAAAAATGGAAAGGAAAATCCAAGTTTCGCAAGATAAACTCAAACAATAATGTTTATACTAATGTCTCAACAATATGAAGAAAGAAAATAATCGTGTAATCAATACTTCTTATGTCAAGATTTAGAAAATTCATACCTTGCAGGGTTGTAAGTGTTTTAGGATTTTTAGGTAGCAATGACGATAAAATTCAGCCACAATGAAAAATTTCTGTCTGATTTCAATCTTTTTGTTTCCAAGCATCATCTTAATCATTTTCTAATAAAAAGGAATGCTTAAATAAACAGATTAAAGGTTCAAAAACTTCCTAGCGCAGCTGTTTCAATGAGAATTATCGTTGCTTCTTGAAATTAAGCCAGGAGAAGAGTATGGACTTCGAAAATAGGATCCGGCAGAGGATTTGAAGCTTTTATGAAGAGCTACAAAACAGATTCATGTATCAGAAAAACAAAACTGAAACTAAAGTAACGAAATGGAAATTAATGAAAGTGGGTACATGAATCTTACCATTGGATAATTGCTTTTGATCTTACCTGAAAGGTATCAGTTTCTCCAAATTAGCTGACTTCTTATTTTAATTAACATTAAAAACATGAAGAAGTCAAACTAACCAAAATCCTATAACCCAAAATCATTATTTATTTTATCTAAACTAAAGCAAGCAGTAAAATGCAAAAATGGAATGCTTAATGCTCAAGGGAATTGAAATTAAAAGAAATGCATCAGAAATGAGAATGCGAATTTGCAGTAATGAATTTTTTTCAAAATATTATAAGTTTCATATAAACTCCATGATTTTTTAAATTGTCCAGAATCAAGACCAAATCCAAAATAATAAAATTTAAATATGAAAATAGAGATGTCTTGAATTCCTTTTTAATTATGGAATTATATATTTAAAACTGAAATACATGAAAAATCGGAATGATTTGAATATTCCGCAAATTTGTCATTAATGGCTTTCTTACCATAGTGGTTACCCAAGCTCGTTTTTTAAAATAACACATTGCCGTATTGGATGATTCGCATCACATGTTTCTTCATCATGCAAGACTTGACCTTTGTTGCTATGCCATATATCGATTAAGTGTTAATGGCTTAGAGGCATGCACTGAAAAATATCACACCGGAGATTGCAATGGCATATGAGTGAGGTAATACATCAAAGATCTTTTATGAACAATTTTTTCTCAAAACTGCTAACAACTACTTCTGATGAAATCTTATGATATTGTTTTTAATTTCGATTGGGTTTCCCAAATGAATAAAACAAAGTTAAAGAATGCTCAAATTCTAATGAATCTCAAATAAAATTTCCTTGAACCTGTTGCAAATTTTAAAATGGGTTTCCTGCTTACTTCAAGTTTTGAAAACAAACGAAAACCTGCAATTAAAACAGAAAAAGTATAAAAAATAAACTAAAGAAAAGATAAACTAATAATAGATGAAAATGAACTTGTAAATGCATACCTGGAAGGAAATTGTCTGTAGATTTTACCTCATGAATCTTCAAATTATTCCTTCGATTTATCAAAATTCTGACTTTGTTCAAAATCATCTCATTATTTATTCTAAATTGGAGTGAGCAATCAGCCTAAATAAGATATGTTTATTCATGTTCAGGAAATATAAAATTTACCAAAAATAAATATGAAACTATGCTTCCTTTTTGAATTGCAACAACAATTTATTACCTCTGCACATTCCGAATTAACTTGAGAAAGATCTGTATTGTTATAGTGATTGTTCAATAATGCCTTTAGTAAATGAATATGATGCATATTGCAACACCAAATAATAAACTAAAGGTTTGAATGGGATAAAGCTACTAATTGTAGAAAAACATCAAAACAGATTTGAATGTGTGCACACAGCAAAAATGGGCATCCTTAAGGTCAGCTTAGCAAATTTCGAGGAAGATAATATGAACTTCATATGATTACCACAAAAGGTTAGACTGAATAATAATGATTGAGTCAGAATTAAGCTTATCATAGACAATCATACATTTCATGGGATAATGAGATCATGAAGCTTTTGTATCCTCAAAACCTTTATTATATAAATTTCAAAAGAAAATCTTAGAAGGAAATCCCGAAATTAAGAAAAGTGGCTTTGAGGTGATTGATGCCAAGTGCAACCTTAATTTAATTTAATCAAGAGATTATTCAAAATAGACAGAGTAGAGGTATTGCTGTAAGAAATTTAAAAAGGAAAGCAAGAATTACAATTTTTTGATTGGTAGAAAATGTTTTCGTTGAACATGTATGAAAATGGCTGATCGCTTTGTTTTATTTTTAATCTACAGAACCATTAAAAGTAAATTAACTACATTAACTCTACTCCTATTCTAACCATATTCTTGAAAAATGACTAGGTATAGTCATATTTCCAGTGTAACCATTTTCTCATTTTAATCTCTGCATGTATGTACAATTCAAATGTTAGTAATAAAAATACAAATCTAATTGAACTAAAAAAATTAAACCTGAAATCAGAATGTACAACTATTGTTAGAAGCTTATCTAAAATCTCTTTCTCATGAAATTTTCTTTCCAATTGAATACCAATTGGATCATAGAAATCCGGATGAATTTCTTTTAAGGATTGGGAAATATTCAAAGAAAGAGATAACAAGCCAAATTGTAGATGTGAGCTTTTAAATTCAAAGGTCTGGAAGAAACTGTTAGTGTTATGTGTTAATGTTAAGTTATTAACAATCTTCCATGATGGAAAAGTTTCCAAATATTTTTCAAATGAATTAATGAAAAATGGATGGAAATCTTTCAAATGAAATGGAAAATTATTAATTAAATTGGATTGTTGGCAGATTTCTAAAAATACATTCTCTTGTTGATATTGCCTTTGAGAAGATAGAAACTTTTGATAAAATATTAGCATTGATTGAAATTGAAATTGAAATAGCTTTTGATGCTTTTGATTATAATATAAAACTTCAATTTTCCAATGGGGCAATGTATCAATTGAATGTTTGATAATAAAGTACTCAACATGCCAGCGTAATGTATCAAAAATCTGAAAAATAAAATCTGAAAATAAATCTGATTTAATACAAAATAATCAAGGAAACAAAAATAAAATGAAATCACTATTGTTACAACTAATGTTACAGCACAATTGGGATTGTTTTGAAATAATTTCTTTTTCACAAGGATTGGCCAGAATTATGGAATTTGAGTAATTTCGAATTCCAACTTGTGAATTAGAAAGAGATTTATGATTATGAATAGGTATGACAGCTTGATCATGATATGAATCATAAATTGGAATATTTTCTTGAATAGTGAAATCATGAAGATGATTATCTGCTTTAGAGTGAGGATTAGTTGGAATAATTTCTAAATTGAAATGTTCCTCAATTTCAGATGTTATTTGAATTTTCTTATGAGGACTCTCTTTAGAATAATAGAAATCAACATCCTCAATGTCAGAGTAATTATCATAAATGACTTCACAAGATTCTCTAGAATTCCCTTCAATCTTATCCAATATATCCAAACACGGAGGAACAAGAATTTCATTTTCATTAATGGAAAAAGAATGATCATTAATTTCTTCTCTATCTTGATAAAAAATTAATGGTAATTCATTTAGATCAGCCTCTGTATTTTCTGAAATATCATTAACACCAAGAGGGGAAAAATTACCATCATTAAAAATATCAGGATAAAGGGAAAAATGTGAATATGAAATAATGCATTTAAAAATGTCCCTGTTTGAGAACTCTTGTGCATTATGATCATTGTAAATTTCAGATTCCAGATCATTCCTTTGCGTGCGCAAGCTTTCTTGAAGAAGGCTGCTTTGCTGCTCTGATTTCAGCATTTGTTCACCATGGAAAAATTCAGAAATTTGTACAATAGTTTGCATGCTATTATTTTCTTTGATTGTTGCTTACACTTGCTGATTTCCAATTTGATTTTCTGAATTTACCTCAAAGTAGCTTTCAGATTTCAAGGCGGCCTTTTCTCCAAAATTGCTGTTGTTGTCTTCTTGCATTTGATTAGAAATATTTTCCAAGCTTTGTGAAAACTCTTCATCACAATTTATTTGCGCACCCAAATTGGAATTCTCATTTATGTTAGAAGGGGATGGAACAAAGCTTGAACTAATTTCATATGGATCGAGACTAGGGGGAAGAGAATAATTATGTTCAAACCAATCTAGTGATTCTTCTTTCATATGTTCATCTTTGACATTAAATTTTAAACAATTCAAATGAAATCGAATATTAAAATGTCTAACAGATTCATTTTCATTTCGAAGATATTCAATTTCATCACATACCTGATCATAATCATAGTGGTCAAATTTACAAACGAAAATTGTAACAAATTGATCCCAGCTGTGAATTGAGGCAACCGGAAGAGTTCTACACCAGTTTCTGGCTTTTGCCGCAAATGTGAGAGTAAAAATTCTGCATAAAATGCCTTCATCAATTCCTTGAAAATCATATTTTGAAACATTTTGAATAAATTGAAGGACATGATTAAAAGCAGAAGAATTTCTCTCACCATTAAACTTTACCTGAGACAAGAGTCTTACCACTTCGGGTGGAGTATTGGAAGATGCACGTCCATGGATACAACTCCAAATTGGAAGTTTATGAGGAGCCATCATGATTAAATAAAATGTTAAAATTCAAAAGACTCCAACAGACAACAAGTTTCAGGCCCTCCTTCTAGTGCCAAAAATGTTGAGGCCTCGAAAATCGCTGTTACAACATTGGGGGATAACCACCCGGTCCGAACCTTAATGCAGCTCCTTTTCCGTTTATGATAGTGGCTCCGACTGGTTTAACTAGGTCCAGATACCTTTTCCCTATCGCTATTGGTTTATGATGTGTCCTTAACTACCAATAGACAGGGATATCAGATCAATTCTTCTTGCTGATCAGGCAAGATAATGACCCTTAAGCTGATTTGGGTTCAGCCAAACCACAACTAAGATTTTGCCTCTTCGAGAAGAGGACTTAAAAGAATGTAGAAATTAATCTAATTGCAAACTTATTCTATAATGCAAGCAAAAAGAAACTAATCTAAATCATATCTCAATCAGGTAGATGAAAATCTAACCCAATTAAGAGCAAGATAATTAAGTGATGAGAATTAAAATATGTCTGGCTTTTAATTAATGTCAAACTAACAAATAAATTCAATTAGCTCACATTTGTGAGTACCAAAACACATTCTATTGAGACCATTTGACTAAAATAATAAATCAACAACACTCCGGAAGAAATTCACAAAAATGATATCAATTATCATATCAGTCAAACTAATAATTAAACAATAATATGTGGAAGAAATTCACAACACATTACTATTTAATAAATCAGTGTTATAAGACAAATTTCTTAATAATGGTTACTCAGAAATCAGAGTTTAATTCATAAGAGCAGAGATACTTAACAATTTGAGACAAATTATCCATATCAACAGAAATGCCAAAACATGAATAAAATGAAACAAAATTTTTATTAAAATAAAAATGAAACTGGTATTTGATACATAAATGCCAAAAATACCAGTTAATTGAATCTGCTTATCTGATCCCGGTCTCTAACAATACTTTACATTATTTGAATTTCTTCTTTCAAGACAAGAGCTGCAGAAATGCAAACTCTGCCCATCATGCATAATTCAGAGATATAAAGAATAAACCCTCATTAATGTTCAGATCTGAAATTTTCTCTCCTCCTCATCTACAACTCTAAATCCCTATTACAGAAATGTTTTTAGAAGTCTGGAATTGCAGAGGAGAGCCCCCTGTTCCATTTTGCAATCTGCTATTTATAAAATTTGCAAAGGAATTCTTGAGAGGAAAGCTTGTTGAAGAGAAATCTGCCCAATCCAATTTTATTTGCTTAAAAATCCCAATCTTTTAATTGCTGGAGCATTCTCATTGATTAAGATATTTTCTTCATATCTATTCTACTGTTTTCCTTGATTTTCTACATGATTTTTGACCCAAGTAATGACTAAATATATTACTGGAACCTCCTCAGAAATGTTCTCCTTGATTTTATCTTTCCAATGAGCTGTCCTAGGCCTTATTTGGCCAAGTATAACTCAATCTATGAGCTTCCAAAGTTGATGAGTCAAATCTGGCATAATTCTAGAAATTCTGTTGCTGGGCTAAAAATCAGAATTTTTAATTAGAAATTTAATCCTAAATTAGATTCTAATTATCTAATAATCAATTCTAAATTAATTATTAACTAACAAACAATTAATTCTAATTAATTATCATCTAATTTAGAAATTAATTAAGTTACAAAATTAAATTAATATACAAATGATTTGAAAAAAATTAATTTAAATATAATTAATATTATAATTCAAATTATATTAAAATTATAATAAACATTATAATTATAATATAATTATTATAATATAAAAATATAAAAATTAATTTACAAACCATTGGAATCAATCCATACGCATAATCCATTAAACAAACCATTGAAATCAATCCACACTTTATTAATTCATCCATGTGAGTTTGTGGAGGGGTATGGTGAGTGGAGTGTGAGGTGAGGGTGACGTGAGGGTGAGTGAGGTGGAGGTACGGGAGGCATAAGGGATGAAACAATACAAAAAAAAAAAAATTATATTAAAAATTTTAACACATCGCATATCGCAAGAACCTTGGATCGGGGTTTTTCAAATATGCATGTTCTAAAAATTGCTATGGATCCGAAATTGCGATATTGCGATATGCGATGGATCCAAAATTGCGAAATTGCGATATTTCCATATGCGATGGATCCAAAATTGCGAAATTGCGATATGCGATGGATCCAAAATTGCAAAATTGCGATATTGCGATATGCGATGGATCCAAAATTGCGAAATTGCGATATTGCGATATGCGATGGATCCGAAATTTGCGATTTGCGATCTGCAACGAATCTGAAATTTGCGATTTGCGATCTGCGACGAATCTGAAATTTGCGATCTGCGATCTGCGACGGACCCGAAAAAAAAAAAAAAAAAATTAATATTAAGTTTTTCTAAACTACAACTACTCTGAAAATAAATAAAAAGAATAAAAATAGCATTTTTAACCCAGACTTAGATAAATGATGGGACTTTAAAAGAGTACCATTTTTAAACCAATTGACTAAATGAGGTAAAACAAGCATTAATGGGAAGCTTATTAAAAATCGATTTTAACAAAACAATAAAAATAAGAACCCAAAGAAAATGAAAATTTAACAAAAGCGTAGGATAATCAGTTAAATAAAATCCTAAAAGGTGCTTAGCCAAAATTTATAAAAAGGGTCCCCATTATTTGAAGTGAACAAGTAAAAAATGGGGGGGTTGTGTTTTACTACAACAGTTTCAAAATGAAAGAGAAATCAACCAAGGACTTAACGTACGTGCAGGCAATCTCCCTGAATGCTATGTCCGGTGTATCACGGGTATAGGGCGGCAGACTCGGCTTCCTATGGATAAAGGATTGAAACCTAGTGGGGTCTCCCTTTATATATGCGACGGTACGGTGAGCTCAAGTCCGTACTAGCGCTGTCTAAAGCTAAGAGGCGAACGACAGCTACTAGGTTTAATGACGCCGGAACACGTCTCTAACCTAGACCTCTAAATGTTTCGTTAATGTTTCAATGCTTCCTTAGGTAAATTGAGTAAATTTTATGGTTGATCTTCAATTATGTTTCGGTTTCAAGGCCCTACCGTATGTCATCTGACAATCTCCTATATGCAGCTATATGAGAATATAAAACTTTTCAATTCGATGAATGCTATCTAGTTAAGGGAAGAGCTTCAAACAATGATGCCACAAACAACAACACTGAAAATGAAACTTTTTCCAAACTAGATGACTTTCACTATCCAAAAGTAATTTCAAACATTCAACGATGCGAATAATGCAATGTAATCTATGCAAAATCCTCTTTTCTGAAAACTATGCAATGGTAATCTATGCACAATTTCCTTTTTTCTTTGAAATGATAAGAATGCACTCAATGCATTTTTCGATGAAATGAGAATCTACTTAATGCACGCTTTCAATGAAGAGAATGCACTCAAAGCGATTTCTAGTTTTCAATCATTAAACAATGTAATCTAAGTTCAATGATGGACCTCAAAAAATACTTTTCAATGCAATGTGATCTAATGCATTCTAACGAAAAGCAAACTTGAGACGAAAACTAAAAGAATGCAAATCTCCTTAATGAAGGATGAATGCAAAAGAGATGTAAACAAACACTAAGAATGCAATCGTTGTTTCAAACACTTTGTAACGAAATCCCTCAAAAGGCGACAAAACATATGAGGTCAAACACAAAGAGGATTTCCAAAGCAAGAGATCAAAACAAGGCATTCATTCCCTTTTACATCAAACAATCATGGAAAGAAGACATTCCAACCAATGAGCAATGTAATCTATGCTCATACAGTGAAAAGGCCGGAAGGGAAAGACACACTAGTGAAGGATTTAGGGAAAAAGTCTCAATTTTCATACATCTTGAAATTGGCTTGACTTGTACATTGACAACTAGCGCCAACTGGCGCGACTTGCTAACTGACAACAAGCGCCAATGCCTGAAAATGAAAAAACAAAGAATTTCTCCCAACCAAGACCAGACTTCACCACTTCAAGCAGAATCTTCAAGACTCAAATGAACCATGTGATCTAGGCTCAAAGCGAGACAGACATAGATCAAGCTCAGAAAGCTCAAAATAGAGTAAACCCTAGTACCTTACAGTATTGGCGCGACTGTCAAGCTGAAAAGCGCGCTAGTCGAGTTTACCAGTCAAAAATAAAAAAGAGCAATCCAACAAGCAGACCAGTGATGATCAAGCTATCCAAAAAGCAAAATTCACAGAAAGAGCTAGCCCAAAGAGCTGATCAAGCAAGCAGAATCAAGAATCAACCGAAAAGACAAGACAAAGCTCCAAGTGTTCAGTTTACAAACTAAACTGAAGGTTGACTGAAGTAGCTTTGATCTACTTTGCTAATGCAGAGCAATAGTGTTTCGAAGGCTATCTGGCCAACTTCAGGCTCCGTCTATAGCTTATAAAATGAACGACAACAAGCTAACGATCCCCAGTGTGGTCACCAATTTGTTGTGGAGGTAAATCCCCTCTGCGGACAAAGGCGATTCCTACTAGCCCAGACCGGGTCTAGCAACAATTGTTCACGTTATAGTGCAGGTTCCTAATTGCAAATAAACCAACTAGCGATGAAGGCTTACCTGGAATCCAACGCAGTCTCTTGTAGAGAAAGTAGCGCTCCTGTTCCTTAGCTCTAGCAGATCACAATCCTCACGATCTCCGTGATCAGACACCTGCACACGCCAGAAACAAAACAAACGCAAGCGTAAAATCCAGTATATGCAACTATATGTCAGTCAGAGAAGACATAACTCAACATCATAATCAATAACAAGAGTGGAACCATAACCAATAGTCACTTATCATTAATCAATCAAAGAAGAATACAACCATAGCTCTGACACTGAATTCTCCTTTGGAGGGTCGCCAACGGAACACGTCTCGAAGAAGCCTGTCGGGGATGGGACAAACCTCTCCCTTCGGATGTCTCAACAATAATCTCCTTGCTTGGATTTTTCCTTAAGGGAATGAATCAAGGCTCTTGCAGCATTAGGCTCTTGGGAACTTGGAGACTAGCTTGCAATGGAGATAGGCAAGCTTTTATAGATGGAGGAAGGGGAGTTGGGATCCCTATAATCATGGGATTGGCCCTATCCTCAAGGAAACTTCCATGAGAGGTGGAAAACCACTTCCTCTCTATGGAAACCCGTAGCCAAACCTCCCAACTCAAGATAGATATCAGTTCCTGGATCAGTTAGGACGAAACTTCCACCATTTATTTTTAAAAAACACTCCTTAAATTGGCTGGCGCGAGTGCGACTTTGGTACAGAGCGCCAACTGGCGCGGCTTTTTTGAAGTATTTTCCCCATTGGCGCGGGTATTGAACTGCCTGCTCGCGCCAATGCAAAAAGGTCCATTTTTAGGGTTTTTTACAAGGAGATGTCTTCAGGGCAATGAAAGCTCTTGTTCAGAGGGATGTCATGAAAGTGGTTTCAAGCCATGTCACTGCTCACAGGTCACGAAATGAGCCCTCCAATGTGCGGGACGGGGATTGCAGTGACGATGACAAATTACTATGTAACAACGATTATGGAGTTGCTACTATAAGATGCTAAAGACTAGGAATGTGGATGGGTGTTATCAAAAAGGGTGAAGGCACAAGTTGAAGGTAAATCTGAAACATAGGTTGAGTATTTGTGATTATTGAGGAATACACCATCACACCAGCACCTAGGTTCACCACAAAGTCTTTCACCAAGTCTCTCTCAACTTCTCACTAAAAAATACCTAAATTTCCACATAATTTCCCTTGCCTTTAATACTGTGCACTCATGAAATAATATCGTTGAAACCTCTCATAGTTTCCAAAAAAAATTGTTCGCATTCTACCACCCATCACAACAATAGTGATAGAAGACAATTCACATGATGAGGCCCATAAATGCCCTTGGGAGATAGAAATACCATCACCATTTTACTTATTGTTTTATTAACCTCCTCACCCAACTCCATAAAGGAGTATTCATTATATAATTTAAGTTTTAAAATCAATATAAATAATTCAACAACACTTCAACTAAATTGTTTATAAAATATGATAAAAACTTATATATTTTAATTAAATTTATTTATATTATTAATTAAAATTTTGTTATGATATAAATAATAAATTTATTATTATTTTTTTAAATATAAAATTATAAAATATTATAATCATTTTTTCACTTTATGTTATCAAATAAAACATAAAATAATATTATTTTAGAATGTAGTTTATGTGAATTCACGAATTTAAATCAGTACTCGATAACATGTAAAAAAACTTTGAACACCATAACAACACGATTATTTGATGTCGGTCAATAAAATAAATCTGAAATTTGTATAAACATATATATTAAGTATCTAACCAAAACGAATATTTACATTTTATTACAAAAAAATATAGCCATTGATTTTGCAACAATAACTTTGATTTTTCACTTATACTACAACTGAACTAAACGAAATACGAAATGGAAATGGATCTTTTCATGGGTGGCTCGCAAAACAATATCAATGATGAGCAGAGTTGTCTACGTGTCGATTTTGAGTCGAGGCATCTAATATTTCTTGCGAGAGAACCATTTATTACGATTAAATGAATATGTAGAGGCCCGACGAAATAGTGACACTGTATCTCGTTTACAGAGACTACCAATTACTTCCATGGCATAGCCAAATAGAAGTCTGGAAATATATTTCCTGCTTAATGTTCTTAAGGCTGGAAATATATTCAAGGACACCTCCTCCTTCGATTAATTTCTGTTGGAGAAACTTCAATTGAATATCAACTTTCTTAGATTCAGGTTGTGAATCAAACAAATTTTTAATAGTTCTCAAAGTAGACCAAGCATCATAAGTGTTTTCAATATGAACATACATTTCATCATTAACTAAAGATTTGATTAGTGCTAATGCTTTGGAATTTTTAATCTCTCATTTAACTAGTAAAGTTGTATCTGTCGGTTTATTTGGTTTAACATCACCATCACACACATCTCGCCAAGTTCAATATAAATAAAAGTGCGTTTAATGATTTGTTTCCATGTCTTGTATGTCTTTGTGACTTCAAGTTTGTCAGAATCAGAAAATAAGTTTACCATATTTGAGCAACACACCATGCACCAGAAAAAAATGAGCAACACACCATTCACAAAACACTACAAAAAATTATCTATCAGGACATGGCCTTGACACTGAGCTTTGCACTTGGCTCTAGTCACTTTCTCTAAAAAAAATTACAATGAAACTTTTGAAATGTGATTTTGTTTACAATACCCTTGCAAAATTACTCTAAGTAAAATTGCCTTGAGTTACAATTTTATCACTCGAAATTTTACAAATTATAAAAATACAAGTTTTCCCCTTATTACTCCATAAAAACAAAATTATAAATTTTAAGCACACCTTATGACTCCACAAATTTACAAAAGCCTTTATCACCTAAAAAAAAATTGCAAAAAAAATGACTTGCATATACCTTATTTAAAAACAATTTCATGATATTTAAAAAATCACTTTATAAAAGTGATTTATAAAAGTAATGGATCACTTGATGAAAACCTAAAATTTAATTTACTGTATATATTTTTTATTTTTATTTTTAAATCCGTTGAAACTTGTGGTTGCATTTATTCACTGGCTCATAATTTCCACACTATACATATTTCAACACTGGCATATATGTTGGTTTTGCAATGGTCTCATTTACTCTTACGCTGGTCTCCCACAGCTCAGTTTGGACACGACTCCCAATGTTGCTCCAACAAGTATCAAAGTTGGAATTCCTGATGTGTGTGATGGTGAATTTGCAATGCCAATGCCAACTGTAGCCCCAACAACACCACTAGTGCCAACGACAACACCAAACAGAGCGTCAACCAACACGAGGGACTGTGTTAAAGAGGAATCGTGTAGACTGTGTGCAATTGGGGAAGCATAGATTGCGTTGTATTGTGCAAGTGTAGAATATGTGGGAAAGTGGGGGAAAAATGAAAACGCTCTAAATCAACAGATAGTCAAGCCAACAAATCGCTGAGAAACCAATTAACTAGTAGAGTTTTCCATAACTGATGGAGTTTTCCAAAAGTTCCCTGTAGAACCGAAACCTTGTTCTTCACATGAGTTGCAATATTGTAGTTTTGATACCACAATAACGGCAGAAGTGTCCTCAAACACACAAATTTTATTAATTAGGAAAAGAAAATTTATATAGAAAATTTGCAAGAGTTTACACACTAAAACTCAACACTCTTGAGAGTAGAAAAATGTGCTTTAAATAAGCTACATGTTGTAACCTACTTTAGTTATGGATAACTTATTTAATTAACATGTGTCATTTACATTGAATGATATCCTAACAAATCTAGTAACTATTTTCCTAAATTGGAGATGAAACGACGCCTTTCTAGATGTCATATCCTTTACAATAGTTCTATATTTCTAAAATGTCTCCAAAATACGTTTACCATCTTTGAGCAACACACCATTCACAAAACACTACAAAAAATTATCTATCAGGACATGGCCTTGACACTGAGCTTTGCACTTGGCTCTAGTCGCTTTCTTTAAAAAAATTACAATTAAACTTTTGAAATGTGATTTTTTTTACAATACCCTTGCAAAATTACTCTAACCCTCCTCAAAGTAAAATTTCCTTGAGTTACAATTTTATCACCCGAAATTTTACAAATTATAAAAATACAAGTTTTCCCATTATTACTCCATAAAAAAAAAATTATAAATTTTAAGCACGCCTTATGAGTCCACAAATTTATAAAAGCCTTTATCACTCAAAAAAAAATTGCAAAAAAAATCACTTGCATATACCCTATTTAAAAACAATTTAATGATATTTAAAAAATCACTTTATAAAAGTGATTTATAAAATTAATGGATCACTTGATGAAAACCTAAAATTTAATTCAGTGTAGATATTTTTATTTTTATTTTTTAATCCGTTGAAACTTGTGGTTGCATTTATTCACTAGCTCATCATTTCCACAATATACATATTTCAACACTGGCATATATGTTGGTTTTGCAATGGTCTCCTTTACTCTTGCGCTAGTCTCCCATAGCTTAGTTTGGACACGACTCCTAATGTTGCTCCAACAAGTATCAAAGTTGGAATTCCTGATGTGTGTGATGGTGAATTTGCAATGCCAATGCCAACTGCAGCCCCAACAACACCACTAGTGCCAACGACAACACCAAACAGAGCGTCGACCAACACGAGGGACTGTGTCAAAGAGGAATTGTGTAGACTATGTGCGATTGGGAAAGCGTAGACTGCGTTGTATTGTGCAAGTGTAGACTATGTGGGCAAGTGGGGCCAAAATGAAAACACTCTAAATCAACAGATAGTCAAGCCAACAAATCACTGAGAAACCAATTAACTGGTGGAATTTTCGATAACCGATGGAGTTTTCCAAAATTTCCCTGTAGAGCCGAAACCTTGTTCTTCACATGAGTTGCAATATTGTAGTTTTGACACCACAATAACGGCAGAAGTGTCCTCAAACACACAAATTTTATTAATTAGGAAAATAAAATCTACATAGAAAATTTGCAAGAGTTTACACAGTAAAACTCAACACTCTTGCAATTAGAAAAATGTGCTTTAAATAAGCTACATGTTGTAACCCACTTTAGTTATGGATAACTTATTTAATTAACAAGTGTCCATTTATATTGAATGCTATCCTGACAAATCTAGTAACTATTTTCCTAAATTGGAGATGAAACGATGCCTTTCTAGATGTCATATCCTTTACAATAGTTCTATATTTCTAAAATGTCTCCAATATTTAATTAAATATCCTAAATAATTAAATATTCTATTCTAAGTTTTAAACTAAGATTTATGTATCTTGGATCATCTAATAGGAAACTTGCTGAGCTACTCGTAGCAGGGTGAAATAACCTTTCTTTTGTAGAGGCTTAATGTAAAAGGAGAAGTTCACACAAGAGAAAGAAAAGATGGATGATATCACATGTCATAAAAAAATCCATAACAGAGAAAAAAAATATATGAGGAAAAAGACAAGTGATGAAGTGTTTAATAAGAGACTCACTGAGATGAAAGTATGAATGAATGTGATTATGGAATTGCTACTACAAGATGCTAAAGACTAAGAATGTGGATGGATGTTATAAAAAAGGTGAAGGCACAAGTTACAGGTAAAGCTAAAACATAGGTTGAGTATTTGTGATTATTGAGAAATACACCATCACATTAGCACCTAGGTTCACCACAAAGTCTTGCACCAAGTCTCTCCCAACTTCTCACTAAAAAACTATCTAAATTTCGACATAATTTCCCTTTTCTCTAATGCTTTGCACTCATGAAATAATATCGTTGAAACCTCTTCTAGTTTCCAAAAAAATTGTTTGCGGTCTACCACCCATCATAATAATGGTGATAGAAGACAATTCACATGGTGAGTATGAGTGATATGCCCTATATCATCACCCTTTTAATTATTATTTTGTTAATATCCTCACCCAACTCCATAGAGGAGTATTCATTATTTAATTTAAGTTTTAAATTAATATAAATAAGCAAGTAGACTTAAAGTAAATTGTTTATAAAATATGATAAAAACTCATATATTTTAATTAAATTTATTTATATTAATAATAATAAAAAATTATGATATAAATAATAAATTTATTAATTTTTTTTTAATATAAAATTATAAAATATTGATAATCATTTTTTCACTTTATTATGTTTTTTTTTGTAAGTTTGGTAGTTCTTTTCATTTTTCACTTTTTTTTTCTTTTCACTATTTTCATCAATATGTAGAGATACATCACCTCGATGGGCGAAGGGAATTGAACCTGTGATAAGTGCTATAACAGCCAGCTTCATCACCTGTGATAAGTGCTATAACAGCCAACTTCATCACCGTTTAACATTTCTTCACTTTATATTATAAAATAAAACATAAAATAATATTATTTTAGAATGTAATTTAAGTGGTTAAGAAAATCATGAATTCAAATCAGTACTCAATAACATGTAAAAAAAAATTGAACACCATAGCATAACGATAACGATTATTTGATGTCGGTCAATAAATGAATATGAAATTTGTATAAGCATATATATTAAGTATCCCACCAAAACGAATATTTACATTGTATTACAAAAATAGCCATTGATTTTGCAACAGTAACTCTGATTTTTCACTTATAGTACAACTCAACTAAACGAAATACGAAATGGAAATGGATCTTTTGATGGGTGGCTCGCAAAACAATATGGATGATGAGCAGAGTTGTCTACGTGTCGATTTTGAGCAGAGACATTTAAGATTTCTTGCGAGAGAACCATTTATTATGATTAACGAATATGTAGAGGCCCGACGAAATAGTGTCACGGTATCTCGTTCGCAGAAAGTACCAGTTACTTCGATGGCAGAGCCAAATAGAAGAGATGAGGTGTCGGGGCAACATCTGATATCGGGATTGGTGAGACGATCAAATTGGCACGAATGGCGAGTGGAGAACACATGGGAAAGTGTGGACATACAGCGGTTACACGAAATCCGAGAGGGTGGAGAGTATGAATGGGAACCACTGAATTACATTGGTGGCCCAAACGCTGTAAAAAACGCAATGGTTGAAGATGATATGGTTGTTTTGTTCCGAAATATAATGGATTGGAGTCGTCCAGACGGGGATGTTTGGAGCCAGCAAATTGTATGGAGTGGCGATTTTGAAAATTGTGAACGGATACTGCGATCGTTGGAGAATAACAATATTCCTGATTCTCTCATACTTGTTCTGGAAAATTTTGATTTTCATCCAGAGTTGAGATGGCAATATATTACCAGAAATAGCGTTAATCCATTGCTCGCTTCTATCGTAGCTGTTCACTCTTGTAAAAAGGTTCATATCCATCCGGAGCTCGTGGGGAAAGGCAACGGTGACAGTGACAGTGACAGGTTATTATGCGCAATTTGCCGTGAAGTACTTTCCAGCAAAGGACCTGCAACAGAATTGCGCTGTAAACATCTTTTCCATACTGCTTGTATCTCTCACTGGTTTGAATGTCGACTTTCATGTCCGCTGTGCAGAGATGAGTTGAGCGATGAGTTGAAGTAGCCCTCTTCAGCAAAGGGAAAATTCTCGGCCTCATCACTG
Organism: Pinus albicaulis; assembly: GCA_034641835.2. NCBI lineage: Eukaryota > Viridiplantae > Streptophyta > Pinopsida > Pinales > Pinaceae > Pinus > Pinus albicaulis. The sequence continues at coordinate 539,144,314 of CM076580.1, read as the reverse complement.
CATTTTATTAAATGTTCTTTTTTATAATAATCTTATGATAATATAGCATAAGAGTACTGACAGATTGAAGAAAATTTTTCCGTCGTTTGCTATATGCCTTATGGTGTGTAAATATAGTTTCATAAGATTGAAATTAGTTCTGTTCTTATGCTAATGTACTTTTCTAAAATCAGTTATTTCTATTTCTTTCATGTCTTGTACAGTGAGCACTTTTTTAAATGATGGATGACAAGATTATTTACGCTCTTCCTGTGTTTCAGTGAGAATTCTTTAAAATTTAGATTAATTTATTGAAAATCGATTGTATAATTTTGATGGATTAAAAATATATAATTTAACATATTGAAAAATACATTGTTTTATTTCTTTTAAATTAATATATTTTAAAATAAACCTAAACATTATCTAACACTCCATATTGAAATATTTTATTTGTGAAGTATATGACTTAGATAAGTATATGAATAATTAAGTAGTGAATTAACAAATACATGATTGTTAAGAATTAGCATAAAAGAGTATAGTAGATGATTATCTTTATTTAGTTTTTATGTAGACTTTCACATCTTTTGTGCAAACATGAGACAAAGTAAATATCTTTGTCAAAGGGAAAATCCTTCATAATCTCCGTTGTTATTGCATTTTATTAAATGTATTTTTATTCGATGTTCATTTTTAAATTTATTTTTTTCTCATAACAACCCTATGACTACATAGTTTTAGATGATTAATAGATTCCAAAACTTATTTAGGTTGTTTTCATGCTATACATTTCCTCAAAGGCTTTGACATTATAATAGATTCCAAAACTTATTTAGGTTGTTTTCATGCTATGCACTGTATTGTGTGTAAGTGTTAATATAATTTCAAAATAATGAAATTATTTTGATTGTCACGTATGCTCTTTTAGTTTCATAAGATGAATAGATTTCAGAATTATTTTAACTTGTTTCATGTTTTGTGGAGTTTGCACTTTTTTTAAATGATGGATGTGTTGACACTATGACCAACACCCTCCATAATTTTTCCTACACATGAATTTTGGAGCCTACTGAGGATCTAACGATATGGCATTCCATAGTTTCTTCATGATCAATTAATGTTATGCTAAGTATTTAAGTATTCTTTTTGGTTTCTAAGTGTCGAAGTCACTTTATCCATAACAAGTTCATGAGAGCATTATTTGTATGCAAGCTCAAACAAGCATAGAACACTCCATCAATAGAGTCGCTATGAAATGTTAAACCTACATCAACAGTCAGTGCACACATTCATTGACATTCTCTCAGTTTTGGTTGTGAGCGTACTTCTATTTCGATGAGTTTTGTCAATTGTCGTTTTTTCTTACCTTTGCTTTCAAAAGTGTCACTTCCATGGTTATGAATGTCACTTTTTATTATTTTCACTTTAATAACCGTTGTTTTCAATTTCACAAGTGTCTTTGACACTTGCGAGACATGTGTCACTTTCAATGTCATTCACATTTGCAAGTGTCATTTATACTTTTCTTTTACGGTCGCAAGTGTCATCTTATTGCATGGGAAGTGTTACACATTGTAAGCACAAAGTTGTGATTCATTGCGAGAGGAAAATTTATTACCAATGGGTCCTATTTACCATGTAGACATGTACTATATAAATTTCCAAATTTTTATGCGTTTTCGTACAAGTTTCATCACTGTGGTCACAAAGTGTATCATAAGAGTCACACCTAGTCTGTTATGAAACGAGCTCCAAAAATAGAATAAAAGAGAGATCAACGCCTTAGAAACAAGCCATTTCAAGGGGGAAACCTTATTTACATTACATAAATGAATAATTCTTGGATGACACAAATGAAAAAACCTCCTTCTATATATAGGACTCCATTGGGTCACAATATAATCCTAGTCGACCTAACAATAATAATGTAAGGGCACAATAATTGCAATATTGGGGTTACAGGGGTACAAAAATAACAATAAGGGGGTTATACTAAACAAAATAAGGACTATTATACTAATATAGGGACCTAACATGCCCCTCTCCTTCAAAAAAGTGTTGTCCTCAACGCTGGAGTAGCTCCGAATGATTTTGTATAAAATTCTCATCCTCCCATGTAGAATCTTCAGTGGGTAGGTTATTCAACTTAATGAGATACTCTAAAATTGATCAATTTTGTAGCTGTCGAGTTCTTGTTTCCACTTGCTTCAGGTTCCAATATCATTTTTCCTTCCTCATCAAGTTCTGGCAATATTGTTTGAACTAGAATTTTGTCCCCTATAACCTTATTTAAGCATGAAACATGGAAAATTGGATATACTCGCGAAGAAGCAGGAAGCTCCAATTTTTATGCCATAGTACCAATCTTTTACAACACCTTGTAAGGACCATAGTACTTTGGCAATAATTTATTATCATTCTTAGCTTGCTTAAGGGACATTTATTTGTATGGGTTTGTGCCGATACATCAAACTAGAAGTAAATCAAAACAAAGAGAAATCATTGATGAATTAAATGTTGGAAGAAACCACTTGTGTAGAAATGAAAAACAATCTACAAGAATGTAATCATGCCTGAATTAATTATACCTAGTGTTCCACATGACAATTATTCATCTAGTATCTCTAATCACATATGTGTAACATCATAATAATATTGAAATAGAAGAAGATATACTCACAGCTAGAACAATAGAAACAAAACTTCCACCAATACATAAATTAAATAAGAAATATGTACAACTACCTTAACTGCTACAATCCCTGCTAAAGAGGAGGGCCCTTCCTCCCTAACAGGGCACATGAAGAGAAATAAACTTAAACAGAAACTAAACCAGACAATGCATGTAACAACAACAATGTGATATCGTGTATTAATGTGACCAAAATTATAGAGACAAAGTAATATTTTTCTCCGCTAACCTTTTGACCCTAAGGGTAGAGAATTATGTAGTGGTTACATGTTTAGAAAAATGAGAGATGGATCAATCATGAGAATATTATTATTCTCATGCTGATCAAAATAAGAGACATATAGTTACAACCACTTCTTAATAAAAAGTATGACTAGAAGAATATAGATTACAATCAAAACTGCCTAAAATTTGTCATCCTAAAATACAATACGTAATGACTTCTATAGTTGTTGTGGAAAATCACAGTTGTAGCGTAATAGAAAATAGAGGACAGGTCGGCATCCAGAAGTTGACGATATCCATTCAGCAGTATAGCTGTAATAGAAATTTATCTAGCAAGTCTGTAACAACACCATGATGTAACAGCGTCATGGTGTAACAACTCACTGTAACAACAAAAGACCAGGGAACTTCTCCAAAAGTTCATCCCCAGTTAGTCATAAAAAAAATACATTATACATTATAATAATCGATGAAACGACAAGATAATTAAATTAAGGTGAAACAACATTGTTTAAGATAGAAAGGTAGGAAAAAGAGGCTAAGATAGTCCCAATGGTTGTATTCACAAGGTAACAATGGGGGAAATAGATGTAGGAAATAAGTACAAAACTGGCACCCAACATCTCCCCCCAGCTGAAGCACTTGCATGTCCTCATGCAAAATCTCATCTCCCATGAGAATATCTCCGATGTAGGTCAGTGAGTTCATAAGCGTCGGTTGTATCTTCATCTGCAGACCTGTACCCTTGAGTAGCCATCAGTTGTCATACCCAAGACTCTGATTCATACTTGCTCAATTCATAATGAATCTGGTAATTCTCTATTGGCATCTAGATAAAGGGGAAATTGAATCTTAAACCAATCCAGTAAGCGCCAAGGGTCTGTATTATTTGTGCATATGTTGGTACATGTGTAACAACTACCACAAAGTTCTAAAATGCAAATGGGTCCCCCTTCAACAACTCAACACTGTTAACTTCTGTACATTTCAAACACCGAGTCAGGGCTTGACTCTTCATTACTGAAAATTGATTAAGGTAGAAGCTCACAATCCTTCTTCTGTAAATGCCAGTAGGTTCCCTTATCCCAGGAGTGCTCATAATTATTCTAAATTCCCGTTTTAACTCGGCGACGCGTCTTATTTCTGCCCAGATCCATAATGATGTATTTTCTTCATTGGCATCCATGGATTTGGTGGACAAATTCCAGTCGATACAGTTCCTCATGAACGACACAAAGGCTCATAACTGCAAATCCCCCATATAGAAGAATATCGTCACCACCATTTACACTTTTGCACTTTTTTTAAATGATTGGTGTGTTGACACTTTGACCAACACTCTTGATCATTTTTCCTACACGTGAATTTTGGAGCCTACTGAGGATCTAACGATATGTCATTCCATAAATTCTTCATGATCAATTAATGTTATGCTGAGTGGGTGAAAATGTGAAGTTGGGTTACACTTTTGTGAGAATCGAGGGCGGAATTTTTTTTTCAGCAATAGCTCGGCTGAACTTTACGAGAAAGTTCAACCAAAATCGTTCTTTCGTTTAGATTGATAGCACACTAATGACGTGGGAAAATATTTTTTTTTCCAGAGATGGGAAAACCGGAAACAACAGTTCGGTCAAACTTTCAGTTCAGCCAAACGTTTAAAATAGTTCGGCCGAACTATTGCTTATAAATATATCGCCTGTGAATGTTTTTCTTTTTGCGCAGCTTTGTATCTTCTGCTTCATGTGTATTTCTATCTGCTTCTATGTTTTCATGTTTGTTGAATTGTTTCTCTAGTGCTACTCTGTTGCTCCGCGCGTCTTTCGTCGGGCTCATTGAATTGCTGCAGCGCTACTGTTTCTCTGGTGCTGCTTCCACTCTGTTGTTGATGTTCTGCGGTGACGTTAAGTGAACCACCAGGTAATTGTTATGGTTTTCTGGTTTTCTGCAGTGAATTTTTTATAGGTTGCGAATGATTTTCTGATATAATTAATGTTTTTTTTGTTTTGTTGCTTATAGGTTGTCGAATTGCTCTGGTGCTGCTGTTGCTCTAGCGCTGCTGCTGCTCTGTTGTTGATCATCTACGGCGAAGTTAAGAAAACCACCAAGTAAGCAGCTCATCCTTCTATTGTTGGACGTTATAAGTTATTTTATTGCTCAGAATATAAGTGATATCAGAATCCAAGATTGCTATATATAAATCAATACCAAAATTTACAAAAAAATTAAGTTTGCAGTTTGGTATTTAACAAGTGGTTACAGTTCTTAGGTTTTTCAAGCAGAAAAACTCTGGAATATATTATGTCCAATTCAAAATGAAAAATCTCTAGAAAAACCTTATAACTAATACAAAAACTTGCATTTCATTTCAAGCCTTTTTTCTATCTGAAAATGGAACAGTCCTAAAAGTCCACCCATAAAAACATAAGATACATAAAAGTTCAAATACTCCAGTTCTTCTGGAAAAGAAAAAACAATAGTATATTTTTATTAGAATAGACTAAAGGGAGTATTAATTCTGCACCTTCATTTGTACTTGTTTCTTTTCAGGAGGTTTATCCCGCATGTTGCCTGTAGACCTAGGGGGGAGGATGCAGCAAGCATAACTCCGCTCCCTTCAATAGGGAACAATGAGAAGGTAGGTATAACGAATGGTAAGTGGCCAAGGGAAAATTCACCTGGGTAGAAGCCATAATATAGGGGTAGTAGAGAAAGGGCTTTCAGGACCTTCTAGAAAATAAAAAATAGTAGTATACTACTATGTATTCCACTTCTACTCTAGAGAGAGAAAGTAATGACTCTTTCTTGCTTAACCATGCAACCAAAGACTCTTCTAAGTATAATTATACATTGTCCAAGTAATGACTCTTTATTTCTTAAACATGCAACCAAAGACTCTTCTAAGTAGAATTATACATTGTCCACTTGTACTTTTCATGTCATCCACACAAGCCTAGTTGAATCTCTCTATGTTGTCAATGTAAATTTCTCACCTTTTTGGTACTATAGTCCATTGTTTGTAGTCTCTTTCACTTGTATCTTGATATCTGTTTGTTGATAATAGATGAATATTATATTTAAATATTCAAACTAATATAAATTCCAAAATTATATCTAGTCTAAACCTTGTTATGTATATCAAGCTTCCAATCATATAGATGTAAAGGTTATGATCAACATCACCTCATTCATCATCCATCATCTTATCAAATTGATTTGATAAAAACACATTAACCAATAAACAAACCATTGAAACCAAAAGTGATTTGATAGTTCTATAGACTGAATTTGTAAAGGGCTAGGTAGCCTTTAGATCTCATCTTTTATGAAAGGTGACATATCTAGTAAATGTCCCTTCAGTCAATCTCTGGAATAGATCTAAATAGAAGTTTTTCATTTTCATATCCATGGTCTCAAACAATGAGAGAGAAAAAACCTTTTATATTCAACATTTAAAACATAAATTAGCCGTAAAATTTTCCCATTGAAACCAAAAATTATTTGATACAAAACATAGGTTTTAACCTAAGAGTAAATGCCCCTACAACCAATCAATCTCTGGAAAAGTTTTAAATATAGAATTTTTTCATTTTCATATCCATGGTCTCAAACAATGAGAGAGAAAAAAACCTTTTATATTCAACATGTAAAACACAAATTAGCCATAAAAGTTTCCCGTTGAAACCAAAAGTGATTTGATACAAAACATAGGTTTTAACCTAAGAGTAATTGCCCCTACAGTCAATCAATCTTTGGAATAGTTTAAAATATTTAAGTTTTTCATTTTCATATCCATGGTCCCAAACAACGAGAGAGAGAAAAAAACCTTTTATATTCAACATGTAAAACACAAATTAGCAATAAAAGTTTCCCATTGAAACCGAAAGTGATTTGATACAAAAAATAGGTTTTAACCTAGGAGTAAATGCCCCTACAGTCAATCAATCTCTGGAAATGTTTTAAATATATAATTTTTTCATATTCATATCCATGGTCTCAAAAAATGAGAGAAAAAACCTTTTATATTCAATGTATGTAAAACACAAATTAGCCACATCTGGAATAGTTTTAAATATAGAAGTTTTTCATTTTCATACCCATGGTCTCAAACAATGAGAGAAAAAACATTTTATATTCAATGTATGTAAAACATAAATTAGCTGAATCTCTAGAACAGATATAAATAGAAGTTTTTCATTTTCATATCCATGGTCTCTAACAATGAGAGAGAAAAAAACCTTTTATATTCAACATGTAAAACACAAATTAGCCATAAAAGTTTCCCATTGAAACCATAAGTGATTTGATACAAAACATAGGTTTTAACCTAAAAGTAAATGCCCCTACATATAGAAGTTTTTCAATTTCATATCCATGGTCTCAAACAATGAGAGAAAAAACATTTTATATTCAATGTATGTAAAACACAAATTAGCCATATCTATAGAATAGATCTAAAAAGAAGTTTTTCATTTTCATATCCACGGTCTCAAACAATGAGAGAGAAAAAAAACCTTTTATATTCAACATGTAAAACACAAATTAGCCATAAAATTTTCCCATTGAAACCAGAAGTGATTTGATACAAAACATAGGTTTTAAACTAAAAGTAAATGCCCCTACCATCAATCTCTGGAATAGTTTTAAATAGAATTTTTTCATTTTCATGTAAAATAAAAATTAGCCATAGAACTTTCCCATTTAAACCATATGTGATTTGATACAAAACATAGGTTTTAACATAGGTTTTAACCTAAGAGTCAATGTATGTAAAACACAAATTAGCCATAGCTCTAGAGAATATAGATCTAAATAGAAGTTTTTCATTTTCATATCCATGGTCTCAAACAATGAGAAAGAAAAAACCTTTTATATTCAACATGTAAAACAAAAATTAGCCATAAAATTTTCCGATTGAAACCAAAAGTGATTTGATACAAAATATATAGGTTTTAAAACCTAATCTAGTAAATGCCACTACATTCAATATTTAGAATAGATCTAATTAGAATTTTTTCATTTTCATATCCATGGTAGTTCTATAGGCAGAGTCTCTAAAGGGCTAGTTAGCTTTTGGATCTCATCTTTTATGAAAGGTGACATATCTAGTAAATGCCCCTACAGTTAATCTTTGGAATAGATCTAAATGCCCCTACAGTCAACATGTATATAGTATTTAGAAACAAAAAGTATTTTGATACAAAACATAGGTTTAACAAAGTATATAGTTTTTCATTTTCATATCCATGGTCTCAAACAATGAGAGAGAAAAAACCTTTTATATTCAACATGTAAAACACAAATTTTCCATAAAATTTTCCCATTGAAACCAAAAGTGATTTGATAAATAACATATAGGTTTTAAAACCTAATCTAGTAAATGCCCCTACATTCATTCTTTAGAATATATCTAATTAGAAGTTTTCATTTTCATATCCATGGTAGTTCTATAAGCAGAGTCTGTAAAGGGCCAGGTAGCCTCTGGATCTCATCTTTTATGAAAGGTGACATATCTAGTAAATTCCCCTACAGTCAATCTCTGGAATAGATATAAATGCCCCTAAAGTAAATGCCCCTACAGTCAACATGTATATAGTATTTAGAAAAAAAAAGTAATTTGATACAAAACATAGGTTTTAACCAAGTATATAGTTTTTCATTTTCATATCCATGGTCTCAAACAATGAGAGAGAAAAAATCTTTTATATTCAACATGTAAAACAAAAATTAGCCATAAAAGTTTCCCATTGAAACCAAAAGTGATTTGATACAAAACATATGTTTTAACCTAATCTAGTAAATGTCCCTACATTAAATCCTTAGAATAGATCTAATTAGAAGTTTTCCATTTTCATATCCATGGTAGTTCTACAGGCAGATTCTGTAAAGGGCTAGGTAGCCTTTGGATCTCATCTTTTATGAAAGGTGACATATCTAGTAAATTCCCCTACATTCAATCTCCATAATAGATCTAAATGCCCCTACAATAAATGCCCCTACAGTCAACATGTATATAGTATTTAGAAACAAAAAGTAATTTGATACAAAACATAGGTTTAACCAAGTATATAGTTTTTCATTTTCATATCCATGGTCTCAAACAATGAGAAAGAAAAAACTTTTATATTCAACATGTAAAACACAAATTAGCCAAAAAAGTGAAACCAAAAGTGATATGATACAAAACATATGTTTTAAACTAATCTAGTAAATTCCCCTACATTCAATCTTTAGAATAGATCTAATTAGAAGTTTTTCATTTTCATATCCATGGTAGTTCTATAGGCAGAGTCTGTAAAGGGCCAGGTAGCCTCTGGATCCCATCTTTTATGAAAGGTGACATATCTAGTAAATTCCCCAACAGTCAATCTCTGGAATAGATCTAAATGCCCCTACTGTAAATGCCCCTACAATCAACATGTATATAGTATTTAGAAACAAAAAGTAATTTGATACAAAACATAGGTTTAACCAAGTATATAGTTTTTCATTTTCATATCCATGGTCTCAAATAATGAGAAAGAAAAAACCTTTTATATTCAACATTTAAAACACAAATTATCCTTAAAAGTGAAACCAAAAGTGATATGATACAAAACATAGGTTTTAACCTAATCTAGTAAATGCCCCTACATTCAATCTTTAGAATAGATCTAATTAGAAGTTTTTCATTTTCATATCCATGGTAGTTCTATAGGGAGAGTTTGTAAAGGGTCAGGTAGCCTCTGGATCTCATATTTTATGAAAGGTGACATATCTAGTAAATGCCCCTACAGTCAATCTTTGGAATAGATCTAAATGCCCCTACAATCAACATGTATATAGTATTTAGAAACAAAAAGTAATTTGATACAAAACATAGGTTTTAACCTAACAGTAAATGCCCCTACATTCAATCTCTAGAATAGATCTAATTAGAATTTTTTCATTTTCATATCCATGGTAGTTCTATAGGCAGAGTCTGTAAAGGGCCAGGTAGCCTTTGGATCTCATCTTTTATGAAAGGTGACATATCTAGTAAATGTCCCTACAGTCAATCTCTAGAATAGATCTAAATATAAGTTTTTCATTTCTTCCATGCATTTGCAATAAATGTTAATTTAATCTATATATTTTTATTGAATTTGGTTTTTTTAGGGATAAGAAAACCATTAAATATGGTTGAAAAATGAAAATTATGCATAGAAGTTTCTTGCTATGCCAATGGAGGGAATGCATTGATTACATATGTGCTTTCCAATATTGCGACTAGAAAAGTCATCCAAAGGAAAATGAATATACCGGGAAGAACAACAAACAACAAGGCATATTATATTGGATTGATAGAAGGCTTGGGAACAACGATGGAGTATGGATCAAATATAATTGTAGTTTTGACAAATTCCGAACTTGTGTGCAACTAGATGAATCGCGTATACCAAGTTAAGAAGGAGAGGCTAAAAGAACTACATGGAATAGCAAACAATATTGTTAACCAATTTCAATTTTTTAGTATAAGGAATTGTACAAATGTGAATACGATGTCTGTTGATTTATTGCGTGGGGCAATGCAAATTTAGGATTCATCTATCAAAGATGAATTAATAGATGAATTAGAATTATATGGGGCAATGCCAATGCAATATTCATCTCTCAAAGATGAATTATTTTTGAGACACTCTTCTTCAAAAATTCAAGATTCACCTCTCAAAGATGAATTAGTTTTGAGTCGCTCTTCTTCAAAAATTCAAGATTCATCTCTCAAAGATGAATTAGCGTTGAGACGCTCTCCTTCAAAATTTATTGATGGAAATTGTAACATATCTTGGATATGTGTCTGTTGTGTACTTATAAATGTGTCTTTTTTAATGACCATGTGTTTTTTTCAATTATATACCAAGTGTGATCCCACCACACCATGTAAAGCGCAACTTTGTGAACTTCACAATTGATGGACATTGTAACATATCTTGGATATGTGTGTGTTGTGTACTTATAAATTTGTCTTTTTTAATGATCATGTGCTTTTTTCAATTATATACCAAGTGTGCTCCCACCACACCATGTAAAGCGCAACTTGGTGAACTTCACAATTGATGGACATTGTAACATATCTTGGATATGTGTGTATTGTGTACTTATAAATGTGTCTTTTCTAATGACCATGTGCTTTTTTCAATTATATACCAACTGTCCTCCCACCACACCATGTAAAGCACAACTTGGTGAACTTCACATTTGCAACAAGTGGTGAAATTCACATTTTTATGAAATTAAAATGCAAGACTTCAACAATTTTTTGTTTAAATGGAGTTTCACTTATTTTTTAATGAAAATGTGTTTTTTTCAATTTTATACCAAGTGTGCTCCCACCATGTGAAACACAATTTGGTGAACTTATCATTTTTATAACTTTTTTTTCTTAAATTGAGTTTCACACATCAATTAGTGCTTTGAAAGTTGTGTTTTACATAATTTGTTTACACTAAATTACATTAATTTTCATGTAAAACAAAATTTTGTGAACTTATCATTTTTATAACTTTTTTTTTCTTAAATTGAGTTTCACACATCAATTAGTGCTTTGAAAGCTGTGTTTTACATAATTTGTTTACACTAAATTACATTAATTTTCATGTAAAACACAATTTTGTGAACTTATCATTTTTATAAAAAAAATTTGCTTAAATTGAGTTTCACACATCAATTAGTGCTTTGAAAGTTGTGTTTTACATAATTTGTTTACACTAAATTAAACAAATTAGTTTTCTGAACTTTATCTTGAATTAAATTTAAATTAGTTATTTAAAAAATTAATTGTAAATGTCCACCGTAGATATATATCATGGAGGTTGAACGACGAAGATCAACATAATCCCATATCTCTATGAGAGGGGAGGATCAGGGATCGAGATCGAGAGTTTTTCATGGTAAATTTAAATATAATATTAAATCTCCATACATGTGTGTACATATGGAATTGATTTTTTATCAAATTGTGAGTTAAATTAGTTGTTAATAAGTTTCATTTTTTATTTTTTAGGAGCTAATAAGAAGATAAGGGTCTCTACTTCAGCCATGGATGCCCATGTTTCACCTAGTGATGGTATGGTTTTAACACAATTTAATCAATGAATATGTACACATGTACCTATATGTATGCATGTATTTTTCAATTGATTATAAATTTGTATTTGTTTATGAAGCTTTTCAATCCTCTCGAGAGGTTGGTGGTGATTCAAATCTCCTTAGAGGGCCATCAATGAGTGGTAGCAGGTTGCATGAACGGGGTGTTATTTATTCTCCCGAAGGCCAATCAATGGTTGGTGGTGCTGGTTCTCAGTAAGGTCATTCTGGTTCTGGTTCTCAGCAGGGTCATTCTGGGTCTCAATAGTTTCAGGGTGGAGAAGATGCTAACCAACCACGTCGAAGTTGCCATCAATTTCACTATTTTTTTCATTGAATTTGTACAAATTTTTTTACATGTGTTTTTTCTAATATACAAAATTTTATATATATTGATGCAGAGGCTAAAAATGTTCCAAATATTGGTTAAAATAGACGCAGGGAAGAATGCTACATTCAAGAAGAAGGTTGTCTACCCACAACAACTTATCTGGCCGACATTTCTGATATACCATGGGAAAGAAACATGGAGCAATGCACCTTATTAAGGTGTCAAAAACTTCATGCAAAATTGCAGAGAGATCTCGTGGCTTTGACTCTACCTGCTGAGAGTTGACAAAGCCTCGAAATACTTACACATTCATTGGGTGAAATCGTAAATGTGTACAAAAATATTGGGCCAACGACTGATACATTTGTAGGAGTGATGAGAAAGAGAAAGGAAACAGTAATGGGTGTCGATAAATGGGAGGATGTAAAACAAAGAGCTACAAAAGATATGGCGAAGTCAATGTTTAATTTCAAGGAAGGGCCAAAAATAAAAATGTTAAAGGTGCAATATTTCAAGCACCCAAATATAGCTCACTATTTCTATAATAGGCACCTTGCGGTCTATGGAAGGCTCTCATGGAACGATGAGGTTCCTATTTATTTTGCACAATTGTTTTATGCTAATTTTTCTTTGAATATGAAACCCAACTACAATGATCTTCCGTCAGAATTTGTTGGTCTGGGGAAAGGTCGATTGTATGACCGTAAGGGTGCTAAGCGAGATGTGGAGTTGCCTCGCCCTGAGCCGCCATTGGTGAGTCGACCTTTTCGGGTCAAAACTCTGTGGTCAGATATGGATGCGACTTCTCAAATAAGTCGAGAAGCAAGGGATGTCATGATCGACAATGTTTACAGTGGATTGGGTGGAGTCGATGTTTGTCTAAATCAATAAAGAGCACGTGAAAATGCACGTGCCAATTTTGTGTATTGTACAGATGAAGAGATTGACAACATGAATGTTGAAGATCTCCAAATATATGCAAAGAATTGTCGCAATGGTTTTCAAGACCTAATTCTTCATGAGGAAGAGGGCACGGGAATGGTATATGTTAATGACCTTAGGGTTCAATTATTTTAACACATACATGTGTACAATTTGTAATAAATACATGTGTATGTACATGTATACATTTATTTGTATGTACATTAATCTAAAAAAAATGTATCATTATATGTTAAAACACCATTTGCAGTTGTCATGCATGATGAATGACGAAAATGTTAATATCACGTTCGGGACCTCTGGTTCAAACAATGAAGATGGGTCTCACCATCAAGATATGTTGACAAATGTTAGTGTTTTTTAAGTGATATTTTTAAAATAAATAATTGTGCACACATGTACATGTACATATATAATAATAAAATGTCTTAACAGATTACGATTCCGTCCAATGTTTTTGGGATGGCAGTACCTTCTTCTTCCTTGGGAGATGTACCTTCTACTTCCTTAGGAGATGTGCCACATCCACAACAAGTATGGACAATTTTTCACTTTTAAAATTTATGTTTAAGTTATATATATATTCCACCTCAAAAAGTTCCATTAAAAATTGAGATATATATATCTATATCTTGAGTTATTTTAAATTTTTTGAATTTTAGGTTCTTGGAGATTTTCTTTTGGAGCCTCTCTTAGGAGATGTCCCAAATTCACCTGCAAAAGTATTCAATTTTTCACTTTTAAATATATATATGTTTTTTTAAAAGTTATAATTTATAAATTGAAGTTTATTTAAGTTTTATTATAAATTGAGATCTTGATCTTGAGTTATTTTATACTTTTAAAATTTTGAATTTTAGGTTTCTATAGAAGATTTCTTTAATCCACGGACTCTAGCGACGGAGATAGGAACATCCACACCGTTTCAACCATTTGAACAAGTTGTCTAAATTTTTTTTTTAATATTATTGAAAATAATTTTATATATGTACATGTGCATATTCATTTGAAATATATATATATTTAACTGTACATGTATATTGTACAGTTTACTATTGGAGATGTTCCCATGGGGGAACTTGTAGCAGGCGAACAAATGGAGAGGGAATCTCATGAGGTATTGCATGATTTTTTTTTATATTTTGTTTTTTACATGAAGTTCATATATATTCTCACTCATTTTTAAAACATCAAATTTTAATGTTTGTATGTGCATTGTGTACAGGTTTCCCATGCTTCGCAAGATAGCGCGCGGATTGAGACTCTGATAGGAAAGACACTACATCCATCTGTATTTGATGGACATGATTTGTAGATTTGATTTCAAGATTTAGATAGTCTTAAATTTACTTTTTTAGATATTATCTAGATGCACTGTCATATATATATAACTTGATACTTGATACTTGTGAGATCTACAATTTTTGGACATATTTTATTACAGTGTTAATATAATTTGTTTTGTTCCAAAAAGTTAAGTTTTGGATGGTTTTAGTACTTTTGGCATGTGAATGTGAAGTAATGTTGTTATATAATTTGTTTGGTTTTTAAAACTTTTAAGTTTTGGATAATTGAATTACTAGTAATGTTGTCATCTATAAATTAATGTTTTGCTTCTGAACTACATTTGGCATGTTATGTAATGATGTGTTATAATTTGTTTTGTTTTTTAAATTTAAGTTTTGGATGCTTGAAGTACATTTGGCATGTGAAGTAATGTTGTGATCTATAATTTTTCGTTAAATTAAAAGTTAAGTTTTGGATGGTTTCAATCTACATTTGGCATGTGATATAATGTTAAATGTTTTTATTGGATAGTTGAACTATAATTGGCATGGCATGTGAAGTAATGTTACATGATATAATCAAAAAGCTTTTAAAAGTCAAGTTTTGGATGGTTTCAATCTACATTTGGCATGTGATATTTAATGTTAAATGTTTAATGTTTTTATTGGATAGTTGAACTATAATTGGCATGGCATGTGAAGTAATGTTACATGATATAATCAAAAAGTTTTTAAAACTCAAGTTTTGGATGGTTTCAATCTACATTTGGCATGTGATATTTAATGTTAAATGTTTAATGTTTTTATTGGATAGCTGAAATATAATTGGCATGGCATGTGAAGTAATGTTACATGATATAACCAAAAAGTTTTTAAAACTCAAGTTTTGGATGGTTTCAATCTACATTTGGCATGTGATATTTAATGTTAAATGTTTAACGTTTTTATTGGATAGTTGAACTATAATTGGCATGGCATGTGAAGTAATGTTACATGATATATATCAAAAATTTTGTAAAACTCAAGTTTTGGATGGTTTCAATCTACATTTGGCATGTGATATTTAATGTTAAATGTTTAATGTTTTTATTGGATAGTCAAGAACTACAATTGGCATGGCATGTGAAGTAATACGTGCATGTGAAGTAATGTTGTGATCTATAATTTTTTGTTAAATTAAAGGTTAAGTTTTGGATGGTTTCAATCTACATTTGGCATGTGATATAATGTTAAATGTTTTTATTGGATAGTTGAACTATAATTGGCATGGCATGTGAAGTAATGTTGCACGATATTATCAAAAAGTTTTTAAAACTCAAGTTTTCGATCGTTTCAATCTACATTTGGCATGTGATATTTAATGTTTTTATTGGATAGTCAAGAACTACAATTGGCATGGCATGTGAAGTAATACGTGCATGTGAAGTAATGTTGTGATCTATAATTTTGGATGGTTTCAATCTACATTTGGCATGTGATATAATGTTAAATGTTTTTATTGGATAGTTGAACTATAATTGGCATGGCATGTGAAGTAATGTTGCACAATATATAATCAAAAAGTTTTTAAAACTTAAGTTTTGGATGGTTTCAATCTACATTTGGCACATGTGATATAATGTTAAACATTTTTTTTGGATAGTTGAACTATAATTGGCGTGGCATGTGAAGTAATGTTGCACGATATATAATCAAAACGTTTTTAAAACTTAAGCTTTGGATGGTTTCAATCTACATTTGGCACATGTGATATAATATTAAATGTTTTTATTGGATAGTTGAACTACAATTGGATGGCATGTCAAGTAATGTTGTGATATAATAAAAAAGTTTTTAAAACCCAAGTTTTGGATGGTTGAAGTACATTAATCATGTGAAGTAATGTTGTGATATAATCAAAAAGTTTTTAAAACTAAGTTTTGGATACCATTTCAATCTACATTTGGCATGTGATATAATGTTAAATGGTTAATGTTTTTATTGGATAGTTGAACTAAAATTGGCATGACATGTGAAGTAATTTGTTTTGATATAATCAAAAAGTTTTTAAAATTCAAGTTTTAGACATGGTTGAAGTACATTTGGTAAGTTTTAAAAAAAATTTCACTCAAACAATAGTATGTAGTATGTAAATTTTTCATTAATGCACATAGAACATATTCGACCATTGGACAGACAAATTTTGTACTAGATTTTCAATCAAGAATAGAGATGTGGGTCAAATCCCACCAAAAGTCGAAGAAGTGCTTTGAGTCTCTTGTTTGAAAGGAATCTTCGTACAAAATTATATTGCGGATAATTTATTTACATTGTGGATACTTTTTACCAAAAAATCTCACAAGAAAAACTGCGTGCATTGAGTTCATGTATATATCTAGTAAATGCAACATTTTTCATCAATGCACATAGAAAAACTACTTTCAGTTAATTACATTCTACAAAACACACACACACACACACACACACACACACACACACACATATATATATCCAATATGTATGCAACATTTTTCATCAATGCATGTATAAAAAAGCTACTTTCAGTTGATACTAGAGTGTGCATGTACCAAAACAATTTGTACATGTGCAAACACTTGCACAGATAACATAACAAGGTAGCTCAATTTTTAATTGAGTACTGGAAGTTCTAGAACATATAATCCAAAGAGAATAAATTGTTGGGCAGTTCAATCAAAAAAATTCCAATGGAATGCCATCTTCAATAATCCGTTCATGATCGAATTTTGACATTTTCCATTTCTTAATATTCGTTTTTTTCTTTGATTGAACCTTGATCAACTTTATGCGTGTTGCACACACCAAGTGACTATATTGACAACTTATGAAATCAGGTTCATAGTCTTCAAAGTAAACAAAATTCCCACTTTGATTAGTTTGTCTGAAAAAATAACCTTTCAGTATAATAGATCCTCTTTCATATGGAAATCCATGATCATTATAGTCTTCTAATAATTTCATTTTTCGTTCAGTGCAACGCATCAAATAATACTTCACATTTTCATTGTTGTCAGTAGGTGCAATTACAACAAAAACATCTCCTGCACAATAAAACAAACTTGACAAAATTATACATATTCAAATTTATTTCTAGATCTTTATCATTAGAAAGCAATTCAAATGTTACCTTCTCTAACAAGATCAGAAACTCGATCACCATCGGATGATATTGTAGTCTCCTCTGCTTGCATTTCTTCAAACATTACAACAGACATTTTTCCCTTTGTATTTAGCTTTGTATGTTTCCAATCTTTTACATAATTTTTTTTTTCACAAACATCATTGTATTTTGTGTTCTCTATGCAAACAGGACAAAAAAAAAGAATATTTTCTTTTATCCAATGCAAACACATTTCTGGACAACTTTGTTTTTAATGAATGAAATTTTCGAGTCCCTTTTATTGTTTCAACGTCATTTCCAATTGATCTATCTACGTCTTCGATCCCAATATGCCAAAAAAACCTTTATATGGAAAATTTAAAGAATAATGTAAATATGATATCAAAATACAATCAAAGATAATCATTGTGATAAATGTACATTATTTATTTAATTAGATATTCAATAAAAATTAAATTGAATGTACCTTCGCACTTCCCTTGATCGGTTAGTCTCATGGCTTAGAGCATCGATGCACCATTGAACAACTTCTTTCGCGTCCACAAGTCGGCTTGCAGAGGGGTTCATTTGATATCTTCGAAGTGCTCGTTTTATGCATGCCCCTGCACCATCATGTTCTCATTTTCCATGGCCAGTCTCAAAGAAATTCCAACAATGTTTAATGCAGGTTTTCTTTTGAAGACAACACAACCAAAATAATGATCGTGCAGATTTGAATTGTCCTGCGTATCCGTTTGACCATATCCAATGTTCATTGAATGTTATTCCATGATTTTTCAAGGAATCATAAATTTTTTCAAAACAATGTTGTACAAAATATGTATCATGTGTACGATCGTCACTGATATAAAAGTGATATTCTTTAATAATATGTCGATTTTCACTGGTGCTTTCTATATGATCGATGTTTTGTTCAGCATGTCTATATAGAATATGGACGAGCATGGAGACTTGGTCAGAATGATAGTATTCACTCTGAATTTCTTTTTGTGGAACAAATGTGTAGTTTTCTGCAAAATCAATTACTCACAAAATGGTCTCTGGTGGAAAAAATTCATGGGATTTTTTGAATTTCAAGTCTTTCCATCGAGCTCTATGGGAATGCTTGGTGTATTTGTAAATTTTTGCCTCAAACTTTCTCAAAAATTCTATCACAAAAATTTCTTCTTCTCGTAATTCAATTCTTTTAACACTATTTGCACCTTGAATCGATGTATGGATACATTCATATCTCTTCCATTTCACTTTCATGTTGGATAATGATTGATCATTTATATCAGTATGATATTTGTTTTGAAATATAGTCAAATTTCCACAATCATCGCATTTTTTACCACCAACAAATTTCTTTTCGTAAAATAGTTCATCGCTTTCTCTTTCACATAGAATTTGAGATATGGGCAGAAATGTGAAGCTGGGTTACACTTTTGTGAGAATCGGGGGTGGAATTTTTTTTTGGCAATAGTTTGGCCAATGTTTATGAGAAAGTTCGGTCGAACTTGTTCTTCCGTTTAGATTGACGGCACACTAATGGCATGGGCAAACAATAATTTTTGCCTGAGATGGAAAACAAAGAACAAAATTTTGACCAACTAAAATTTCGCCGCTTTTTACTTAAATATTTCGGCCGAACTACTTCTTATAAATATATCGCCAACGAAGTTCATTTGTTTCCCGCGTCTATGTTTCATTGTTTCTTCGCGCGATTTTCTGTTGCTGTTATGTTCGGTGATCTGTTGCGGCGTTGTTGCTTGTCTGGGGCTGCTTCCGTCCGCTCTGTTGGTGATCATCTTTGGCAACCTCAAGCGAGTGAACTACCAGGTAACTCCCATTCCTGCTCTCCTATTCTTGATTTTACCTCGAAGGATCTTCCTTGTAGCTTTGATTGTTTTCTTTATGGTAGGTGGACTTGTCGATGGTAAATTATCCTCAAGGATATTCTTTCTTAACTACCTTAGTGATAGAAAATTCATTTAAGAGGTTTAGACCTTACCCGTTAACCCCATTACTATAGTTGGTGCTCTGCAACGTAGAAATTCAATATCTTATGTATAGATCCTATATAAATGGATTTCTATGTTCTGCACTACCGCAAGAGAAAGGCAAGTTGAAAGTGCCAAACCCCATTTAGTGGATTCAGGGATCTTCTTTACTGCTTAGGTAATCAATGAAATGAAATAGCTTCAAGTGAGCATTTCATTGTCCATAAATGTTGGGTCCTGCTTGTAAAACACTCGTTCTTTTCATCTTTAGAGCTGGTAAATCTAGCTGGTGAATGTGTCGTTTGAAGCCCGTGACTAATGCTTTGATATTGCCTTATGATTTGCTTTCTCGAGTGCTTGCCTACACGAGGGAGGCAAGTTGAAAGTGCCAGACCCCATTTAGTGGATTCAAGGATCTTCTTTACTGCTTAGGTAATCAATGAAATGAAATAGCTTCAAGAGAGCATTTCGTTGTCCATAAAGGTTGGGTCCTGCTTGTAAAACACTCGTTCTTTTCATCTTTAGAGCTGGTAAATCCAGCTGGTGAATGTGTTGTATGAAGCCCGTGACTAATGCTTTGATATTGCCTTATGACTTGCTTTCTCGAGTGCTTGCCTACACGAGGAAGGCTAGGGGAATAGGACTAGCTTTTATACAATTATGGATATGGGAGATGTAGAGCATGAATAACCAAACTAAAGTGGCAGGACCCATTATAACCCAAACAATAAGCGATAACTTGATAGGCCTCGTGAGCACTACACGCCACCCTTTCTCTCGCGAATTTACGTTGGATGCCTAAGTCAGTCCCACATATTTGAGGGCACTGATGAAAAAATAACCTTATTGAGATGAAAAAACCTCGTTGAAACATAAAATTTCCACTTTGTGACCTCTCTTGAATCACAAGTTCCAGGGAACAGCTGCTTCTCGGTCTCCTCTTCCAGTTATCTACCACTTGGTGGCTGCCACCTTGCTAGCAGAAGCCTCACTGGACTAATGTGCACTCTTTTTATGCTTTAAATTTCATTACCTTTTGCTGTAAGGTGTATGTTGAATTTCTAGTAGTATGATATGCATTCGGTTGCTGCAGTTGTTACTGTTCCTGTGGATCCATCAATTTCATCCGCTCTAGCTGATTCTCGCCTTGTGCATGGAAGTTTACCACCACTGTTAAGCTTATGTCGTTACTGAGCCTTCTCTCGATTCCTCAACGCTGGAATGATTGAACTAGAATGATCTACTGCTATAATGTGACTACATATTGTCTTTTATACTGTTGTAATGTATTTCTGTATGAGACAGAATATGATCGTTTGTAATGTGGTCCTACATATTGTCTTTTATACTGCTATAATGTATTTCTATAATGTGACTACATATTGTCTTTTATATGTGAATACATATTGTCTTTTATATTGCTGTAATGTATTTCTGTATGAGACAGAATCTGATCTTTTATACTTGATAACCTGTTATGGGTATATCAAGAGGATTTTGTATATGAACTGTTATCAATATATGAAACAGGGTTTTTTCTCCTTTGAAAAAAGAGTTGAAATCATTCTAAATTCACATATGTTCAGTGGTGTCACTATTTCACTTCTGATATTATGTTGCTTACCTTAATGAATAGGTGGAACTCTGTTGGGAGGCCTCTCTGTTTTTTGACTCTTTGCTCATATTGTCAAAGGCCGTTATATGTTATATGGGCTAGACTGTATAGTTATTAGACTACATATATTTATATAGAACTTGCAAATAGTATGATGGAAACCAAACATAATAATGTATTAGGACATCACAACTTGCTAATTAGTTATTAGACTACATATCTTCATATAGAACTTGCAAATAGCATGATGGAAATGTGAACTTTCAAATAGTATGATGGAAATGTGGATCTCAAAGAAAAGTCATGATTAATGCTTCTAGAAACCAAACATAATAATGTATTAGGACATGCTCCTTTAACTTGAAAATAGTACATGGTTGAAATGTGGATCTCATGACTCTTCATGATTAATGCTTCTAGAAAACAAACATAATTTAATGTATTAGGACATGCTCCTTTAGGCTTGGTGGAATTACCTTTGCTTTTTATTTCTCTCTTACACACACACACACACATATATATATATACAAAGAGATGATCCCATTTTCTTTTTTATTCATAGATCAAATGTCATTTAAATACAAGATTTATCATAATGTAAAATGATTCATTCCATATTATTCATAAAAATTTTCATTAAAAAATGAACCCTTTAAATGATGAACCTAGTTAATGCTTCTTCTTCATGAAGAAGACTACTTGATATTTCAATTTGAATTTGATGATGGTCCTTTGTTATCTTTCTTGACTACTTAAAATTATTGGCACAATCATATTCTTCTTGTTACTCTTTTTATTCCTTCCTTATATTGTATTCTCCCCCTTAGATATTGTGTACTCTCCCACATAGATATTGCACTCAATTTTGATGGTCCTTTGTTATCTTTCTTGACTACTTCAAATTATCAAATTATTGACGCAATCATATAGATATTGCACTCAATTTTGATGGTCCTTTGTTATCTTTTTGTACTTCAAATTATTGACACTTGATCATATAGATATCATATAGATATTGCACTCAATTTTGATGGTCCTTTGTTATCTTTTTTGACTACTTCAAATTATTGACACTCTATCATATAGATATTGCACTCAATTTTGATGGTCCTTTGTTATCTTTCTTGATTACTTCAAATTATTGACACAATCATATGCTTTTTGTTACTCTTTTTATTCCTTCCTTGTATCTATTCTCCCCCTTATATATTATGTACTCTCCTACATAGATATTGCACTCAATTTCATAGGCTCTTCTTTTGAAGTCAAATATATTGTATTCTCCCCCTTAGATATTGTGTACTCTCCCACATAGATATTGCACTCAATTTCATAGGCTCTTCTTTTGAAGTCAAATAAGTGACAATAATTTATTAGAACTATCCCTAATTTGTTTCTCACATGTTCAAATGGTTCTTTAACAAGATAATTTACAAGAACTATTCCTAATTTTTTTCTCACATATATATTCAAATGCTTCTCTAACAAGATGCTTTGTGGGTATGTATTCCATCTTCACTATTTTCTCAAAGACTTGTTGTGTGAGGAAGTGGTACTTTATGATGATATGTAAATAGTGATTGAAGGAAGTAGAATATTTTATTTTTGAAATTATTAATACACTTCTATTGAAACACTTAATAGATATATAGATTTACCTTAATATCTGTTAGAGCCCATTTCATCCAAAACACTCAAAGAAATTTACCTTACCTTAATATCTTGTAGAGCCCATTTCATCCAAAACACTTGAAAAGAAATTTACCTTACCTTAATATCTTGTAGAGCCCATTTCATCCAAAACACTCAAAAATAAATTTACCTTAATATATTGTAGAGCCCATTTCATCCAAAACACTCAAAAATAAGTAACTTCTATGTACATTCCACTTTTACAAACTCAAAAAGAGATTTACCTTAATATCTTATAGAGCCCATTTCATTCAAAACACTCAAAAAGAAGTAACTACTATGTACATTCCACTTCTACTCACTCAAAAAGAAATTTAACTTAATATCTTGTAGAGCCCATTTAATCCAAAACACTAAAAAAGAAGTAACTAATATGTACTTCTACTCTAGATAGAGAAAGTAACGACTGTTTCTTGCTTAACCATTAAACCAGACACTCTTCTAAGTAGAATTATACATTGTCCACTTGTACTTTTCACACGCCTAGTTGAATCTCTATATGTTGTCAATGTAAATTTCTCACAAGTAAATTTGTCAATGTAAATTTCTTAACTTCTACAAGTTTTATAGGCAGAGTCTGTAAAGGGCCAGGTAGCCTCTAGATCTCATCTTTTATGGAAGGTGACATATCTAGTAAATGCCCCTACAGTCAATCTCTGGAATAGATCTAAATAGAAGTTCTTCATTTTAATATCCATAAAACACAACCACTTTAAGGTAAACTGTTTACATGCACGTCATTTCTCCCATAAACTAAAGGCTTCCTCCCATTAATTTTATATGTGAATTCTACCATAAACTTTTTAAGTCAAACTTTAAGATAAACCATGCACATGTCATTTGCAATAAATGTCAATTTAATATCTAAATTCACATATGTTTAGTGGTGTCATTGTTTCACTTCCGATATTATGTTGCTTACCTTGATGAACAGGTGGAACTCTGCTGGGAGGCCTCTCTGTTTTTTGACTCTTTGCTCATACTGTCAAAGGCCGTTATATGTTATATGGGCTAGACTGTATAGTTATTAGACTACATATCTTCATATAGAACTTGCAAATAGTATGATGGAAACCAAACATAATAATGTATTATGACATCACAACTTGCTAATTAGTTATTAGACTACATATCTTCATATAGAACTTGCAAATAGCATGATGGAAATGTGAACTTGCAAATAGTATGATGGAAATGTGGATCTCAAAGAAAAGTCATGATTAATGCTTCTAGAAACCAAACATAATAATTTATTAGGACATGCTCCTTTAACTTGAAAATAGTATGGTCGAAATGTGGATCTCATGACTCTTCATGATTAATGCTTCTAGAAACCAAACATAATTTAATGTATTAGGACATGCTCCTTTAGGCTTGGTGGAATTACCTTTGCTTTTTATTTCTCTCTTACACACACACATATATATGAAGAGATGATCCCATTTTCTTTTTTATTCATAGATCAAATGTCATTTAAATACAATATTTATCATAATGTACAATGATTCATTCCATATTATTCATAAATTTTTTCATTAAAAAATGAACCCTTTAAATTATGAACCTAGTTAATGCTTCTTCTTCATGAAGAAGACTACTTGATCTTTCAATTTTAATTTTATGATGGCCCTTTGTTATCTTTCTTGACTACTTCAAATTATTGACACAATCATATGCTTCTTTTTACTCTTTTTATTCCTTCCTTATATTGTATTCTCCCCCTTAGATATTGTGTACTCTCCCACATAGATATTGCACTCAATTTTTATGGTCCTTTGTTATCTTTCTTGACTACTTCAAATTATCAAATTATTGACACAATCATATAGATATTGCACTCAATTTTGATGATCCTTTGTTATCTTTCTTTACTTCAAATTATTGACACTTGATCATATAGATATCATATAGATATTGCACTCAATTTTGATGGTCCTTTGTTATCTTTCTTAACTACTTCAAATTATTGACACTTGATCATATAGATATTGCACTCAATTTCATAGGCTTTTCTTTTGAAGTTGAATATATTGTATTATCCCCCTTAGATATTGTGTACTCTACCACATAGATATTACACTCAATTTCATAGGTTTTTTTCTTAAGTCAAATAAGTGACAATAATTTACAAGAACTATTCATATTTTGTTTCTCACATGTTCAAATGGTTCTCTAACAAGATAATTTACAAGAAATATTCCTAATTTGTTTCTCACATATTCAAATGCTTCTCTAACAAGATGCTTTGTGGGTATGTATTCCATCTTCATTATTTTCTCAAATACTTGTTGTGTGAGGAAGTGGTAAATCACCAATGATATGTAAATAGTGATTGAAGGAAGTAGAATATTTTATTTTTGAAATTATTATTACACTTCTATTGAAACACTTAATAGATATATATATTTACCTTAATATATTATAGAGCCCATTCCACTGATGCCCTCAGGAGGTAACGTTGTCATCAATGCCTCAAACGTGCCTTAAATGGTCCTCTATGGTCCTCTCAGGCAAATGCCTATTGATTCCACCCCTCAAGTTAGGTCAGCATATCCAGTAGGATATGCCCCTTAGGAGGTCACCATCATTTTAACAGTCGGCGATGCCCTCAAGTTAGGTCACTGGTCTCAACGGCCCAGCCCTCAGGATGTAAGTGGACTCCGTGTAGCACACCCCCGCGAAGAAGAGGGGCCATTAGCATATCATTGAAGGCCTTATTGCCTCCTTATAGCTACACTTAGAGATCCTATGGTCCACCCAATCATTAGGATAATAAGCCTCTATGCCCCCTTAAGGGGGTCTATAAGGTCCTTCAGCATGTCATGGAAGGCCCTCCCATTACTGATGGGAGCCTATGCCCTCATAGGGCCATTCAAGGTCCTTGCAGTTGATTAATGTGATGATATGATCTGATTATTATCAATCATATCAGGCCATATCACCCATATGATGGGACCCCATGCCCTTATAAGGCCATTACTGATGGGACCCCATGCCCTCATAGGGCCATATAACCATATGTATGGGACCCTATGCCCTTATAGGGCCATTAAGGATCAACCATAGGAAGGAATGGGTGGAACCCGTCCTAAAGGATCTACAACCAACGGTTGAATATCATTAAACCAAAGGTTTAAGGATGAAGGACAACCAAAGGTTGAAGGATCAACCATAGGAAGGAATGGGTGGAACCCGTCCTAAAGGATCTACAACCTTCGGTTGAAGATCTTAAACCAAAGGTTTAAGGATGAAGGAAAACCAAAGGTTGAAGGATATACAACCAATGGTTGAAGATCATTAAACCAAAGGTTTAAGGATGAAGGACAACCAAAGGTTGAAGGATCGACCATAGGAAGGAATGGGTGGAACCCGTCTTAAAGGATCTACAACCAATGGTTGAAGATCATTAAACCAAAGGTTTAAGGAAGGTTGGGCTTGCCCAATGAGTAAGGTCAAGGACCTTTGCATTAAACCAAAGGTTTAAGGATCAAAAAACAAAGGTTGAAGGATGAAGGTCCCTTGACCTTCAAAGTACAACCAAAGGTTGAAAGGTTTAAGGAGAAACAACCAAAGGTTGAAAGTACAACCAACCAAAGGTTGAACCCGTAACAACAACCAAAGGTTGAAGGATCTACAACCTTCGGTTGAAGATCATTAAACCAAAGGTTTAAGGATGAAGGACAACCAAAGGTTGAAGGATCTACAACCAATGATTGAAGATCATTAAACCAAAGGTTTAAGGAAATATCAACCAAAGGTTGAAGGATCTACAACCTCTGGTTGAAGGATGAAGGTCAAGGACCTTCAAAGTACAACCAAAGGTTGAAGGATCTACAACCAAAGGTTGAAGATCATTAAACCAAAGGTTTAATAATACAACCTTGAGTGATTCCATGGGTCCTCTACACCCTTCACACGGTAAAATTGGGATAGGTAGTGTTTACTTATACAAGTTCTATAGGCAGTGTCTGTAAAGGGCCAGGTAGCCTCTGGTTCTCATATTTTTATGAAAGGTGGCATATCTAGTAAATGCCCCTATAGTCAATCTCTGGAATGGATCTAAATAGAAGTTCTTCATTTTAATATCCATAAAAAACAACCACTTTAAGGTAAACATTGCACATGTGTCATTTCTCCCACAAACTAAAGGCTTCCTCCCATTAATTTTAGATGTGAACTCTATCGTAAAATTTTTAAGTAAAACTTTAAGATAAACAATGCACATGTCATTTACCTCATGATCTTGTGTCATTTCTCTCATGCATTTGCAATAAATGTCGATTTAATATATATATTTTTATTGAATTTGTTTTTTTTCAGGGATAAGAAAACCATTAAATATGGTTGAAAAATGGAAATTATGCATAGAATTTTCTTGCTATCCCAATCCAGGGAAAGCAGTGATTACATATGTGCTTTCCAATATTGCGACTAGCAAAGTCGTCCAAAGGAAAATGAATATACCAGGAAGAACAACAAACAACGAGGCATATTATATTGGATTGATAGAAGGCTTGGGAACAACGATGAAGTATGGATCAAATGGAATTGTAGTTTTCACCAATTCTGAACTTGTGTGCAACCAGATGAATGGTGTGTGCCAAGTTAAAAAGGCGAGGCTAAAAGAACTGCATGGAATAGCAAACAATATTGTTATCCAATTTCAATTTTTTAGTATAAGGCATTGTACAAATGTGAATAAGATGTCTGCTGATCTATTGCGTGGGGCAATGCCAATTCATGATTCATCTATCAAAGATGAATTAGAATTATACAGAGCAATGCCAATGCAAGATTCATCTCTCAAATATGAATTGGTTTTGAGATGCTCTTCTTCAAAAATTCAAGATTCATCTCTCAAAGATGAATTAGTGTTGAGACGCTCCCCTTCAAAATTTATTGATGGACATTGTAACATATCTTGGATATGTTTGTGTTGTGTACTTATAAATGCATCTTTTTTAATGACCATGTGTTTTTTTCAATTATATAACAAGTGTGCTCCCACCACACCATGTAAAGCGCAACTTGGTGAACTTCACGTTTGCAACAAGTGGTGAACTTCACGTTTTTATAAAATTAAAATGTGGGGACTTCAATAAATTTTTGTTTAAATGGAGTTTCACGCTTATTTTTTAATGACCATGTGTTTTTTTCAATTTTATACCAAGTGCGCTCCCACCATGTAAAGTGCAATTTGGTGAACTTATCATTTTTATAATTTCTTTTTTGCTTAAATTGAGTTTCACACATCAATTATTGCTTTGAAAGTTGTGTTCTACATAATTTGTGTACACTAAATTACAAATTGATTTTTTGAAATCTATTTTGTGTAAATGTCGACCAATAGATATATATCATGGAGGATGAACGATGAAGATCAGCTGAATCCCATATGGAGGTTCAGGGATCGGGGGATGTTCACGGTATTTAAATATAATCTTAAATCTCCATACATGTGTGTACATATGGAATTGATTTTTTATTTACTTTGTGAGTTAAATTAGTTGTTAATAAGTTTCATTTTTTAATTTTTAGGAGCTAAGAAGAGAAGAGTCTCTACTCCATCCATGGAGCGTGCCCATGGTTCACCCAGTCGTGGTATGGTTCATGCAATTTAATCAATGAATATGTACATGTATTTATATGTACACATGAATGTATTTTTCAATTGATTATAAATTTGTATTTGTTTATGAAGCTTCTCTCTCGTCTCGAGAGGTTGGTGGTGGTTCAAATTCCCTTAGAGGGCCATCAATGAGTAGTAGGAGGTTGCATGAAGGTGGTGATATTTATTCCCCCGGAGGCCAATAACAGCTTGTGGTGCTGGTTCTCAGCAGGGTCGTTCTGGGTCTCAACAGTTTCAGGGTGGAGAAGATGCTAACCAACCACGTCGAGGTTGCCATCAATTTCAATATTTTTTTCATTGAATTTGTACAAATTTGTTTACATGTGTTTTTTCTAATATAAAAAATTTCATATATATTGATGAAAAAGTTGAAAATGTTCCAAATATTGGTCAAAATAGACGTAGGGCAGAACGCTACATTCAATAAGAAGGTTGTCTACCCACCACAACTTATTCGGCCGACATTTCTGATATACCATGGGAAACAAACATGGCGCAATGCACCTTACAAAGGTGTGAAAAACTTCATTCAAAATTGTGGAGAGATCTCGTTGCTTTGTCTCTACCTGCTGAGAGTCGACAAAGCCTCGAAATAGTTACACATTCATTGGGCGAACTTGTAAATGTGTACAAAACTCTTGGGCCAACGACTGATACATTTGTAGAAGTGATGAGAAAGAGAAAGGAAACAGTAATGGGTCCAGATAAATGGGAGGATGTAAAACAAAGAGTTACAAAAGATATGGCGAAGTCAATGTTTAATTTCAAGGAAGGGCCAAAAAGAAAAATGCTGAAGGTGCAATATTTCAAGCACCCAAATATAGCTTACTATTTTTATGATAGGCATCTTGCGGCCTATGGAAGGTTCCCATGGAACGATGAGGTTCCTGTTTATTTTGCACAATTGTTTTATGCAGAATTTTTTTTGGATATGAAACCCAACTACAATGACCTTCCGTCAGAATTTTTTGGTCTGGGGAAAGGTCGATTGTATGACCGTAAGGGCACTAAGTGAGATGTGGAGTTGGCTCGCCCTGAGCCACCATTGGTGAGTCGACCTTTTCGGGTCGAAAATCTGCGGTTAGAGATGGATGCGACTTCTCAAATAAGTCGAGAAGCAAGGGATGTCATGATCGACAATGTTTACAACGGATTGGGTGGAGTCGATGTTTGTCTAAATCGAAAAAGAGCACGTGAAAATGCATGTGCCAATTTTGTGTATTGTACAGATGAAGAGATTGACAACATGAATGTTGAAGATCTCCGAATATATGAAAAAAATTGTCGCAATGGTTTTCAAGACCTAATTCTTCATGAGGAAGAGGGCACGGGAATGGTATGTGTTAATGACCTTAGGGTTTGAAATTATTTTAACATACATATACATGTGTACAATTTGTAATAAATACATGTGTATGTACATGTATACATTTATTTGTATGTACATTAATCTAACAAAAATGTATCATTATATGTTAAAACACCATTTGCAGTTGTCACGCATGATGAATGATGAAAATTTTAATATCACGTTCGGGACCTCTGGTTCAAACAATGCAGATGGGTCTCACCATCAAGATATGTTGGCAAATGTTAGTGTTTTTTAAGTGATATTTTAAAATAAATAATTGTGCACACATGTACATGTATGTATATATAATGATAAAATGTTTTAACAGATTCTGATTCCGTCTAATGTTTTTGGGATGGCAGTACCTTCTTCTTCCTTGGGAGATGTACCTTCTACTTCCTTAGGAGATGAGCCACAAGTATGGACAATTTTTCAATTTTAAAATTTATGTTTAAGCTATATATATATATATATATTCCACCTCAAAAAGTTCCATTAAAAATTGAGATATATATATATATATATATATTTATTGAGTTATTTTAAATTTTTGAATTTAGGTTCCTATAGAAGATTTCTTTAATCCACGGACTCTAGCGACGAAGATAGGAACATCCACACCATTTCAACCATTTGAACAAGTTGTCTAACTTTTTTTTTAATATTATTGAAAATAAGTTTATATATGTACACGTGCATTTTCATTTGAAATTTTTTAATATATATATATATATAACTGTACATGTATATTGTACAGTTTACCATTGTAGATGTTCCTATGAGGGCGGAACTTGTTTATCAAATGGAGAGGGAACCTCATGAGGTATTGCATGATTTTTTTGTTATATTTTGTTTTTTACATGAAGTTCTATATATATTCTCACTCATTTTTAAAACATCAAATTTTAATGTTCAAGTACATGTGCATTGTGTATGTAGGTTTCCCATGCTTCACATGATAGTGCGCAGATTGAGACCCTGATAGGAAAGACGCTAGATCCATCTCTATTTGATGGACATGATTTGTAGATTTGATTTCAAGATTTAGATAGTCTTAAATTTTCTTTTTTATATATTATCTAGATGCATTGTCATATATATATATATATATATATATATATATATAGTTTGATACTTGTGAGATCTAAAATTTTTGGACATATTTTATTATAGTGTTAATATAATTTGTTTTGTTCCAAAAATTTAATTTTTGGATGGTTTTAGTACTTTTGGCATGTGAATGTGAAGTAATGTTGTTATATAATTTGTTTGGTTTTTAAAACTTTTAAGTTTTGGATAATTGAACTACTAGTAATGTTGTCATCTATAAATTAATGTTTTGCCTCTATAAATTAATGTTTTTCTTCTGAACTACATTTGGCATGTTATGTAATGATGTGTTATAATTTTTTTTGTTTTTAAAATTTAAGTTTTGTTTTGCTTATGAACTACATTTGGCATGTTATGTAATGATGTGTTATAATTTGTTTTGTTTTTAAAATTTAAGTTTTGGATGCTTGAAGTACATTTGGCATGTGAAGTAATGTTGTGATCTATAATTTTTTGTTAAATTAAAAGTTAAGTTTTGGATGGTTTCAATCTACATTTGGCATATGATATAATGTTAAATGTTTTTATTGGATAGTTGAACTATAATTGGCATGGCATGTGAAGTAATGTTATGTATGATATAATCAAAAAGTTTTTAAAACTCAAGTTTTGGATGGTTTCAATCTACATTTCACATGTGATATTTAATGTTTTAAATGTTTAATGTTTTAATGTTGCACGATATATAATCAAAAAGTTTTTAAAACTTAAGTTTTAGATGGTTTCAATCTACATTTGGCACATGTGGTATAATGTTAAATGTTTCTATTGGATAGTTGAACTATAATTGGCATGGCATGTGAAGTAATGTTGCACGATATATAATCAAAAAAAAATTAAAACTTAAGTTTTGGATGGTTTCAATCTACATTTGGCACATGTGATATAATATTAAATGTTTTTATTGGATAGTTGAACTACAATTGGATGGCATGTAAAGTAATGTTGTGATATAATCAAAAAGTTTTTAAAACCCAAGTTTTGGATGGTTGAAGTACATTAATCATGTGAAGTAATGTTGTGATATAATCAAAATGTTTTTAAAACTAAGTTTTGGATACCATTTTAATCTACATTTAATGTAAATCCCTTTAATTTTGATTTAATGTTAAATGTTTTAAATGTAAATCCCTTTAATTTTGATTTAATGTTAAATGTTTTAAATGTTTTGATATAATGTTAAATGTTTTGATCTAAGTTTTTGATGGTTTCAATCTACATTTGGCCTATGGAAGACCCTATGCGTAGACAATGGATGCGTTGCAGAAGGGAAGGTGGGGGTATGGGATGGAGGGGGCAGGAGTGCTGGCTCTCGCCCTCCTCTTTCCATCCATGACACAGGTAGCCACCCTCCTCTAGCAAGCAATGAAGCACAATTTCACTTCACCAGCGCTATGGTCAGACCGCGAATTACGGCGACCATTTCCATCTCTTTTCAGGAGGAGCCGCAAGATGAAGGTGCTTCTAGTTCCAGGAAGCGATGGAGAAAGTCCACCATCCCAACCCATCAGCCCCGAGACACCAAGAAGTTGGCAGCTCTTCCAGTCAAATCTGGCTCGACGAGCTCCAGTAGCGATGGCGCAAGCAACAACAACTCCTCCCAGCACTCCAAGGGAGTAGATGATGATCCATAGGACTAAAATTGTCCAATTGTGTAGGAGAATCCTCTTACACACATCGATAGCTAGCCTGATGTCAGGTCCTCTTTAGCTTTTTCCTGGTTATGGGCAGCCCCTTTTCTGTTTTTTTATTTAGACCCCCTTTGTGTTGGCTAGTTAGGCAACTCAGGAGACGGGTCTCACTATGTACATTATGTTCATTATAGTTATATATATGTAAATCCTTTAATTTTGATTTAATGTTAAATGTTAAATGTTTTGATATAATGTTAAATGTTTTGATCTAAGTTTTGGATGGTTTCAATCTACATTTGGCCTAGATGGAAGACTCCCATGTGAAGTATTGTTTTGATTGAATCAAAAATAGTAAATAAGTAGTTGTATATGTAAATCCCTTTAATTTTTATTTAATGTTAAATGTTAAATGTTTTGATCTAAGTTTTGGATGGTTTCAATCTACATTTGGCCTAGATGGAAGATACTCCTATTTGAAGTATTGTTTTGATATATTCAAAAATATTAAAGTAGTTATATGTAAATCCCTTTAATTTTGATTTAATGTTAAATGTTAAATGTTTCAAGATATAACATGTTAAATGTTTTGATTTAAGTTTTGGATGGTTTCAATCTACATTTGGCCTAGATGGAAGACTCCCATGTGAAGTATTCTTTTGATTTAATCAAAAAGAGTAAAGAAGTAGTTATATGTAAATCCCTTTAATTTTGATTTAATGTTAAATTTTAAATGTTTTGATATAATGTTAAATGTTTTGATCTAAGTTTTGGATGGTTTCAATCTACATTTGGCTTAGATAGAAGACTCCTATGTGACTTGTATTGTTTTGATTTAATCAAAAAGTTTTTAAAACTCAAGTTTTGGATGGTTGAAGTACATTTGGCATCTTAAGATTGCTTTTGATCTCTACATAGTCTTGTTTGAGTGAAAAAAATTCCAATAGGAAGAACATAGCTTTTCAATGCAACTAACCATGTATCAATTGAGCTCTAATTGAAAAAAGAGTTTAAAGAAGTAGATATATGTAAATTATCCCTTTAATTTTGATTGGAAATATAAGAAGTACATATATGTTTGTTGAATTTGGGTCAATGTCATTAATGCACTCAAATAGGTAGCCTTGTTGATTTATAATTTGGTAAATTGATGACATTCAGTTAATTGCATTCTAGAACATAGAACATATATCCAACCATTGGACAGACAAATTTTGTACTAGATTTTCAATCAGGAATAGAGATGTGGATCAAATCCCACCAAAATTCGGAGAAGTGCTCTGAGTCTCTTGTCTGAAAGGAATCTTCATACAAAACTATATTGTGAATGATTTATTTACATTGCATGGATACTTTTTACCATAAAATCTCACAAGAAAAATTGGGCACATTAAGTTCGTGTATATATCCAATATGATTTTTCATCAATGCACATAGAAAAACTAATTTTAGTTAAAATTGCATTATAGAACATATATATTGAGTACATTTAAATCATTTTTCATCAATGCACATGGTAAAACTACATAAAAAATTAATTTCATTCTAGAATGTATATATATCCAATCAGACTAGGTGTGACTCTTATGATACACTTTGTGACCACAGTGATGACACTTGTATGACAATGCATAAAAATTTGGAAATTTATCTAATACATGTTTACATGGTAAATAGGACCCATTGGTAATAAATTTTCCTCTCTAAATGAACCACAAATTTGTGGTTACAATATGCAACACTTCCCATGCGATAAGACGACACTTGCAAATGTGAATGACATTGAAAGTGACACATGTCTCGCAAGTGTCAGAGACACTTGCGACATTGAAAACAACACTTATTAAAGTGAAAATAATAAAAAGTGATAGTCGTAACCATGGAAGTGACACTTTTGAAAGCGAAGGTAAGAAAAAACGACTGTTGGAAAAACTCACCGAAATAGAAGTACGATCACAACCAAAAGTGAGAGAATGTCAATGAATGTGTGCATTGACTGTCGATGTAGGTTTAACATTGCATAGGGACTCTATTGATGGAGTGTGCTATGTTTGTTCGAGCTTGTATACAAATAATGCTCTCATGAACTTGTTACTGAGAAAGTGACTTCGAGACTTAGAAACAAAGAAAGAATACTTAAATACTTAACTGAAACCGGCTCAAAAAATAGAAAAAAAGAGATAAACACCTTAGAAATAATCCATTTGAGGGGGAAACCTTCTTTACATTACATAAATGAATAATTCTTGGATGATACAAATGAAAAAACCTCCTTCTGGGACTCCATTAGGTCTGTATCCTAGCCGACCTAACAATAATAATTTAAGGGCACAATAATAACAATATGGGGGTTACAAGGGTACAATAATAACAATAAGGGGGTTACACTAACAACAATAAGGGACTATACTAGTAATATAGGGACCTAACATGCCCCTCTCCTTCAAAAATGTGTTTTCCTCAATGCTTGAGTAGCTCTGGGTGCTTCTGTATAAAATTCTCATCCTCCCATGTAGAATCTTCAGTGGGTAAGTTCTTCCACTTGATGAGATACTCTGAAATTGATCGATTTCGTAGCTGTCGAGTTCTGGTTTTCGTGACCGCTTCAGGTTCCAATACGATTTTTCCTTCCTCATCAAGTTCTGGCAATATTGTTTGAACTGGAAGATTTTCACCTATAACCTTCTTTAAGCATGAAACGTGGAAAATTGGATGCACTCGTGAAGAAGCAGGAAGCTCCAATTTGTATGCCATAGTACCAATATTTTGCAACACCTTGTAAGGACCATAGTACTTTGGCGATAATTTATTATCATTCTTAGCTTGCTTGAGGGACATTTGTTTATATGGGGCCATATAAATGTAGATACATCAGAGCTAGAAGTAAATAAAAAAAGAGAAATCATTGCTGAATTAAATGTTTGGAAGGAATCACTCATGCAGAAATAAAATGATCTACAATAATGTAATCATGCCTCAATTAATCTATACCTAGCACTCCATACAATGGTCCCCGTATTATCTCAAATCGGATATGTGTAGCAACAATAATATTGAAATAGCAGAATATACTCACAAATGAAACAGCGAAACACTGCTTACAATACATAAAGAAAATAAGAAATATGTACAACTACCTTAATTGTTGCAATCCCTGCTAAAGGCAAGGGCCCTTCCTCCCTAGCAGAGCGCAGGAAGAGAAAGAAGCTTAAACGGAAACTAAACCAGACAATGCATGTAACAGCAACAACGTGATAACTTGTATTAATGTGACAAAAATTACAGAGCCAAAGTAATATTGTTCTCTGCTAACCTTTTGACCTCAGGGGTCAAGAATTATATAGTGGTTACATGTTTAGAAAAATTAGGGATGGATCTAGTAATCCTCTATTGGTAGCTAGATCAACTAGATAAAGGGGAAATTGAATCTTAAACCAAGCCAGTAAACTCCAAGGGTCTGTATTAGCTGTACATATGTTGGTACATGTGTAACAACTACCAAAAAGTTCTGAAATGCAAATGGGTCCCCCTTCAACAACTAAACGCTTCTGGCTTCTGTACGTTTCAAACACCAAGTCAGGGCTTGACTCTTCATTACTGAAAACTAATTAAGGTAGAAGCTCACAATCCTTCTTCTGTAAGT
This sequence comes from Pinus albicaulis, assembly GCA_034641835.2. Taxonomy (NCBI): domain Eukaryota; kingdom Viridiplantae; phylum Streptophyta; class Pinopsida; order Pinales; family Pinaceae; genus Pinus; species Pinus albicaulis. The sequence goes on along the minus strand of CM076580.1, from coordinate 539,107,962 downwards.
GGCATTAGGTTTCCTTATCCCAGGAGTGCTTAGGATTCTTCTAAATTCCCGCCTTAACTTGGCAGCGCGTCCTAGTTCTGCCCGGATCCATAATGATGTATTTTCTTCATTGGCATCCATGGATTTGGTGGAAAAATGCCACTCAATCTGGTTCCTCATGAATGACACAAAGGCTCGTAAATTCAAATCCCCCATATAGGAGAATATCATCACCACCATTTGCATACTTACGTGCTCACAAATGATATTATGCAAAAATAAATCACATGACAGGCTTTGTTCGTCAAAATTAGAAGCACGCAAGACATCTAAAAATTTGCGAGTGGAACAAATAGGGCCTATTCTCCATGACGAATTTTAACTGAAACATGTAATGGCATTCTCATAGGAAAATGGGGTAATATTGGGAAGGTTTCGTGCACCCCAATATATTGAGGGCAAGCTCATGGAGTTTTCGTTTATCCACAGTCAGATCCTGAACCTGTTGTTGTAACAACAGCAATTGTTCCTCCTGCTTCTTTACAACTTTCTTCCGCTTATACTCTTCCCAACCTTTCTTCACCTCTTCTTTCATCCATTATTCATGTAAAGAAATTATCTCCTTCTAATGTTCTTTCAACAAAATCATTCCCTCCCAAAGGGAGATTGCTTTGTGTTTCCACTTCTGCAATTTGGAAATCAACAAAATTTTCTCGAAACTCCATCCTATGAAGGGACCCAACATTCCTCTGAATTCAATAGCAACATCAATAATGGGTGTAACAACCTCTATTGGAGAGGTTGGTCCCTCTAATTAGTATTTCAAATAAGATGATGTCCCATGGATTTTTAAAAAAGATGATCTTTCTTTGGCAAAGGAATTTATAATGGGTGTGAGGGTGCAATATTCATATGGGTCTTCACTACGTCACTTCTTCACCGTGGAATACCATTTTTCGGGGTTGAAATTGCATGACCATTTAAATCTTCTAAGAGTATGTATAATTTCAAAAGAATGATTTTATTATTTTTTATATTAATAATTTTTATCCCATGGGATCATAAAGCATAACTAATTTTTTATGCATGCGTTTATAACTTTGCAGCGTCATTATCCTTTGTTCATCTGTGGGTGTGTGAAACATGACTTCCCCTAAGACCAAGGACATGCCATATCTAAATTATTTGCATTTTTACATTGGATCACGTAGAAGGAGATTCATGTGGCTAGCATTCCACAGTGACGTAAAGATATAGCTGAGATTGTTTGTATGTTTGAGAGGGAACTCCCGACGAGTTTCATGGACTTGCAGGCTAATATTCTAATCCACCTAGTAGATGAGGTTGAATTATTTTGGGTGGTTTCTTATCGTTGGATGTTCTTATTAGAGAGGTACATGAAGAAATTGAAAGGTTTTGTTAGAAAAAGGGAAAAAACCCAAGGGGTCTATGGAATAGGGCTACATATCGATGAGTCTTACTATTATTCCAGTCAGTACATCAAGAAGATAGACAAAACACTAGGTGTGGTGATTGGGACAATGAAAGGGATAAAGACAAAAGAGAAGGGGAGCTTCTCTAAATGAATGGAAAAAGGTGTTTGATAAAGAGTAACCGACTTATAATTTGTCAAATTTACACAAAGTAAATATTCACATTGAACTTTGATATAATGTATGTTTTGATCTCATATGTACTATATGTCGATTTTATTTCATCAACGAATGAAAAAATTGAAGAAATCAATAAATTCATTCTTTACAATTTTGAAGTGACACAACCATGGTTCGCATTGTACAAACAAAAGAGGATGAAATGGGATTATTGACATGAAAGAATTAAGATAGTTGAATGGTAGAAGCATGCCTTATCCTAATCATTTAAAATAAAAAAATCTAATCATATGCCCCAACAGATAGGTTGTTGACCAAGTCAGAGAGAAATACGGTGCAACCAGTAGTTATCTGTGTGTTTAAGAGGATGCGCTGAATGTAGGGATTGGGTGCAAAAACTTAGTAAAAATATATTTATGTAAATTTTAAACTTAATAATGTATCTTTGAAATGTAACATATATATTTTATATATTTTAACATCTGAGTTATTAGACACATGACACTATGATTTTTTAATTCTTTTATAGGTGCATTTGCTCCCATCTATGTGGCAATATGGATACCATTTTCGCACAGAAAATGTTGATGATGGACACATGACACAAGACTGTGGAGTGGAAGTTGAGTTCCATCAATCTAGTTGAGCTAGCCACCGTGATCAAAACCTAGTACGAGGGACATTAGGTTACGTCGAAAATATACAAGATATCGTTGAAGTGGACTTCTCTTCTTTCCAATGTGTTATTTTTAGGTGCAAGTGGTGGGACACCTTTGATCAAAATAATGTAAAGGAATATCATGATAGTAGGATGATATGTATAAACTATAGAAATATGTGGGATGAAGGAGCCTTATGTTTTCCCCAAACACTGCAACCAGGTGTTTTTTTACCTAGATGTGTTGGATAGGGATTGGTGGTTCGTATTGAGACATGACCTTAGATCAAAAAAAAAAATTGAGAACATTAGTGTTCTCATGACAAGCGAGCTAGAAGATAACGAGGTTGATGAGAACATAGTGTGATATGGTACTTGTGTTATTTTACAATTATTCTAGATGTATTATTTTACAATTATTTATATTCTTACAAATTTAAAAATTTACAATTTTACAATTATGGTAATTTAACAATATGTATTGTATACATTTTACAATTTTAGGATATTCAATTTTATGGTAGTTATGGTTCAAATTTGACAATTAATTTAATATTTTACAATTTTACAAATTTACAAATTTTACAATTTTAATAAAATTGAATCATGACAATACATACAATTACAATTACAATTTTACAATTTCACAATAAAATTACAATTACAATTACAATTTTACAATTTTACATACAATTATAATTAAAATTACAATTCAATTTTACAATTTTACATGCAATTACATTAAAATTATAATTCCAATTACAATTTTACAATTTTACATAAAAAAATTAAAATTAAAATTACATTCACAATTTTACATACAATTACAATTACAATTTTACAATTTTACAATTACCAATACATAATATTTACTAAATATCATGATTTAATTTTAAAAACAAACATCATGATCATGATAACCATCCTACAAGCATCATATTCTAAAATACACATTTAAATTCGCTAACATCATCTAATCATTTTGATCATGATCATCTAACAAAACACAAGCATTGTATAACATCATCATGACACAAACATCAAATATACATCTCATGTCAAATAACTACTATAACATACACATCTATTTGCAAGCACATTAAATGAACATATCTAACATGACCTAACAATATACACATCATGATGAACACCAACATGTAAATTAAGTACATCAACACGAACGTAAAATACATGCACCATATATATATATATATATATATACAATGTCAAAAATATACAACTGTAATATAACTGCATATAAATGTCAAATTTCTGGTGCTACATCAATACTATAACTAGTAAAGGTCTACTCAGTTGATGGTGCCTGCTTAGATGGGCATGCTTGGTCAAGAGGTGCCTACTCAGATGGTGTCTGCTCAGGAGGTGCCTGCTCGAATGATGTCTACTCAAAATATATCTGCTTAGGACTAGATGTTGGTTGCTCATTTATGCGAGGTGAAGGAGAAGGAAGTGGAGTACTAGAATGATCACTCCCCTCAATTTCATGATCATCTAAGCTGCGTTGGCATGCATCTCCATGGTACCTATCCTTCCTAGCCGCCAGTAGCCTAGAAGCTCCGATGATATGATGCATAAGGCTCATCATATCGGGGGCATGTCCCTCAAGAGATCTATGAGCGTATGATCGAACTGGATGTCTCTTATCATCGCAGGGTAGAATCCCTCATCAACCAGGAGTCTACATAGTTAGTCACCCAACGCCATCCTAAATCGAATGTTTTCCCTATGCCGTATGCCCACGGGTATTTGCACCCGAGGAGGTCTCTCAACCTCCGTGGCCTCTGTCATCTCCTCTTCATCTACAATATCATCCAGTGGGGGTGGAGGCATGTCCCCAAAAAACGTGCCAATATATACAAAATATATAGTACATAGAAATAATTCAACAATTTCATTAAACAATTTAATAAAACAAGTTAATGAACGTGTTAGAATAAATTTTATTCTAATTAATTAAGACAATAAATTGAAACTATATTAATTTAAAGGAAACACAAATATTACCTCTAGCATCTGGTGGCTCATCCTGTGTGAAGAGTATGTTGGTACACCCTCACCAATCCAACCCTACATAAGGACACAACACCATCATAAACATGTGATCATCCACACTGGCTAGAAGCTCTAGTGCATCACTAGAAATCATAGTTGAATACTTGAACAAGCCCCTCTTGGGCATCAACTTGCCCCACATGTGCATCCATACTTGTATCATCAAGCTACGAGGTTGGTGCACAAAAGTAGGTCTCGTCTCCGGAAACCTCTCAAAAAATAAACAAAACAACTCTAAAGAAAAAGGGAAGGTCAACCTCCCATGTACCTGAGAACAACATCTATCTAAGGCTATACAAAACTGCCACAAAAAAAATGGGAGACCATCTAACAAGTCGTGGCCTATAGAATAAATAATCAACATAAAATAAAATAGGGCAACTAATGTTATGCTCGTCACTGGTATAATGTGAAATGGTGGTCAATAATAGTGAGAGGCACCTAACCTCATCTAGACCAAGAGAGGCAATCCATAACTGTCCACCAAATGCCTGAAAATACGTAAGAGAAAGTATATCATGCATAATGTTTCTCTCGGAGTATACCAACTGATCCCTATTTCATAATCGATGGGGATATCAAGGAATTGGGGCAAATCCTCCCCTCTCCTAGATAGGCCATTAATAAAATAAATGTTCTCCTCAGTGGATTGGTACCATTGGTCACGACTGACACGAAAATTCTGTCAGTGGGCATCCCACATGAAGATCAACTATACTAATAACCCATTGTGCCCCTTAAGGGATGTATCCTCCTCGTAGAATTTAATGAGGCCTACGTCCCTTAAGAGAAAATGTGTGGGTGGTGTAATAGGGCGAGGGTACAAAATTATTTCCCTCTCCCTTGCCTCCCATTGTTGTATCATGTTATAATTGTCATCCCTCTACTCTTGTTGTTGTCTTTCCTCTCTCCGTTGATGTCACTGAATGATTCAGATATTAAATACATCAGCCTCCCTCATACATAAAACCTAATTTTTTTTATTAAATGACAAATGTATTTACAAATATATAAATATAAATTTTATTGAAAAAACAAAAACAAAAACATTCGGTACGCCACAAAAAACTATCATAAACTACCAACGTTCCATGCATGTATATCACGCACCGTCCATGATGCGCATTAAAAAAATTCACGCACCACGACAAAAAAAACTATTACTTAAATAAATATTATAGGTGGTGGATTGACAAAACATATCCACTCTGGGCCGTTTTTTAAAGCGCAACTCACCACTAGTTTTCAATATTTTACCATCGGCAGTGTGGTACCAAACACACACTGCCTCGATGCAGTATGTTTGATAGACACGCCATTTTAAATAAAATACTGTGGTGCATCCCGGTAAACTAACACATCGTCGTAAATAAATTGTTAATTAAAAAAAAAAACAAAATTGTCGGTGCGCCCGAAAACCGACATGCACCATGGTATTTTATTTTTTTTGTGGTGAAATTTTTCTTAGACTGCACCAGGCTGTCACATTAACTACCCGATGCAGTTTCCGTTAACACCGTTCACGGTGTGGCCTGTAAATCTAGAGGGAGCACTGGGAACAGTGCGAGTCGAACGAATCGAACGCACCATGCAAGATAACAATTTTTTTTCAAAAAATACATTGAATTCTATCTCAATTTTAAAAATCAATCTTCTAAAAGCTTAAGTTAGTTAGAAACAAGTACATTACCTACACATTTATGCCTCGAGGAGGCATCTTTCAGATGAAATACTAAAAACCAAATTTTCCCATTGTTTTGCAAAATTCGAAGTCCACAGACGGAGAAATGGACGGAAGCAATGCGGGCAATGGGAGCACTGATGGCAGGGTGCTTCAGAGAAGGAAAATTCACACTGGTGCTTGAGAGATCTACAACACTATAACAAGTAAAAATTATTTTTTACGGCCATTATTTTCTTTTTTTAAATTAACTCTTTTTCGGTGCCCTCGATTATGAGATGCACCGAGCGGTTGTATAAATATCGCACTGCACGTCTTTACGGTGAAATGGATTATTGAGATGCACCAGGATGGTTTGTATAGAATTCACAATGATTCCTTTGAATAAAACCCAATTCCGGTGTGCCATTTTATATTACGCATAAGTATGCTTTATATAAAATTCATTGGTGTATTATATGTATGAAGTGCACAGTTGTTTTCGTAATACTAAAAAATAACTCTGCAATGCTTCTTTAGCCTCTACTATGCATCGGTGCATCACATATATATCAAGCACACCAGTGTGTGTTAGGATTATAAACGAACTGCAAAAAAAATCCACAAAAACATCCACCTACCACCAAATGCCTCCAGTGATGTAATATTCCTAAATTAGCATGTAGCTAATTGGAATATTAATTTTTCTCTTGTCATTTAGTTAGATGAATAAATGGGTAGGGAGGCCCATGAATCTCTTTAGTAGGAATGAAATCCCTTTTAATGTGAAAATGGATCATCTTCATAGTTTGATAAAGCACCCTCATGTGTGAACTGGGGCTAATGCATGTGGACAAAGTCAAGTTTGACCATGTCAACAACGCCGGTATGGAGGGAGTGGATCATCAATAAGAGACAACGCAGTGTGAATGGGAGGAAGAATCCATGATATTAGAAACCCTAATGAGTGGGACCCAAGGTGAGAAGGCTCACATTTTTTATAAGGAGAACAACGCAACCTTCTGTATGACTTCTTGCATCCTTCAGTTGTTTACTTGAGCTTGCAGTGTTGTTTAGCACAAGGTGTTCCCGAGCGGGAATCCCACTTCTTCCCTTGAGGTAACATCTAGGAAGATTATTTTACTATCATTTCCACATTCCGACATTCTGGCCAAGCTTTAATCATCAACTATAGCGCAGTGTTTTTTCATATTTGTGTTGTGTTGCAGGGTGTTGCAGTGGGGGGTTTGAGAAACCCACTTTCTGAGTTAGTATTTCAGGGGAGGAATAATTCTTCCCATTGGGAGGTCAGAAAAGGAATCTATTATGCTTTATTTCACATCTTGGCACTAGGCCAACCTATTCCCATCATATACAATGCAAATTCGCTCTTTGACTGCGTTATTTGAGTGAGCATTTGCAGTGGAGGTTTCAGTGCTTGTCTTGGAGGATGAGATCTTCAGTGTTAGGATCAACCTTGCACTTGGAGACTTTGTTGGAGGAGTTATATTCATTTATTTATCAGTTCAACCACCTCCTTCCTGTATTTAGTTTGCAACTGCAATTCAACCCTAGGGCTACATTCTGACATTTTGGTATTTTGGGTATTTCCGGAAACCCTTCCTGGGTTGTCTTGGAAATGTGTTTGGGAGCATAGATCTCTAGCCCCAACACCTTTTCAGATATATAAAAAAATATCTACATTTTTATATTATTTCCCCTAAAACTGTGTTTTCACGGCTCATGGCACTTGTATGGCAGTATTTCTCATGTATTAACATATTTTTCTATTGGAGGCATATTTCTCATTGCTTGAGTGACTTGATCCTCAAGATCTTGTGCCTATTATTTGTTGATATATTTAATAATATGGTTGTACATTTGTCTCATGTAATGGTGTATTGATGTATTCACTGCTACTTTCCATGTTTATGTGATATATTTCTTCTTTCCCCATTTGGGAATATTACAAGTGACCTCCGCTACAAACAAATATCTAGGCTATTTTTATAAGGGCTCCCTCAAAAACATCTCCTAGAGGGTATTTTCCTTGTAGTGAATATTGTCACTCATCATGACAGATGCACCTATTAAGTCCTCCCAAAATTCCACGCTATTGTGAGAGGGTTTGTAAATATTCACCATCCTAAACATAATTCTTAATTCTTCTTAGAAGACATCAGCAGTGAAAACCCCTTCCCTCCCCCAATTATTTTATAATATCATAATTTTGTTAATTATACCTATCGCACAACCTCATGAACATCTAGTGCATGAAAATTCCATCCGGGGACAAGGGTATTAATTATATTAGCAATGATTTCACCATTGTCTAGGGTCTCCTGTAGGAAGATTACATCCATATTTTCCAACTCAAACAACTTCCTCAGGGCTAGGTTTTTGTCTGGGCTATCCATACCCACATAATTGAATGATAGCCACTTCATCGAGGAACTAAATTAGGTTTTCCCTTTTCCCTGAGAAACCAATCAATAGGAATTTCTCTACCAAATTTTACTTCTACCCCAACCTTCTAAATTTCTTTAGATATATTTGAGTGTATGCCCCTAAATGGCTTGGGACCCTTGGGGGGGGGAGGTTGCACCAATGCCACAACCCGATATCTGGGATGGCTTGGCAAGAGATAAGGATTGCAGATTGTACCTATGGCTAGTGCTACTATAATATGGGGTAGATTCGGTTACTGAAGAAGGAGGCTCAACAAGTGTGGTTGGGGAGGGAGGTGAATAGGATACTGGGGCCAATACAAGGGACAAGAAATGGGTTTTAGGTGACATAAAGATAATGTCTCCCTAGGCACAACCATATATATAGTAAATTATGACAATGAATATTCAGGGAAGGGAGAGAGAGTGCAATACCCGTAAGAGGACCAGAGCCACTAGAGTGTGAGCGTGTAACCCCTGTTGAGGGAGTTAAATTTGTCAGCTCTTGTAAGACTTTGATGGCGTCCCTATTTAGTGACTATGATTTTGGAGTATTCTATGGAGCCTTCCATATCCCTTCTTCTTTTTCTTGCACCCCTTCCTTCCCAACCCCCATGATGCAAACTAGCTACAGAAATATCAAAGTATTCGTAGAACAATAGAGTTTACACTCAACACAACCTTATTACCGTAACAGTTTTAAATTAACCTCAGGGTTCGTTAAACATACATACATAGATATACATGATCAACAACATAAATTTAAACAACACATATAATCCACAACAATTTTCATTGCATGGAATCTCTTACAAGAGTGCCCCACGACAAGTCTGGCCAATCACTGGCGATCACAAATCGGACAATTTACAGTTTACCTTTAATGCTTAAACTTTAATCCATGCGAATTGTGAAACTGCACTGAGCTAACACGTGTCCTCTTCCTTTTCGCATTGCAAATAAAATAGTTTACTTTGCGATGGATTAATACTTATTCCCTAAGTCTTGCAAAGCGCGAAATCGCTTTCCCCATGCTGTGATCACCACCGTTGGATTAATCTCAGATCTGACGATCCTCAATGTATCTCCACTCCTCACTTCGCATCGCTTGTAAAACAACTTAACTTGAAGCTTTTAAAATTTAAACTAATTTCTCTGTGATATGAAATGGTTTCCAATTTGCGATGAGATCTCTCCCGTTGATCGGGTTCATATCTACGGCCCTCGTCCCGCCTGCAATTCGATTGTTCTTCCATTTTTTAACTTAATGCGATTTAACAGAGTTTAAAAAAATAATTGAATAGAGAGCCCGATCGACACAAAACAGTTAAAATTATTAAATAAGGAATATATAGAGCTAAGCCCTTGATCGGCTGATTATTACAATTTTTATGCTCTCTGTTCTCTCGCCTCTCACACAACTATTTCACTCTGTCTCACTTTTTCCTACACTCTCTCTCTCACACATATTTATATAAAAATCTGAAGCGGTCCTTCACGCTTCAAATAGATTTCTATTGAACCACTCCAACAAACAAATGCTACCCTATTTCTAAGCTCATATCCTACTTGGCTCAATCTCATCGCAGGGAGAAACCAATTTCTATATCTATTCCTAATTAATTTAATAAACCCAAAAAAACTAACTTCTCTCATTTAAAACTAAATAAAATATTAATGGCCAATCTTTATCCACCTCATGGTTAGCCACAACATGTGAACATCCAATCACATTACTAGCTAAGTATAGATGCTCCTGCATCAGACTCTCGAGGAAGAAAAGATTCATCCATCAATGCTTCAGGATCTGTATTAAACTTTTGTAGCTCTGTTGTTGTCATCCAACTTGCATCTTCCATAGGTTTTCCTTTCCACTTGACTAGATACTGATAGTAAGTTTGTCCTCTAGTCTTCTTTGCTTCTCTTTTCTCCAAAATGGCCTCCACTTCTTTCTTTTCCACCTTTGGCATATGTTCCTTCCAATTCAAAGTCTGGTCTTCCTCTTCTATAGTGTCTTCTGGTAGCTCTTCCTCTGTTCCTTTGTATATATACAAATCTGCAACATTAAAGATAGGTGATATTCCAAGTCCTTTTGGAAATTCAATTTCATAAGCATTTGAAGAAAATTTCCTCAAAATTCTACATGGTCCTATCTTTTTCATCTTTAATTTATTGTAAGTCTTAATAAGAAACCTTTCTTTTCTTAGGTACACCATGCCTAGGTCACCTACTTGGAATTATTTTTCTTTCCTCTTCATATCAACTCTCTGCTTCTATTTTCTACTACTTTCCTGCAATTTGTTTTTGATATTTTCCTGTAGTTTCACCATATGTTTTGCAAACTCTTCATTTTTTTCCCTCCTTATCTCTTGTTTTCCTAAATTTCTGATCTCATACACACCTCTTGGATTTATTTCAAAAAAAATATGGAATGGAATCATCCCAGTACTTTGATTGGGAGTATCATTATAAGAAAACTCAGCCTGAACAAGTGCTAAATCCAACTGCTTAGGGTTTTAATACACTAAGCTCCTCAATATATTTCCCAAACTTCTATTCACTACCTTGGTTTTTCCATCCATTTGAGGGTGATAAGCTGAATTGAAACTAAGGTTGGTACCTAGTTTCTTTCATAGAGTTCTCTAGATATGACCATCAAACTTGGTATCCTTGTCAGACACAATACTCATAGGAAATCCATGTAATCTTACAACTTCTGAAAAAAATAGATTAGCAATATGTGTTTCATCACTATTTTTTTGCATGCTATGAAATGAGCCATTTTAGAAAACCTGTCTACTACAACATTAATGGAGTCACTTCATATTTTAGTTTTTGGCAAACCCAAAACAAAATCCATACTAACTGCATCCCATGGTCAGTTTGGTATTGGAAATGGCTGATACAATTCTGTATTCTGACTTCTCCCTTTAGCATGCTGACAAATCCCGCATTTCTTAGTAAACCACTTAACATCAGTTTGCATCTTTGGCCAGTAGTAAAAATAATTTACCTGAGAAAAAGCCTTGTCTTGTCCAACGTGTTCAGATAATCCTCCACTGTGTTTCTCCTTAATTATTTTTTCCCTCATAGAACATTTGGGAATGCATAGTTTATTACTTTTGAATAGAAACCCTCTTTGGATAAGATAATCCAACCACTGGATTCTATTATGAACTACTAGGATTTTTATAGATGCATAAATTTACTTAAATTTTGTATCTTCTTTATACATTTCAACCATTTCTTCAAATCTTGCAACACCAACTTGTAATTCTTGCATGATTAAATTCACTCTGCTTAAAGAATCAACAACTTTATCCAGCTTACCACTTGTATGCTTAACCACAAAAGTAAAACTCCGCAAAAATTCTACCCATTTGGCATGTTTCTGGTTCAATTTTGGCAGGTTGTTTATAATCTATAACGCATGGTTATCAGGATATAAGACAAATTATTTTGGTAAAAAATAATGTCTCTATTTTTTCAGGGCTTGCACAACAACATAAAACTATTTGTCATAAGATGAGTATTTCTTCTCAGATTCATTCAGTTTCTCACTGAATTATGTTATTGCTCTCTATTCTTGACTTAAAACTGCTCCAATTGCAACTCCACTAGCATTAGTTTCAACTTGGAAAACTTTTCCAAAATCTGGCAAAGCTAAAACTGGTTTTTCTATAATTTTCTTCTTCGACAACTTAATGTTTCGATCTACTGCTTCTATCCACTTGAACGGCTGATTAGTTTCCTTGATTTTTTCAATAATGGGTGTACAAATTTGACTGAAGCTTCTGATAAATTTTCTATAGAAACTTGCAAGACCGTGAAAGCTCCTTACCTCAAATATGTTTCTTAGAGTTGGCCAATTCAAAATTGCTTGGACTTTTTCCGGATCCATTTTCAATACTTCTTTAGAAACTACAAATCCAAAATAGACTAGTTCTTCCTTCATAAAACTACATTATTCAAATTTATTAGCAACTTCTCTTTCTACAAAGTTTTTAGAACCAAATTAAGGTGCTCCAGATGCTCTTCTTTACTTTGACTGAAAATTAGAATATCATCAAGATAAACAATTACAAACTTGCCTGCATATTCCTTCAAGACTTCATTCATTAATCTCATGAATGTGTTGGGTGCAATAATAATCCCAAAAGGCATCACTAACCATTCATACAAACCATTGTTTGTTTTGATGGCAGTCTTCCACTCATCCCCTTCTTTAATCCTTATCTGATGTAGCCACTCTTCAAATATATCTTAGTAAAATATTTTGATCCACTCAAGCTATCCATTAAATCATCCGTTCGTGGTAAAGGAAAACGATACCTGATGGTGATTTTATTGATGGCTCTAGAATCTGTGCACATGCACCATTCACCTCCTTTCTTTGGACTGAGTACTGTTGGTATAGCACATGGACCAAGGCTTTCTCTTATCAATCCCTTATCCATCGACTCTTGCACTTGTCTTCCAACTTGTGCATTTTCTTGAGTTAATATGTAAGCTACTTTATTTGAAAAACTTTCTCTAGGTATTAGATCAATGTGATTACTGATACTTCTGATTGGTGGTAATGCACTTGGGAACTCATCCACAATAATATCAGAAAAATTATTCAATAGACTTCGGATTTCTTCAGATAAATATTCTAAATTTGTGGAAGTTAGAATTACCTTGGGTCTTCCTAAAAAATCAAAATGCATCACCTCATCCTTCCCGATTTCTTGCAATAGTTCTTTCCCACTCATCAGCATAACACTATTTCCAAGTGTTTCTTTGTTAGCTTCATCCTTCAATGGTAGCAGTGTGTGTTTGTTTCCATCCTTCTCTAGAGTATAAGTGTTTCTTCTGCCATCATGTATGGCTTTCTGATCAAACTACCAAAGTCTTCCTAGCAATATGTGACATAGATCCATTGACATTACATCACATAATATAACATCCTTGTAAGTACCAATCTAGATCTCCACCTTACATTGTTCTGTCACAATAATATGATGTCCTTTTTGTAGTTATGATACCTTATAGGGAGTAGGATGTACTATTTTTACCAATCCCAACTTGTACACCATCTTTGTAGAAACAAGGTTATCAGTGCTTCCACTATCAATTACCACTTTGCAACATTTACCTTTGGACTTGCATATAGTCATGAATAGATTCTTCCTTTGAGCTGGTTCTCCTGCTTCTTTTTTGGCTTTAAGAAATACCCTTTTCAATAAAAAGGATTCTGCTGCTTCAGGTGGTTCCTCTTTACCTGCAATCTGAGGAATGCCTTCTTTTGTTTTAGCAACATTTACATTTATTTAAGTTTTTGACTTATTATGAGTACAATCCCATGACCCATGTACCCATTCACCACATGTAAAACACCAGACATCTCTTCCTCGGCCTATACCTCTGGGTACAAACCTTCCTCAACCAGAGTCTCCTCTCTGTGGTGATTTGCTTCTCGATCCTTGTGTTTCATTCGGGGAATGTTGAAATTTGGGTTTTAATGTTCCTCTTCCTCTTATTGAAATGTTTACTCGATTCCTATGAATTTTCTTTCTCTATATCTTCTCTTCTGATTTTAAGGTTACCTAATAAGCATCTTCAATTGTCTTCAGATTTAATAGACTAATCTCATCCTGGATATCATACCTCAAGACATTTATATATCTGGCTACTTTCTCAACATCATCCTCTACATGTTCAACTCTAATATTTAGTTATAAAATTCCTCTGTATATTCCTTCACTATCATTCCTTTTTGTTTCAAATTTTGTAATTGCTTAAAAATATTTAATTGAGAATCCTTGGGAAAGAACTTACATTTTAATTTTCTTACCATTTTGTCCCATCACTTGATTTTGGGCTTTCCTTTTCTCTGTCTGGATACTTGTAATTCCTCCCACCAGATAGCTGCATGACCCTTTAGTCTAGTAGCTTCAAAATTCACTTTCCTTTTGCCTTCAACCTCTTCAAATTAAAAGTACTTGTCTAATGAACTAATCCAGTCCATTAGCTCTTCCATATTGAGATTTCCCTCATACAAGGTACATCCACCTTTGGTCTTCCAGTTGCCTTAATAAAAAAATTTAGCATTTTAGTTGCGTCATCTTCTGCTTCTTCTTATTCCTCAGAAGTTTCCTCTGATGCGCTGACATGTCCTTCTTCAGGTGCTCTCCTCTGAGCAGCTTCTATTGCCTCCATTCTTGTACAAAGATGTCAAATCTCATTCAAAAAAACTGCATTAGCCTCCGGTCTTCCACGACCTATACCAACTCCTCTCCTAGGTGGCATCTTTGCTACAATTTCCAAGAACAGACTCAAGTCTACTCTAATGTCAAATGACGCAGACTAGCTGCAGAAATATCAGAGTATTCACGGAACTATAGAGTTTACACTCTACACAACCTTATTACTGCAACGGGCTTAAATTAACCTCAGGGTTCATTAAACATACATACATAGATATGTGTGGTTAACAACATAATTATAAACAACATATATAACCCAAAACAATTTGCATCGCATGGAATCTCTTACTGGAGGGTCCCATGATAAGTCTGACCAATCACCGGCAATCGCAGATTGCACAATTTACAGTTTAGCTTTAATGCGTAAACTTTAATCCATGCGAATTGTGAAACTGTGTTGAGTTGACACGTGTCCTCTTCCTTTTTTCATCGCAAATAAATAGTTTACCTTGCGATGGCTTAACACTTATTCCCTAAGTCTTGCGAAGCACGAAATCACTTTCCCCATGCTGTGATCTCCACCATTGGATTAATCTCATATCCAACGATCCCCAATGTCTCTCCACTACTCACTTCACATCGCTTGTAAACCAAATTAACTTGCAACCTTTAAAAGTTGAACTCGTTTCTCTGCGATGTGCAATGGTTTTCAATTTGCAATGAGATCTCTATGGTTGATCAGGTTCAGATCTACATCCCTCATCGCGCTTGCAATCTTATTGTTATTCCGTTGTTTAACTTAATGCGATTTAACAGAGTTTAAACAAATAATTGAATAGAGAGCCCGATCGACACAAAAAACTTGAAAATTATTAAATAAGGAATTTACAGAGCCAAGCCCTTGATCGATTGATTATTACAATTTTTATGCTCTCTCTGCTCTCGCCTCTCACACACCTATTTCACTCTATCTCACTTTTTCCTACACACTCTCTCTCACACACATATCTCACACATTTATATAAAAATCCGAAGCGGCCCTTCTTTCTTAAAATGGATTTTTGTTGAACCACTCCAACAAACAAATGCTACCCTATTTCTAATCTCATATCCTACTTGGATGAATCTCCTCGCAGGGAGAAACCAATTTCTATTTCTATTCCTAATTTATTTAATAAACCCCAAAAAAATAGCTTCTCTCATTTAAAACTAAATAAAATATTAATGGCCAATGTTTATCCACCTCATGGTTAGTCACAACATGTGAACATCCAATCACATTTTTGACTAAGTCTCGATGCTCCTGCATCACCCTGTGACCCCATCGTTGTTTCCTTTAGAATTTATCGGGTACTCTTTGAATAGATGGTCGACCTCATGGAACCTTTTGCATCAGAATGGAACCCCTTCGTAATATAAAATATGCAGCTTGGTTTGTCCTCAATGTTGGAGCCTCAAAATTTCCACCAGCCCATCTCTGGTTTCCAAATGCACAAGGATACAAAAACATTCCATCTTCCTAGTCTCTATGAATGATTTATCATGATCCAAGTATACGCCCACATCATTTCCAATACATTGAAACACATCCTTCGACCAGAAATGGAGAGGGATTCCTAGAATCCACACCCAAATTGGCCCTGCACCCATATTTTCCTTATCAAGGTTGGAAAGTGGTGACCACTACTTCAATATAACTGGTGCCATCTCAATATGGCAGAATTTCGATAGAACCCAATCAACATGTTCTGGATGAGCGAAAATCAGTGTGAACCACCATCCTGTCTTGGTCATGATAATTGATAGTTGATCTATAATCTGACCCCAAACCTAGGTTTTAGGTTCATGTCAGCTTATTCTTATTTCTATTTGTAGGTTATGGGCATCTAGTTAACAATTGAAGAGGTGAGAGGCTAATGTCTCCTGGTGATTGGCTCTTTTGATCAATTGGTCTCCATTTGGTATGAACTGGGGGGCTCTCTCCTTATTTTTGGCTATTGAAGTGGGATTTCTCTCTCTCTCTCTCTCTCTCTCTCTCTCTCTCACTGATGAAGGGGGATAGGGCATCCTGCCAATCATAGGGAAACGTCCTAAAGGGGCATGGAAAATTAAAGCACACAACCAAGTGAAAAAAATGACACTGAATCTTGGAAATGGAGAATCTATCATTGACATGAACAACCTATTTTTTTAGTCACACCATGGAATAGTTTCATCCCCGCACCTTGCCGACTAGAATACAGGGGAAATTTTAGGGACTAATATTTGCAGGTGGGCTAATTTTCAATGCTTTTTCCAAAAACAAAATTCACTAGTTTCCATTTTTTTTGAAAATTCGTTCACCCAAATGTTATAATATAAAATTCTTTTACCTTAAAAATCGCCAAAAAATTATATATACTAATATAAAATAATTAGAAACCTAAATGTTTTTACAAAAATATCATCAAAATTTTTACAATTTACATATTAGGGACTAGTAAGATTCACCAAGGTCTCTAAACTTAAGATAAATTTCAATCCTTAAAATTTTCCTTGCTAGAATAGTGCCTGTTGTGTCTAATACCCCGAGCCATTTAAATACCTTCACCAAATACCAACAGTCGTCCCCACTCCCTAACCTTGGTAGTTTTTTATTTTTTGGGGTTTCTTCTGAGAACCCTCCTCCAAATTCCCTACTCCAGGATTCAGACAATCCTCTCCCTCCTAAACCCTAACTCCATCTTACTCAACTTTGGAAATTATGCCTAGTGATTTTTCAAAGGAACCAATGGTTTTCACCAAGTGGAGAGTATTAACCTCCTGAACTGTATGTTATGCCTCATTTGTCCTTGGTTATCCTACCACCTCCAATCGAAAAAATTCTAAGACTGTACCCCGTCCACCCTTTTCTGATACACAGATTCTTCACTGATCCAAAAGGACCTTCGCACATGAAAATAACTTTGCACCATGTTGATTTGAAGTTGGTGACAAGTATTTAAGTGGTTGAAATTATGCTTATGCATTTAATTATGAATTTGATTAAACCCATGCATTATTGATTAAGGATTGATAATTTGTGAGAAAACATTTGCCTCACATAAAATTAATTTAATGTAAATAGGGAAATTGGTTTTATGTGAGAAACCACCTCACACAAATTCTCTATTATTTCTCAATTATAGGTTAACATAATCAAGGGCATGGTTCGAAAGTCTTTAGGTGGTTTTAAGACTTTTCCATTATTGAACTTGATATTGTTGGAGATCCTAATTTTCCTAGAATTTTTTTTTCCTTCCTTGTAGTTAGGCCCTACAATTGTGGGTCTTGTAATTAATGCTCTTTGTTGGAGAGTGGGTGAGGAAAAATATATATATTCCTTATGCAAGCCATGAGACAGGGATAAGAAAGGACATAATACTTAGCCTTTGTGAGCCATAGTGCTTGGCTAATGCTCGGCCATAGAGCTTGAATGTAAGAAAGCTTACTTTGATGAAGGAATATAGAGGATTTTCATTCCAATTGAAGCAAGTACGGAGATGTAGCCCCTGCGAGATGGAGGGGTGAACTTTGTTTGGTCTATTTGATGTGTCCTAATTGCTAACATAAATTATCAACCGGGGATTCGTAAGGCGGCGAAGTGTGGCGCACTATATGTGCAAGATAACCTATCTCTCTGCTCTACTTTTTTATAGTTTTGGATTTTTATGAAATTCTAAAAGACAAGTATGGTTATGAATATTCAAGGCAATGATTTCCTTTATAATGATTTACCAAACTTCAAACTTAAAAAGGAATTTGAAACATATAATGACAAAACTTGAAAGGAAATGAAAATGTGCTGCTAGCCTAATAAATCAAATAGTGAACTATTGAGCATGAAAACCAAATTATCCTTGCTGCTGTCTAAACACAAAAGAAACTATGCTTAAAGAAATCCAAGAATTGCAACAAAGTAAATCTAAATCAAATTACATCAACTTATATTCGGATCCCTCGCCATTAGTCCAGCTATGGCTTTCGGAGGTAACCATAAACAACTTGAGCAATCTGATATCTAATTTGCAGAAAAAGAAACTAATATCAAACTACACACTCATACTTCAATCCCTCATCATCAGTCCAGCTGTGGCTTTCGGAGGTAACTGAAAATGACATGAGCAATTTAATATATCTAACTTGCAGAAAGTAAACTAATATCAAACTACACACTCATACTTCAATCCCTCACCATCAGTCCAGCTGTGGCTTTCGGAGGTAACTGAAAATGACATGAGCAATTTAATATATCTAACATGCAGAAAGTAAACTAATATCAAACTACACACTCATACTTCAATCCCTCACCATCAGTCCAGCTGTGGCTTTCGGAGGTAACTGAAAATGACATTAGCAATTTAATATATCTAACTTGCAGAAAGTAAACTAATATCAAACTACACACTCATACTTCAATCCCTCACCATCAGTCCAGCTGTGGCTTTCGGAGGTAACTGAAAATGACATGAGCAATTTAATATATCTAAATCTAACTACTGAAGCAAATGTGCAAGACTGAAATAAACAAAGCAATATTGGAATTAAACAAAAACTAAGAAAAAATAAATTAACAGCAGAACAATATTGATTCCATTGTCATTAGTCAAAAGATATGCAAATGTCCGGGCTGCCTACTGTAATCTAAAAGCTAAAAATTATGCTAAAAACTATGATTTCAGAAAGCAATCTAAGTAAGGAAATATGACAAAATAGAATTGAAAGCAACTTATCTAAAAAACATGTAAAAGCCTCCTTGGATAGCAGGGGCCCTCTGATACCAATTTGGTGTAATCCTTCTTCAGCTCCTTAAAATTGTAATCAAAACACCATCAAGGAACTTCTTTATTGAAAAACTTCACAAATCTACATCCCATTCCATCTTTAAGCTTTGTTACAAATCTACTTCCTCATTACTTTCTCATTACTTCTTCATTACCTATGATAGGAGAAAGCTTCTCCTATTTATACAAAATATGAGGAGACATCTCATTAATGGGAGTCCATGAATCTCTCCCTCCATCTCTAGAGTTATAATCAAAATAGGAAATGATAAGACACATGTCTTTCTAGAGTTTTAACACAACTTGAGGAATGAGACACATATCCTCTTAGAGTTTCAATACAACAAGGAAGTGAGACACATATCCTCTTAGAGTTTCAATACAACAAGGAAGTGAGACACATATCCTCTTGATCCCATAATCTTCTCCAACCAAATTCGAATTTGACCTTAGAGTGCCACATAAGGGTCTTCTAGAAGTCTCCTTTTGACCTACACATGTCACAAAACTCATAACACATATATAGATATATGAAACTATGTTAATTTTCTAGTTTCTAATCATAAATTCACTTAAAATACATAAAATAAATAACTTTGGAAAACAAGCATCCTAACCCATATATTTATGAAAATGGTTACTTGATGTAGGGTTTTAGGTCAAATGGCTATGAAATAAGAGCTAAATGGTTATGACATAATGGAAATATGTATGAATATGGAGAACACTTTTGAGACTCAACATACCCTCCAATTGAAGTTGTTGCATGTCCTCATGCAACTATTGCAATGATTCATTTGTCCATGAGTTGATCTTTTATGATTTTTGACTCATATAGATTTATTCCAAACTTTGCTTCTTGATATTTTCCTTTTTGATAAAGTATAATACATTTGATTGCAACATTTTATTTTTTTTCAATGGTTGGTTCTTGTGTGACAACCATTTTTTTTTTTTTTGAGCATTGGTTCTTGTGTAACAATGCTTTATTTTCTTTGTTGCATCAAAGTTCATGAAAACATTTAGAATCAATTACTTCATCAATGAATTGATCATTTGCAAGACATATAATCTTTTGGATCATGTTGCAATAATAGTTGGTTGGGAAGTATATGCGGGTGGAAATGAAATGAAAATGTGTGATAGTGTATGACATGTGGATATGAAATGATGTCCCTTCCCCCCCAACTAAAGATATGACAATGTGGAAAAGGGAGTGAAGAATTTTTCCAAAGTTACAATTTTAGCATTCTAATGAATTACATGACTAAAAATTAGAAAACAACATACCTTCACTTACCTTAAATGTGGATGAGTTATGTATGTGTGGTGGCTGCAAAATTCTGATCATATTCTTCTTCAAGTGGCTGAACAAGAGGAGTCATGGATAAAGAGATGAGATGACTTTTTATTGCTTCTACTAAAACTTGCTGAATCTACTCCAAAATGCTGAAAATAATAGTCTTCATGTCTTCAAAACTCATTGGCACAATTCCTACTATGTGAAAAGATGTTCTGATGTCGAACATAGTAGGAAATTGTTGACTTAGTGGCCATTAATGGATTCCACTAGTCAACACGAGAACTCTCACCATTGATGACAATGAGAGCCAAGATGCCCAAACACATCTTGCTAGGTACGAATGATTTTGCTGATGTCGAGTCACCTAGAAGATCTGACGAACAAGGGACATTAATGTATTCCCATTGTTTGTCAGCATGAGAACTTGCCATTAAGGCATGCAAGCCTCAAAGTGTTTTTACAAAGAACTTAGACTCAAAGGACTATGGACTCAATAGTTTGCATTGAAGCAGGGCTTATTTGCGGAATGAAAATGACAAGAAATGGAAGATGGAAATGGAAGATGAAAATGAAAATGGGCAATAAGCATGTGAATGAGCCTCTTGCTTTTATTTGTGGGTTATGAATGGACAAAAGAAATGGAAAGTGGATGTGAATGTAAATGGAAAATATGGAGTGAAATGAGGTGAATGGTTTATTATGAGGTATGGATGTGATGGAGACAATAGTATCTGAAAGTTTTTCAAGTGTTTGGATCTGATTTTGCATCAGCATATTTCCTCCTCTTTGTTGTTGATCATCCTCTTATGAAACAAGTTGGTCTCTTAAAGAGACACCATTCTCTTGTAGTCATTTGTCCTTCCTCCTGGAACCTGCAAAAAAACTAATACTTCTTCTGCAATGGAATGTAAGATTATCAAAGGGAGAGAGGTGATCAATCTCTCTAGTTATGATATTTACACACAAAAATAAGAATTTGTATTAATGAAACAAGTTCTCAAAGGAAAAATCAAAAGAATTTATACATGTTTTGGAATTAGTGCCTCAAGTTGAATGTAGTTTTTTTTCAGCAATTTATTTCATTATTTACCATTTCAAACTCTAATGATGGATTTCTCATTGTGTAGATCTTGTTGAGACCTTTCCAATGATACTTAAATCATCAAAATCTGATTTTGTATGAGAAAGTTAGGCTGATTTGAACAATGAGGTTTTTCAGCTGCTAAAAATCTTGAATAAAAAGTTAGTCATTCATCTCTCATCATCAGTCCAAAATTACTCAATACCTTCAGAAAAGTGAGAAAATAACTTATTCATTTCATTGATTCAATTTTATTTTTTTTTTGAATTTTTTTTTTTTTTTTTTAAATTTTTTTTTTTTATTTTATTTTTATTTTTTAAATGAAATAAAGCATGGATGAAATAATTGTCCTTATGAATATTTTTGAAACAAAGTCATGCCAATGCCTCTTTCATGCAAAATAAAAAATAAAAATAAAAAACTTGAAATTTCTAAAGTCAAATTCCTAACTATGAAGGAGATGAAGGCAGAGTCCTTTTCAATTTATACAACTTGCATTTGATGCACATGTGATAATGTGTTTGCCTCAAATAATCCATTTGTCATTCATCATATGCCACCACACATGAATTCTGCCACATTTTCCCTCAAGTAAGGAAATCAGTTCCTTGATTATTTCTCAAAATTGAATTTTATAAAACCGTGACTGTTTTCATAATAAAAAAAACATTTTTCTCTCACGCACACTGCAAATTAGTGCTCCGAAGAACCCTGAATTTCTCCCAAATGGCTGCGAATTTCAGAAAGTTCTTATAGGATTACCTAATTCACCCCGTTCCCGAAAAAACCCATGTTTTATTTTTTTCTAATTCGTCCTAGTTTGCTCAGAAAATTCGTTTTAAAATCGGGTGTTTTTGACAATGACGCATTTCGTTTTCTGGCAATTACTTGTAGTTTGATTTGTTTTTATTTTGCAGGTTTTGAAGTGTAATGGCTTGTATCTCACAGAGAAGTTCAGATTGATCTTCCTCATTCCAATTACTTGCAATGGAATCTACAATCTTCTCTTCATCAACAGTCTGAAATCTTCTCTTCATCGGCAATTTCTTCATATGATACACTTCCATTGTATGTCCCTACAATTGAATTTGTAATCTTCTCTTCATCAGCAAATTGCAATCTTCTTCTCATCAAAAATTTGCAATATTTTCCTCATCAACAGTTTCTTCATGTGATATACATTCATTGTGTGCAATTTTTTTTTTTTAAATGATTTCTAATCACTGTTGTTTGAGGAAAAACGAATATGAAAAAGAGAAGGTTTTTTTTTTTTTTTTTTTAATTACAATGCATGGGTCTTTGTGTGGATTGAAGGTCTGCATATATGTGTAAAGCCAAGCCAAAGAATGGCCTCATGCATATGCGTGAGTCTTATTTCCATGAGATTTTTTTTTTTTTAATTGATTTGTTAATAAAATTATGTATGTTATATTTTCAAAAATTTTAAAAATACACATATATATTCATTAAACAAAACAATTTATTGAAATCAAATTTTTTTTAAATTGTTGAATCAATTGAAATGATGAAGTTTTATTGTCTCCTTTTTTTTTTTCTTTTTCACATAGCAATTCTTTTTCTGATCCTCCAGATCACACAAAGTGCAGGAGGAGAGCATACTCAAGAATTATTAATTTTTTTATGTAAGAAATAAGGCTACCTAGTTACACTTCCCCGGCAACGGCGCCAAAATGTTTGGTCAATTTAGTGTGTCCTAAATTGCTAACATAAATTATCAACCAGGGATTCGTAAACTGACGAAGTGTGGCGCACTATATGTGCAAGATAACCTATCTCTTACTTTTTGTCGTTTTTGAATTTTTATTGAAATTCTAAAGGTAGTTAAGTTATGAATATTGAGGCAATGATGTCCTTTATAATGATTTACCAAACTTCAAACTTAAAAAGGAATTTGAAACATATAGTAATAAAACTTGAAAGGAAAATGAAAAATGTCTTGCTAGCTAATAAATCAAATAGTGAACTATTGAGCATGAAAACCAAATTATCCTTCTTTGCTTGTCTAAACACAAAAGAAACTATGCTGAAAGAAATCCAAAAGTTGCAATAAAGTAAATCTAAATCAAATTACATCAACTTGTCTTCTGATCCCTCATCATTAGTCCAGCTATGATTTTCGGGAGTAACCATAAACAACTTGAGTAACTGATATCTAACTTGCAGAAAGTAAACTAATATCAAACCACACATTCATAATTCAATCCCTCACCATCAGTCCAGCTGTGGCTTTCGGAGGTAACTGAAGATGTCATGCATAATTTAATATTTCTAACTTGCAGAAAGGAAACTAATATCAAACTACACACTCATACTTCAATCCCTCACCATCAGTCCAGCTGTGGCTTTCGGAGGTAACTGAAAATGACATGAGCAATTTAATATATCTAACTTACAGAAAGTAAACTAATATCAAACTACACACTCATACTTCAATCCCTCACCATCAGTCCAGCTGTGGCTTTCGGAGGTAACTGAAAATGACATGAGCAATTTAATATATCTAACTTGCAGAAAGTAAACTAATATCAAACTACACACTCATGCTTCAATCCCTCACCATCAGTCCAGCTGTGGCTTTCGGAGGTAACTGAAAATGACATGAGCAATTTAATATATCTAAATCTAACTACTGAAGCAAATGTGCAAGACTGAAATAAACAAAGCAATACCGGAATTAACCAAAAACTAAGAAAAAATAAATTAACAGCAGAACAATATTGATTCCATGTCATTAGTCAAAATATATGCAAATGCCCGGGCTGCCATGAAAAATTATGCTAAAAGCTATGATTTCAGAAAGCAATCTAAGTAAGGAAATATGACAAAACAGAATTGAAAGCAACTTATCTAGAAAACATGTAAAAGCCTCCTTGGATAGCAGGGGCCCTCTGCTACCAATTTGGTGTAGTCCTTAGCTCTTTGAAATTGTAATCAAAACATCATCAAGGAACTTCTTTATTGAAAAACTTCACAAATCTACATCCCATTCCATCTTGAGCTTTGTTACAAATCTACTTCCTTATTACTTCCTCATTACTTTGTCATTACTTATGATAGGAGAAAGCTTCTCCTATTTATACAAAATATGAGGAGTCATCTCATTAATGGGAGTCCATGAATCTCTCCCTCCATCTCTAGAGTTACAATCAAAATAAGAAATGATAAGACACATGTCTTTCTAGAGTTTTAACACAACTTGAGGAATGAGACACATATCCTCCTAGAGTTTCAATACAACAAGGAAGTGAGACACATATCCTCTTAGAGTTTCAATACAACAAGGAAGTGAGACACATATCCTCTTGATCCCATAATCTTCTCCAACCAAATTCGAATTTGGCCTTAGAGTGCCACATAAGGGTCTTCTAGAAGTCTCCTTTTTGACCTACACATGTCACAAAACTCATAACACATATATAGATATATGAAACTATGTTAATTTTTTAGTTTCTAATCATAAATTCACTTAAAATACATAAAATAAATAACTTTGGAAAACAAGGATCCTAACCCATATATTTATGAAAATGGTTACTTGATGTAGGGTTTTAGGTCAAATGGCTATGAAATAAGAGCTAAATGGTTATGACATAATGGAAATATGTATGAATATGGAAGACACTTTTGAGACTCAACAAACTCCGTTACCAATTGGTTGTCTCTCTCTTATGTGTTTTTTGCTTCTTGATATGTTTAGTTCATTTATTTATGTTTATGTGGACTAATATGCTCATTTAAGCCTGTATAAGCCATAATCAATTAAAATATCTTAATACTGTACACAATGGTTAGAGTATTACTCGACCCATGATCGGATCAAGTGGTATCAGAGCAGGTGACTGCTTTGCAGGATGGCTGGAGGAGCGAAGCGCATTAAAAGACTGCAAGAGTTGCAAGAGATAAATGAAAGTCTACAAGCCAAAAATGCAGAATTTCGAAGACTATTGCTCGATAAGCAGGAGCTTCAAGATATGCTACGAGCCAAAGAGGAGTTATTCTCTAAATTACAGAAGGTTTAGACGATAGAGGCTGCATCTAAAACCAAGGTATATGATGTCACTTCATGTTCTTTTCTTTCTCAATATGAAACTAATGTTGGCATGAAAATCCTCACGAATATGGGGTATAGCGGAGGTGGAATTGGCATAAATGGCCAAGGAATCACCTAGCCATTGGAGGTTGTACCAAGACAACCATTTGCAGGTTTAGGTTATGGATAGGAAGAGAAAGGAGAATGCTCGAAGGTAGCTGAAGCAAAAACCATCTCTTCATCACCTGATTCCAAGAAGGGAATCAAGCCACCTAGTCCTCATCAGTTCAAGGAAAAGTCAAGAAGATATGACAATCATTCAAATTCTTCTTTTACATATAAGAGAAGTGATCACTTCCATAGATCTTCTAACCGTGATGTAGTTAAGAATCATACAAAGAAAGGGTGGGTTAAGAAGACAAATGTGCCCACAAGAAGGGAGACCAAGAAGAATGAGAACAATATGGATCCTCCTATCATGAAGACACATTTGAATGGGAAACGACAGAATTTTTGTAGTTTCTGTAAAATCAGTGGCCATTGGGAGAAGAGGGGGCTGAAGTTGCACCCCAAAATTCCTA
This sequence comes from Pinus albicaulis, assembly GCA_034641835.2. Lineage (NCBI taxonomy): Eukaryota > Viridiplantae > Streptophyta > Pinopsida > Pinales > Pinaceae > Pinus > Pinus albicaulis. The sequence goes on along the minus strand of CM076580.1, from coordinate 539,081,526 downwards.
CAAATCAAGCAAGCGGCTTGTAAAAGAGCCCGTGAAGAAGGAGGCTCCATCCACCATTCGAAAAGCATGCTTACAAGAAGAAAGTGCTTGGTGCCGGTTTGGTAAGCAGTTTATGATATTTCTGCAAGTTGTATTTTTGCTCTTTTGCAAAATTTCAAGTTTTATGGGGGCAGGTATCCGTCTTTTGATGGAAAATGCTCAAACTGTTCCGACTCGCAATCAAAAAATAATGGCACCATCGCGAGGAGCTCGACAAGAGGAACCCGACGGTGCTTGAATCGTGTCAAACAGGCTCCGGATGGAAAAGTTATTGCAACCTGAAGGATCACTTCACCTTGTTGCGCATGTTGTTCGTAGTGTTAATGGTGGTGTATTCGCTTCCTGTGAAAAATAATAGAGATCAATTGCAGTTACAAGATTTCTGGTTTAGAATATGGGATTTCCAAGGTAAGCAGATGAAAGAATTCCAATATGCCTTTGCTGTAGTCCAGTGTTTATGTGCTTCTGGGACAAGAATTTGGATCGGCTGTGCAAATGGTAGGGTGCAAATCATGGAACAAGATGGAAAAATATTAGGAATATGGCTTACTCACAGTTCAACTATCATGGACATGGCTGTTGGAGGCCACTATGTTCTTACATTGGCTGTTGACAAGGAATTCATGGGTGGGCCATGATGTCACCAAGTCCTCTTGATGCGATATTAAATTTGGCATTGATTCAGAAAGAGACATTCTATACAAAGCAACAACACTTTAAGATACTGGTTGTGCACATTTTGCTAGCAAAGGTGGCAGGCATTTATCTGAAATAGAATACAAGCTAATTATAGTTTCATTGTTTTGCAATTTCCCTCCACCTGCAAGATCATCTCCTGCGGTTCTAAATCACTGTGAAGTAGAAATGTTATTTCATGAGTTTGGCCATGTTATACACTCTCTTCAATCACACACTAAGTGTTGTGCCTGCTCCCACACCCCTCAGAGATGAAATAGGTGAGTTGCTATAGAACAAAAGTTTGTGTGGACATCTTAATATAGCAAGGAGCTCATTATATAGCTTGGGTTGTCAGTCCAAAGAGCTCTCTTACTATCTCTTGTTGAACAAGGAAGATAATTTAAATGGGACCAATCTCTCTCAGAAGCTGATACAAAGATAAGAATAATGCAGGAACATCATGTAAAACTCTAATACAAAGGCATCAGACAGTTAAGAGACAGCTTACTGTAAAGAGGGCCGGTTCAAATAATATATCACAGAAATCAAATATCAGGAAGTGAGTGCAGTGAGGAAACATAAAGAAGATATTAGTTAACATGAGACTGATACCCAGATACACAACAGAACCACATAAGGGCATATTAATCTATGAATCCTTATATGAAAATGGCGTTTTAAAAGCACCCTCCTCAAGTAACTAATATAGCAGAAAATATGGAAGAGATGAACATGGAACAGTATATCATGACTAGGCCTATTTAAAGCGCTTGACTAATTCCAGAAAGGGCATCAACAAGGATGAATCCTTACCGCAAACTAGTGAGCCACTCGCATTCTAGAACATGATACAAGAAGATAAATAGCATGAAAGGAGATATTGTATTAACACATAAGAGAAAATTACATACTATGAGATACCAAAGACCAGAATCCTCATTACAGTTATAACTCCTCCTCACTGAGACCCTACGGGCTCTGAACCTTCATACAGAAATATTACAAAATGTATACAAAAGCCTTTTCACTGCACAGTTTGCTGATAGAAATCTGGAACCCTTACAATGTCTTTCCTTCTAGCTTTTATAGAAGAGATAGAGAATTCTAGAGGAGGAGGTAGATGGAAAACATTTAATGACTTATTTTGAATCAGATGGCGGAAAACATTCGCGCCCATGCTATGAATATCTGGACATAAATGATTGTACTTTACAATTTATTTCTGGAAATGAAAGCTGGAAATGAAAATCTGCTTAGATACAAGACATAAATAATAAAATATGTAAACATTCGGCTCTTTTCTGGAGGAGGAAGATCTGCGGCAATAAAACCTTGAGGCACCTGCTTCTGTACATGGTACTTTCGACCTTCATATTTTGAATTTAAATTAAAAACCTTTTTCAAGCTGGACACTGAATTCATTGCTTCTTCATTAATAATCTGTTGCTGCATTAATGTTTTTATCCGCTCAAATGTGCCCTTTTGATTTTCTCTGGAGAGTTCCATAGATCGAAGTACCCTTCTTTAATGGAGGTCACATCATAGTGACTTCCGGATCCTTTCCGCCAATTTTGTTCCCACCACAAGTTCCTGCAAAAACAAAATCCTGTTGAATAAAACTAAACACAGAGATGGTGGACATAGTGAGGTTAACGGAAGCGGTGGCATAGATTTGAGAGGGTGATGGAAAGACGTGGGGCGGAGACTTCAAACAAAAACACTGAGAAGCGACACATAACCGAAACAGGTGAACAATGGAGGAAAAGTGGATGACACGTAGGCAAATGACAAAAAATGGCGGAAGAACGCTGATGGCGCGAAGCTTTTGAAGATTATCTTTTGGGGAAGTTACAAAAGAAAAACATAACAAAACAACAGAGCAAAGGCTTTAGAGGTGGGACCTGGAGCGCATATCGCAAAATCGCAAGCGGAGAGAGTGCGATGGAGAAGACAATAGGATAACAAGGTTCTGCGCTCTGCGCTATGCGATGGGGCGTGGTCGGTCGAGCGCGGATCGCAAAAACGAAAAGTGTGATGGCGGAGGGATAGCGCGAACGGGAAACTGCTGCTGCTTTTTGCAATGGGTTGAAGGGCCTAACTGATGAAAAATGCGATTCATGATTAAGCGCTTGGTGTAAGCGTTTACTCTCATGGAGGAAAGGAGGCGCGAAGCTTTCTGTAGAAAGGGCTAGGCCCTGCAAGGTGTTTTTCAAAAGAAGATTTTTGGCCTTTTTCAAAGTATTTCCACTGAGAAGGGCAACGATAGAGAGAAGAAAAGGGGATCCTGGCCGAAATGTGAATGGAGGGGTTGGATTTGTACAACACATTTAATATCAACATTTCTCAAGGAAAAGGACTGTGAGTTATGAAAAATTCCAAAAATTATAGACCTAGAGGAGGAGAAAAAGGACGAGTGTTTCTAGCAAAGAAAAGAACTACATTGGATCTATTTCCAAAAAAAGGCTTTTATAAAAGCAGACATGATTCGAAAAGTTATACATGTAAATGAATATAAAAAACGCACCATAAAGGGATTGTGAACTGATATTAAAATGTTATGCTGAGCTAAAATACTTTCCATTGCATTATTTTGAATAAGGAAATCCTCTTGGGAACTGGCCATGCTCAAATTGTAGACTGGTGGTTGGTTGGTGTCATTATTTTTGAACTGATCATATGCATTCCACCTTTTAATTCAGAACATCCATAGGGACGAATTTCATTGTCTCATGAAATCAATAGTCGTGACCAGATCGCACCGTATTTTAACATTAATTACATTGATGGTTCTAATTTGGGTTCGGTAGAAATCCTGTCCTATTTGGCATAGAGGTACTGATTTGATTATAGCTTATAGCTATCATCCTGGATAGAATAAGAATTCTGGTGGTGGATGATGATCTGACTTGCCTCAAAATTATGGAGAGGTGATGTAGACACCCAATGCAGACAGAGGCGTGGCGTCCAGTCACAGTGTCCACTAAAAGGAACAGATTAGATGTTTCAATGGTTAACCAGAGGAGGTGACTCACAGTAAGGGGAAATCATCATCTGCCATATTGATTTTATTTGTTTTACGTCTAATCATCATGGGTTCAGGATGTCACATGGTCACATTGAATGGAATACAGCCAGCTGAGCAAGGAAGGATCTAGAAGACATTGTTGGGTTATGCATCGAATGGAATATGCCCACAATATGTTATGTTGCAAGCGTGGTATTAATAGGATTTCACAATCTGAGTTGCTATATATATATATATATATATATATATATATAGATGGTTCACTAGGGATTTTTTTTCTCCTGTTATTTATTGATAAGCCCTGAGATCCATTCCCTTGCAACAGGTTGAGCATTCATAAGCTCCATTAATGGAAGATTGTGTTTTTGGAGAAATTTTTCTGTGGTTGTTGGAGAAGTATCTCCAGGACTCCGTGGGTGGAGTGAGAGATGATGAGGACACCGGATCTTCAGGATCTGACATGTCCATCGAGAATGGTACAGATGAAGATTTGGTGTTTGCACAATGGAATATTGTGTTTTTGGAGAAATTTTTCTGTGGTTGTTGGAGAAGTATCTCCAGGACTCCGTGGGTGGAGTGAGAGATGATGAGGACACCGGATCTTCAGGATCTGACATGTCCATCGAGAATGGTACAGATGAAGATTTGGTGTTTGCAACCTGGATCATTCGGCAGCAGAGAGTCACTTTCGACCTATTTTGGATCACACCTAAAGTGGGCACGCCATATTTGATGCCACAAAATCGACATTCGGGTGATAAGATCATGGAACGATTCCACCACAATTCGCCAAATCTGGCACACAATATTTACTTGTGAATTTATTTCTAAAACACCATTATCACTTGGAATGATAGCGCCAAATCAAGAAGTCGAACAACGATGTTTGTGTTGACAAATATAAATTTTATATTCTTTGAAATAATTTTCTTACATTCAATATCCTTTGTTACTTGATAATCTGCATCTCCCTGAGAATAAACCTCCTGCTCTGCTGGCGTAGACACACTTCGGTCACCATTTCTTTCCACCAAAGAAGAAGAATGTAAAATGTTGCTCTTCATTTATTATTCACTAGTGCTTACAAGTGTACAATACCAGTTACTACTAGTGATTTCAAGATCTTCTGGTGCAAGTATTTCTTTTGATGGAATATGGACTAAGCAACTGTTCGATTTTTAGTTTGAAACTTATGATGGATCTTCTTTAGGAGGACCCACTTTGCCTGCACCATTGTCATGTGATTGGGTGTCAGAAATGGAACGTTAATGCAGACATAATATTGGAAAACAAAGAGAAAGTGGTCAGCCTACCTTGTTGGCGAGTGTAATTGGTTGCTCAGACTGGAAAGATGTTGACCGCGTTGAAAGCATAATGACGATGCTTTCTGCGCGAGCTTACGAAATCCGCAAGAAAGATGAAAATGCAATATATTTCTTTGATGCAGCCATGATCAGATGATTGTAGCTAGGACTGAATAATCTGATTTTGTAGCTAGAGAGATCACAATCGAGGTGCTATGACTCTGGATGATCAAGTTGTGGCGTTGAGAATTTTGGCAGATCGTTCTGTGTTTTACAATTGCAGGCCTGGATATGCGAGCATCGATAAATAGTCTCTTTATTACAAAATTCCTCATAATCCACTTATCCAAAGGTTTGAAGTGAGTTTTATTTTATTTAATTTTATTTAATCCATATTCCTTTGATGCATTTTTATAATGGGGGTTCAACAACCTTGTAATTTTCCTTTTTTGATCATGTTTGGCACATTAAATTAATTTGTAATTTTCCCTTTGTGCACATGTTTGGCACATTAAATTACTTTGTAATTTCCATGTAAAAGGCCATTGTTGCCATTATATTTTGGCATAAAAAAATTGGCATGTAAATTGGTGAATGCCATGTAAAAGGCAAAAGTGGCCACCATTAAAGTCATGAGGTAGAGCTAATTATGAAGCACTGTAAAGGCTTGTGTTAGCCACTCTTATGTGAGGGAGAGTGAGAGGCGTATTTTTGTGCATTAAGCCTTGGTGGCTTATTTATAATCAGGTTGAATGAGGTGATTTCCTAAGCCATTTTGGCATGTAAACTTGACCAATGAACTCTTAGCAAGTGTTCCAAAAGATGTAAACATGTATGATTAGCTATATGTTGCATCTTTTGGCAGATGTGGGCTTTTGAATTCCAATTTTGAAGGACCATGGTGAAGGAATCTTAAAGGGATGTTCCTTTTCAGGCATTTTTGCTGTAGCAATTTCAGGTATTGTCATTATGTTCTGATTCTGAAGTACGTCAGGTGAAGGAGTCATGATGGAGTGTGCCTTTCAGATACATTTGCATACAGTTGAGTTTATTGAAGCTGATACTTTTGGAGACCAAAAGTTTCTTTGTGGGGAGGTGTGATCCAAAAGGACCTTCGCACAAGAAAAGAGCTTTGTGCCATGTTGATTTGAAGTTGGTGACAAGTATTTATGTGGGTGAAATTATGCTTATGCATTTAATTATGCATTTTATTAAACCCATGCATTATTGATTAATGATTAATAATTTGTGAGAGAAAATTTTCCTCACATAATATTAATTTAATGTAGTTAGGGAAATTGGTTTTATGTGAGAAACCACCTCACACCAATTCTCTATTCTTTCTCAATTATAGGTTGAGAGAATCAAGGGCATGGTTGGAAAGTCTTTAGGTGGTTTTAAGACTTTTCCATTACTGAACCTCAGATTTTTGGAGATCCTACTTTCATGGACTTTATTTTTCCTTCCTTGTAGTTAAGCCCTACAATAGTGGGTCTTGTCATTAATGCTCTTTTTTGGGGAGTGGGTGAGGAAAACTATATATATTCCTTATGTAAGCCATGAGAAGGGGAGACGAAATGATAGAATACTTAACCTTTGAGAGCCATAGTGCTTGGCTAATGCTTGACCATAGAGCTTGAATGTAAGAAAGATTACTTTGAAGAAGGAATATAGAGGATCTGCATTCCAATTGAAGAAGATCCGAAGATGTAGCCCCAGAAGAAGGAATATAGAGGATCTGCATTAGATGGAGGGTGAAGTTTGTTACCAATTGGTTGTCTCTCTCTTATGTGTTTTGCACTTCTTAATATGTTCAGTTAATTTATTTATGCTTATGTGTTTATGCACTCTAATTAATGGACTAACATGCTCATTTAAGCCCGTACAAGCCATAGTCAATTAAAATATCTTAATACCATACACAATGGTTAGAGTAGTACTCGACCCGTCATCAGATCATTCACCGAGGCCTGCTGCCAAGCTGGAGAGATGATCCTACTCCCGAAGTTGTAATTCAGATCGTGAGAGGATAGAGGGTACTGACTATGGTTTATATTATGCCAGAAACAACTTGGCGAATGAGTACAAAGAACCAACCAATATGGTACCTGACACGAAGGGCACAAATCCTAATGAGGGAAGTGAAACCCCCTAGCTTCCAAGGCAGTATTTTTAATAGCAACCTAAACGACCAGTTCCTCGGTGACCAATTGGCTTGGTGAGGTGGATCCACATTCCAGATCGACATGGAATATATGGATTTAGAGGAGAAATCCACTAATTCCTCCTCCATCTCAATAAATGAGGTGTGAAGGGGATCAATCATCGAATGAGCCAATAGAAAAGAGATTGTTGGAAGTGTGAGCCATTACCTCCAACATAGACCAAAAGTTCGTTATCATTCACCTCACTGTGACTACATCCACCTTCTGCGTCCTCCACTGCAGACTACTATCGACACCATATGTTGGAACGGGGTCTCCTAACAAGTTTTGAAACCGGTCCATTTTGATTATTTTTTATTATATTTAGTCTAGCACAGGGGTTTTGGGGCAGGTCAAAGCCCTGAACGCATTGTAATGGGTCAAAGGGTAAAATAGGGGTCCAAAAACCATGGGTTGTGGACCATAGAAAATTCGAAGCTAGAATATTATAAATAGAGATGTATTTTGTAGTGTAAGGGATAAGAATTGATGAGCTATTGATGCGATCTGTTGTCTAAGCTATCTTTTTGGGTTTTTAGGAACACACTCCTACTGGCTGTGTGCATGGAGATCCTAGTCCAGCTGTAATGTTCCCACTTAGCCTTAGCTAAGAGGAACATTCAATTTTGTTTTAATTTATGTTTTATGAATAAATGAATAAAGGAGGACATGTAAAACTCCTAAAAAGTCTAAATAAATCAATGCCCATGTGAACAAAGACAAATCAAGGCTATGTAAATAATCACTTGCAGGTGTGAAAGAGGTTTGAGCTAAAGACTGGGTCAACCTTGACCAAATCAACAACGCTGTCTAGGTTCATTGCATCTCCAAAAGGGACAACGCAGTTCTAGAAGGGAGCCTCTAATGTGAAAAGGGCTAACTCATCAAAGTGGTTTAGGGTTTGCAAGAGCTTTCTCATCTTATAAAAAGGAAAAGAGGGCAACAAGATAAGGTTTTTAATAGATCATATTTCTGAATATTTGTCTGCTTAGACAAATATCATTCTCTACTGTTGAGTCGAGGATTGTATCTGGAATTCCTATTCAGGAGTTTCAACTCTTCCTTTGATGATTCAAGGACGAAATTTTGATAAATTGAACCACTATCAGGATTGAGGCCAAGCTCCTACTTACATTGGCAGCACTGATCCATTGAGGGTTTTGCTGTCTCTGCAAGCTGGAGCAAGTGGTGATCTAGATCTATAGAGATCTAGTGTATTTTGAGATTCTCTGTCCATGGAGTGGGTCCTTTGACCTCCTGGAAGAGAGTACCATTTATTTTACTTTAGATCTGCAATTATTTAGTAGTTTTCTATGTCTCTTGAGCTATAGTGTTGTCCCACTGGGAAACTATGTTATTTATGTATGAGGGTTTGCAGGTTGTCTTGCTCATAGTTTAGATAAGAGATCTCTTGTGTTGGGCTTTGCCTTCCACTTGGTGATCCATAGATTCGCTTGCTGATCCATGTTCTATTTAGATCTGATCCATTGTAATGAAATGATATATTCAGAAATTTATTGCAGCAGTTTCCATATCTGCAACTTGTTTCTCATATCTACTCTTATTCATGCATGCTTTTGTCAAAATTCTAAGTGGATCTTGTAGAGAAAACTATAGAGTTTCCAGATCTGATATAGATCTAATATTTTGTACATATAACTGCTCTAGATCTAAGTTTTAACTTACATATGTTGAATCTCCTGAAAAATAACGTTGTTGAATCATTTCTGCAAATATACATGTGCTCCTGCTCTCTTTTCTGAAGATTTATTGTTGTATTGGCTCATGCTTTCTACTGTATAATGAAATAGCTTTATCATAATGATTATTTTCTGCTGTAATACTGATATATCATTCCTCTTGCCGATATCCACTGAACATTAGCTAAAACTGCGCAATTGTTGAAGCAGTGCTTGCATTTTACTGCAGCCTTCCCCTTTGGGTGCCTTTTAGCTAGTCTACTTTTTGGAAGATCTGTTTAATGTGCCTAAACTGATTTGTTTCTAATGAAATTCAATATATAAGTCACATACAACATAAATGAGGGAACCAAGCCCTGATCTGTGTTATTTTTGCATATTATTACTTATGCAACATTTTCCTTGAACACCTTGTTGAGATTCCTGAAAAGGGGTTATTCCAAGTTCTATAGACAGAGTCTACAGTTGGCCAGGTAGCCTCTGGATCTCATCATTTATTTGAAAGGTGAAATATCTAGTAAATTCCTCTGTAGTCCATCTCTGAAATAGAATCTTGAGAATCGTGAAAAAGGATCATTACAGTGGTATCAGAGCTCCACTCTTGGCACAGCCTATGCTAGCATTGGGGCATCAATCATGCTGCATTCCAAAGATGAAGATCCTATTTCTAAGAGGGAGAGGGGATATCAAAATATAAGTCATAAAAATGATGACTATACTACTGTTGACCTTGACAAGGGTCAAGATAAGGGGAAAGCCCCTGAATCTATGAATGATAAAGATAAGGAAGAAGAGGAGTTTGAAAAAAATCTCTTGGAGGATATGCAAGATATATTCAAGGAGATAAATGAGATGAGGATGGATAGGATGAGGGAATCCCTTGGGAGATTCCATCAAGGAGAAAGTTCTGATATGTCTCAATTTGGGACTGGTCAACCTGTGAGCTTGCCACAAGCTCCTCAGGCCTCACAACGCTATACAATGCCTACCTTCTTGGCTGTAGAGAATGAAGGACTACAAGAGCCAACCTCCCTAGAAGGGTACTTTGTAGAATATGACTCACAAAGTCAAAGGTTCAAGGATAACTTGAGCTTTCAAGACTTTTTCCATCTCAAGGACTGGAGGAGGCCATGGCAGCAGTACAGAGATGGAGGTTTCCTTCATGGGATACACCACACTATGGGTAGGTTATTCTTGCCTAAGTTAGATGGATCACCCTCTTTTCTTGCTAAAGCATGGGTGGAGAAGTTGGACATCTATTTCCAGTTGAATAAAGTGCCCGAAGTAGAAGCCATCAAGATTGATGTGCTACATTTTCCGGGAGAAGCCCACAACTGGTGGTTTCATGGACTATCTACATTGGGACACAATAGTGTGTCCACATATGTTGAGTTCAATAGGAGACTAGTGGAGAGATTTGACCAGAAAGATCCGGAGGCCCCTTTCATAAGCTTGGCAAAGCTTAAACAGACAGGAGATGCAGAGGCCTATATCTATGAATTCCTGAGGTTTTTTGTAATGGTCCCTGATCTATCAGTAGCAACGAGAGTCTACATGTTCCTTGATGGCCTGGATGAACCTTTTCATGGTTTGGTTAAGTCTACCAAGCCCATAACTTTGCATGATGCCATTGAGAGAGCTAGAGATCTCCAAGATGCCTTGCCAAGGGCAAAGGAAAATTTCCAAAGCAAAGCCCCTCATTCCTCTAAGGGGAAGGAAGGGAAAGTTTCTCCACCCAAGGAGAGCTCACTAAAGAAGCCTCTTGACCTTGATCTCCGGAGGGAGTTGAGGAAAAAGAGATTGTGTTTCACTTGTCAAGAGTCATGGGTGCCAGGACATAGATGTGCTGCTGGGAGGGCACACTATATAGAAGTTTTTTCAAACTTGGAGGAGGAGGATGGGAATGAAGGACCTAGGAGGGGTCACAGTGCTGGTGATGATGAGGAGGAAGATCAATCACCATCCAGAGGTGAAGAGGGATCCTTTGCTCGAACAAGTGGGACTCGTGATTCTTTGAGAGGAGTGCCCAAATATTTGACCTTAAGGGTGCAAGGTTTAGTCATGAACCAAAGAGTATCTATTTTGATTGACAGTGGGGCAACCCACAAATTTATTGATGCTCACCTTGTGCAGAGGAGAGAGATCCCCACTGACTCTTTTGATGGGTTCTCTATTTTGGTTCCAGGAGATAGAACTATACAGTGCATGCAATATGTTCCGTCACTTTTTGTGACTATGGGAGCCTACACCTTGGTGGACCATTTCTTTGTAGTTGACATACCAGACACCAACATCATCTTGGGTGTCTAGTGATTGATTACGTTGGGAAAAGTCACCACTGATTGGAAGGCCTTGCAGATGTAATGGGTGGGCTTGAAGAGTAGGAAACAAAAAATAATTCAAGGCATGCACACCTACCCTTCACCTGATGTTTCCACTCAAACAACAGAGATGGAATTGTGTAGTGGGGGCAGAGACCTAACAGTTCCTTCTCTCATGTTAATGATAATGTTTCAAGGAACATTCCTACCTCATGGAAAGCCACTTGGAATGCCATTGGATTATGATCATGTGGGGAAAGCCTCACAAAGTGTGGGAGAAATGGAGGAGAAAGCCACAGTGCTGTGGGAGGAAGCAAAGGGGAGGATCAGCCTTCCCACAAATAATTTTGGCATGTGTAATTCCAAAGAAAAAAAAAAAAAAAGACAAGAACCACCATAGATGCATCAACAGCGCTTTCCTTGTTGAGTTGTGTAGATCCATGGTCTCAACTCCTTGTGGAGTACTCCAAAGATTTGCACACTAGGATGATACTAGATGAAATGAAGCAAGGAGGAGGCTATTTGGTCCATGAAGGGTTCATCTATCACCTTGGTAAAGTATTCTTGTCTCAAGCCTCCAAGCTTAAGCAAGAGATACTACAAAGATCACACAAGGAGTTCCTTTCTAGCTATATGCAATCAGCAAAGATCTACTCCCTAATCATGAGGAGTTTTGATTAGGAGGGTATGAAGGAAGAATTGCATCAGCACTATGATTGGGAGGAACTACATCAGCACTTACAAGAGTGCAATAGTTATGAGGGGATGGGGCAGCCAAAGGATCCTATGAAGCAGACATTTCAGCCATCTCTTCCTTCTCTTAAAAGAGGAGAAATGCCCATGCCTAACTCCATGTGTGGGGGAGACTTGAATGGTAAAGAATCTGATCTTATGGAGCATGTTTATTTTTCTTATTTGACACATCCTCTTACCATATGTATGCAGGTCATGGCTCCAACAAGGAGTGATATTACATGCAGATCTCATGGCATTGATGAGGCCAATAAAGATTCCAAATCTGGCCACTCCCTTGAGGTGCAAGGGGAGATTATCTATCATGATGGGTTCTTTTCAAAAGCACCCAACTTGGGTATCACTTTTAGCCATGTCATAGTGACCCATGCAGCAAAGATGTGGTGGGAATACCACTTGCCACACTCAGATCTACTCAATACAAGGAGTTCATTGCCTTGGTATCTTATGTGGGATTGTGACCCACCTCCTCAAGTGCACATTTCAATTTGCATATATGTGATTTTGCTTCCATACATAGATGATATATTGGTATTGTTTATGGGTTTGTATGGGAAAAAAGTGGGCAGTGTATATGTACCACATGGGATGGAAATTTATCCTGTACTTCATGATACATGTTTTATATGTGACATTGCTTCACCCATGTTGATTTTTGTTGAGTTTTACACTCCTGAAGGGATAGACTATGCACCTATCATGTTAGCATTGGAGGAGAAATTTCTGATGTATTGGCTTGATGAGCACTTGGTCCATGATGAAAAATTGATCCTTGATGGTACCATCAATGGAGAAGGAGAAGAACTACAGCTTTTACCCTGTCAGTTGTTTGAGGACAAGCAACATTTTGGAGGGGAGGACTGTAATGTTCCCACTTAGCCTTAGCTAAGAGGAACATTCAATTTTGTTTTAATTTATGTTTTATGAATAAATGAATAAAGGAGGACATGTAAAACTCTTAAAAAGTCTAAATAAATCAATGCCCATATGAACAAAGACAAATCAGGGCTATGTAAATAATCACTTGCAAGTGTGAAAGAGGTTTGAGCTAAAGACTGGGTCAACCTTGACCAAATCAACAGTGTTGTCTAGGTTCATTGCATCTCCAAAAGGGACAGCGCAGTTCTAGAAGGAAGCCTCGAATGTGAAAAGGGCTAACTCATCAAAGTGGTTTAGGGTTTGCAAAATCTTTCTCATCTTATAAAAGGAAATGGAGGGAAGTAAGAGAAGGTTGTTGATAGATCATATTTCTAAATATTTGTCTGCTTAGACAAATATCATTCTCTATTGTTGAGTGGAGGATTGTATCTGGAATTCCTATGCAGGAGTTTCACCTCTTCCTTTAAGGATTCAAGGAGGAAATTTTTCTAAATTGAACCACTATCAGGCTTGAGGCCAAGCTCCTACTTACATTGGCAGCACTGATCCATTGAGGGTTTTGTTGTCTCTGCAAGCTGCAGCAAGTGGTGATCTAGATCTACAAAGATCTAGTGTATTTTGAGATCCTCTCTCCATGGAGTAGGTCCTTTGACCTCCTGGAACAGTGTAACATTTATTGTACTTCAGATCTGCAATTATTCAGTAGTTTCTTGTGTCTCTTGATCTACAGCGCTGTCCCACTGGGAAAAATGCGTTATTTATGTATGAGGGTTTACAGGTTGTCTTGCTCATAGTTTAGATCAAAGATCTCTTGTGTTGGGCTTTGCCTTCCACTTGGTGATCCATAGATTGGCTTGGTGATCTATGTTATATTCAGATCTGATCCATTGTAATGAAATGATATATTCAAAAATTTACTACAGCAGTTTCTAGATCTGCAACTTGTTTCTCAGATCTACTCTTATTCATGCATGCTTTTGTCAATATTCCAAGTGGATCTTGTAGAGAAAACTAAAGAGTTTCCATATCTGATATAGATATGATATTTTGTCCATATATCTACTCTAGATCTAAGTTGTAACTTACATCTGCTAAACCTCCTGAAAAATAATGTCGTTGAAGCATTTCTGCAAATATACATGTGCTCCTGCTCTCTTTTATGAAGATTTCATGTTGTATTGGCTCATGCTTTCTACTGTATAATAAAAGGGATTTATCATAATGATTATTTGATGCTATAATACTGAGATATTATTCCTCTTTCTGATCTCCACTGAACATTATCTAAAACTGTGCAATTCCTGAAGCAGTGCTTGCATTTTACTGCAGCCTTCCCCTTTGGGTACCTTTTAGCTAGTCTATTTTTTGGGATATCTATTTAATGTGCCTAAAATTATTTTTTTATGATGAAATTCCATATATAAGTCACATACAACATAAATGAGGGGGAACAAGCCCTGATCTGCATTATTTTTTCACATTTTTACTTATACAGCGTTTTCCTTGAACACCTTGTTAAAAGTCCTAAAAAGGGGTTGTTCCAATTTCTATAGACAGAGTCTATAGTTGGCCAGGTAACCTCTGGATCTCATCCTTTATTTTAAAGGTGACATATCCAGTAAATTCCTCTATAGTCCATATCTGAAATATAATCTTAAGAATCCTGAAAAGGGATCATTACACCAGCTATGTGCGGACCCTGTTGTTGTGTGCGCAGGTTGGAAAGGGAATTGTAGGGAAATATTGATGAATTAATGCGAAGGATTATTAGAGATTTGAATCTATTAGTATTTTTGTAGGAATTTCTGATAATTTTGTGTTGTGTGTTTATGTAATACTATGTTTATGTAATATTGTGTTAATGTTATAAAAAGCATATAAATATAGATCTAGGGCACGTGGATGCAAATAGATACATAATTAACCCTGCGTAGAACAAGGTAATATGGGAATTATAGAAATAGAGCGCAGCTCTTCTTTCCTTACCCATCCTTTCTCAGGGTGTGGAAACCTGGTTCCAGCACCCACCCATACTACTTCGAGTGATACTTTGACCTGCGAAAGTAGGTCATTGCCGAAAGGGCCAGTAGTATAAGGGTTTCTTAGCAAAATTTGAACACCGAAACTGGGTCAGGACCCCTCAATCCAAAAAATGGTTCCGTTGTCGAGACCGGAAGGAGCTTGAGAAAGCGATTGGGTACTGACAGGCGAATACTGGAGAAGGGCACCTAGGGAAACATGATGGTGCGCTTGAAGTTACCTACCTTCAAGGGCACAACCGATGAAGACATGAAGTGGTTTTGGTTTGTGGCAGAGTTGGTATGGGTTGCACAGGGTGTGGTGGGTGACACTATGAGGAAAGCGTAGCTATCCTTATCCCTTGAGGGGAGAGCTTTGGAATGGTATATGGGGTACATATCACAAAATAAGGACGCAACTATCCAGAATGTCAAGGATGCCCTGAGACAGCAATTCCGGAACCCTAAGTCCTACTCTCAAATCGTAGTAGAACTAAAAGATTTCAAGCAAGAGGCAAATGAGTCTGTATGGGAAGCATCTCAACACCTAAAAAAAGCTATCAGAGAGGGAGGATTTCGGTATGATGACAGACAGCTTACAGAATGGTTTATCACCATGCTACTCCCTCACCTACGCATACCTATGGGTTTCCAGAAATTTGACTCGCAAGACGAGGCCTTGGAAGCTGCTATGAAATTAGAAGCTACACCTCCAAAGGATGCCTTGTTAGAAGTACAGAAAATCCAGGTGAATATTGAGGCTATGCACCAGGAAATTCAGAATCTACAGCAAGAGAAAGGAAGAGGGGCTGGTACGGAACAAGGTCACACAGCAGGCCACTCGAGACCAGAAGAACATAACCCAGAATAGTGGGGCTCAAAGGGACTTATGCTCTTGAATAAATAAAGCTACATAGCTGGGTTGCGTAATGTCAACCGATGGTCTTGTCTGGGCACCCCCATTTCCGCATCAGAGCGACGCTGGTGCCGACGTTGCTGGTCAGTTGGCCATAAGGAGTAGGACTGTCGAATCCATAATGAAGCTATGAACAGGAAAGAAGACCCTACCTCACCAAGAACCCCATCGGGTAGGGATGAATCCCCCCATGGGAGAAGGGATGGGAGCCAAAGAGGAAGTGCAGGTTAGGGTTGAGGCCAATTGATCTACTAGAACTGTGGGGGCGTGGGGAATTTTGAGAAGGATATCCTGCACCCCTTAAAATAGTCCTGCAGGTATTGTAAACAGTGGGGACATACACTGGAAGAGTGCCCAGCCCTAAAAGCAAAGGTACAGGGAAAACAGTTTCCATCTGCGCAGAAGGTGCCAAGGGTCCAAACCGAACCAAGGGGTCAGGATGCAAAGGTAAATGTAGTAATGTGCAGTGAATTGGTGACTGGGGGGGCTAGGGAGAAAGATGAAGCTGACACCTTAATCCACAAGGCAGTTAGCAACCAAGAGGGACTAGAGTTGAACAAAGCAAGGGAAATGTTTTTGGAGGCGTGAAAGGACTTCCTTGAGACTAAAATTTCACCATCTACACGCCGAGGAGATGTGGAGGTAACTGAGGAGATTAAAAATTTCTTACAAGCATGCATGAGGCTACTATGCAACCCTCAGGCAGTACTAAATATGCAGGTTTTACTGGAAAGCTGCGTAACCCGTGCCACTAGGTCACCCGACATCAAGGACGTGCATAACATATACAAGTATCAAATATGCACTGCCATGGAAATGCGGCTCACAGTCCAGATCAGAAACTATGAGATGGATCGGTTTATCTTAGACCTCGAATCGGACACCAATATACTACCTAAGCACACTTGGAAATGCATGGGGGAGCCCAAGCTGGAGCGGCCCACCATCCAGCTTCGAATGGAAAATCAACAAAAAATTATTCCTTTAGGTAGACTCCCCCAGCGTCATGGTTGATATCACAGGGGTAAGAATCCTAGCTGACTTTGAAGTGATAGAAGTTGTGGAAGATACAGATCCCTAACCTGTGCTCCTTGTACCAGACTGGGCTATAGCCATGGGGGGCGTCATTAAACTAAAAAATCGCAGCATGATATT
The DNA here is from genome assembly GCA_034641835.2 of Pinus albicaulis. NCBI lineage: Eukaryota > Viridiplantae > Streptophyta > Pinopsida > Pinales > Pinaceae > Pinus > Pinus albicaulis. The sequence goes on along the minus strand of CM076580.1, from coordinate 539,064,534 downwards.
TGAAAACAAGGGGACATGGGTTGTTGTACCACTAGAATCGGTAGAAGGAAAATGTTATGCAGAGCCTATACCTAAGGAGGGGGATGGGGAGTATATCTATAATTTGACAGCACGAGATAGGGACAGCTTGACCCAGGACGTTATACTGTGCTACGAGGAGGATATTGAGGATCCCAATAAGGATCTAAAAGCTTTGCATTCCCGGTTAGGGGAAGCCTCTACATTGCGTTGTCTTCATATCACAAAGAACTCCCTCTTTATGGTTCCTGAGGAAAGGACTGAAGTAGAGCTAGGCCTGAGCAGTTGTGGCTTACCCATCCTACGAAAAGGTCCGGTTGACCCATGAGCGAGTAACAGGTTCCCTATGACACCTGTAGGTTCTGTAGGTAGTGGTCCCATGCGTTAGGCCACCTCTGCGACAATGACGCAACTAGGGGTCAGGTAGTTGATCCCGACGTCAGCTCCCCTTAAAGACTTAGTAGAACATATGATCTCTTGGTCTTGGGCCAAGAGCTAATTAGGAAGCAAGCTTGTGTTGGGGGAAGATAGGCAGTTATCACAGATCGGCAACCTTAGCGTGACAAACATGCCTAAATCACTGCGGACGTGACAAATAGCCATTGGAACTGTACCATATGGTAAAAAGTAGAAGTTACCGTTGAAAGGATCAGCCCCTAAGCCATTGGCAGGACGAATTACGAGGGATTTTTACCCTTCCTTGGGAAACCCGCCCTGCGCAAAATATCTCTCTTTCATCCGATGGAAAGTGTTTAAAGGGCAGAAGGATGATCGGGTTAGCAGTATTGTCTCATGTAAACAAGCGGCCTACATTAAGTGTGTCATAGAAGAAATCAGGCAACGAAATTTGTTATAGTTGCAGCATCCCTCCCATGACTAGTAAACCTCCCCTGTCGAATAGCAATCACCTAGTGCCGGGATTCTTTTTTCGCACAAGGATGCCGACTACTGTCTCTGTCGAACCCTCCGCCCCAATTGAACCTAAGGTTGAAGAAGTTCTGGAAGATGAGCCTGAGTTGGAGGAAGTCCCTCCCCCATGGGCCACAAGGAAAGGCAAGGAGAAAGCTCAAAGTTCGAGGGCTACTCCACAAGCAGCAAAAAGACCCCAAAGTTCCCCAAGACATCCCAGGCCTCCGCCCTCAGAACAAGATGACCAGGAGGGGGCTTTGCTGGCTAACCCGATCAACTGGTTACCCCCCTACGTTCAACCACGAAGACCATCTATGCAAATACCAAAAAACTTGGATGTTTTGATCACCTACTGCAGGACTCCGCTCTCAACACGGAAAGTCTACATCACTACGATGACCCTGTGGATGCCTCCATGAGGTCAGAAGTTCGATGATCATGATACGGCGGACCATAGCGCTTTCCGGAGGCCGCGCACCGTCGCCAGCACGTCTGATTCATGAGGATGATGGAATCACGGTAGTACCTCAACGGCGGGTATGCGGCTTGGCGAGGATCCCGAACTCCCGAATCTGCTTCGTATGCCCCGCCGTGACCCCAACGCTGCTGACAGATCGGTTGGCGCATCATTTACTCGCCCTCATTCACAATGGTTGCTTGTGGATTCACGACAGATTCTCCTCGATCTTTGAGTTAATCCACGAGATTACGAGGCCTCAAGGTACGGAGACGCACTGCTCGAAAAGTGGAGATAGTGTGGCCTTTCTCTGCGCTGCATTTGTGGAAGACTAAGAAGTACAACGCAATCGGCGAGGTTTGGCAGTCCAAACATCAAACCTGCTACCGAGATGGGCACTCGGTAGCACCTGCAAATTGTGTGGAGGTGCCCGGGGTTGTGTCCTCGCTTGTGTAATCATTGTTGTCGGTGTGCGAAGGGTGTGTTTTTTAATTGGGCTCAATACCTGTGCAATGAATTTATCGCTAATGTCCGCGAGTCTCAGGAGAATGGGAAATCTTTCTTCTATTCATGGCTGTTATTCCTCATAGCACTAGTCGCCTGGGACAAATCAAAGGAGTCAGTTGTTCTAGAACTCCCTGCTGGGATGTGCGAAGGTGCTCCGTATGCTCACTTGTGGGACTCTAAGGATAACCGGTGTGTTGAGGATAACAAGGTATTTTGGGTCCTCTTCCAGAGCAGTGTCGCCACTTCCATAAACTCCCGACCCCGATTATCCCCTACCATATATGACAAATAAAAGCATATTGTTGCATTTCAAATCACCATGCACCAGGTCCAGATTCGTAGCCTTACCAGTCATTCATGGATGAAATTCCCTTATATGGTGCCCGATGAAGAAATCAATCTACTAATCTCACTGTAACCACCCACATGGAAAAAATGTCTCCCCACCACCCCATCATCGGGTCCAGCCGAGCCCAGAGGTAACCTACTACGGCAGACCAATACAGCTCCACCATGGGTAGATACCGCCACCACCCCTTCTCCCGGCACTAAGCGAATAGGAGCATCGGCATCAGGACGAAGGAAAAAACAACATGCCCACCGTGAGCACTACGACACCACAGTCACATTAACAGATGGAGACCTGGAGCAGATTGCGTACACGGTCACCATTGTTATGGAGGATAAGTGGGCACTTGTCACAACCCAGTGGAAGATTAGGGTAGACTCTCTTTAGGCAGACCTCCACACTCTCCAAATCAAGATGGTTCACCCCCCACCCAGTGAAGGCCAGGCACCTCCCCTATCAATCGACAGCAGCTCAGCACAAGTTAAGGAAGCCGGTCAACTCTGGAGTATCCCTGCCGGTGCCTTAGTCAGAACACAGCCCCTGGAGGGCACGGGAATTCATCTGGACTTTGGTCAGCTACCCCACACAGCCTTAGACAGTATCCTTCACACTATCTCCTAGGATATTAGTGACCACGCTCAATCCACAACTCAACAGCTTGCGGCCGCCCAGCGCACCATCGCTGAGAAAACTAATGAAGTGATCCGGGCTGAGTCACAACAGGAAAAACTTGAGACTGTGATCCACTAGCTCTGCATGGAAGTGACGAAGGAAATCATGGCTAAAGATACATCTAAGAGAAAAGGGGAAAAATTGGTTGCTTCTTTCAAAGCCTCCCTCCTGGAGATTTCGGACTTACAGGCCAGACTATAGCCCGGTACACCCCCAGAAGTCCGTGCTCAGCGTACCGCCCTTATCACAGAGGCAACAATGACAATCACCGAGAAAATTTCTCAAGGTGCCACACTAATGGAGTCAGACATACAGCTCTGGACTCAGGTCCAGCGCGATATAGTCCTCCAACAAATCAATCAGGACTTACGACAGCAAGAAAAAACCATTTAAGAGATCAATGCTACGCTACCTACTTTTGTGCCTGCCGAGCACTTGGCATGATTGAAAACTAGCAACGACCTACAGGACGAGATTGTGAAACTCCGGGAGAAACATCACGTCATGACTGAATGTCTGAAGCCCTAGACTACCTCAGCCCTCCAGTTAACACATGACATTGGTGGCGCAACCAAGCGCCTTAATCAGTTTCTAGCAAGCATTACCATGACTACTTACGATCCACCTTCCCAAACACTGGTCGCTCTTGCATAGGATGTTGCGACCCAAATTCAGGCGGTACTCCCTCCGCTTGTCCGTGCTCTGGATACTTTGCGCACACAAATCGAAGACACACCAGTGCAGTGACTTGGGACGAGTCACAAGATTGTGTTGGGAGAATGCTGGAACGGGGTCTCCTAACAAGCTGTGAAACTGGTCCATTTTGATTATTTTTTATTATATTTAGTCTAGCGCAGGGGTTTTGGGGCAGGTCAAAGCCCTAAACACATTGTAATGGGTCAAAGGGTAAACTAGGGGTCCGAAAACCATGGGTTGTGGACCATAAGAAAGTCGAAGCTAGAATATTATAAATAGAGATGTATTTTGTAGTGTAAAGGATGAGAATTGATGAGCTATTGATGCGATCTGTTTTCTAAGCTATCTGTTTGGGTTTTTGGGAACAGACTCTTGCTGGCTGTGTGCGCGGAGATCCTAGTCTAGTTGTGTGCGGACCCTGCTGTTGTGTGCGCAGGTTGGGAAGTGAATTGTAGGGAAATATTGATGAATGAATGCGAAGGATTATTAGAGATCTCAATCTGTGAGTACTGTTGTATGAATTGCTGATAATTTCTGTGTTGTGTGTTTTGTATCTTTTCGCTCTGAAGATCTGTGTACTAACTGATTGGATCTAGATCTATTCCGCTCTATTTATGTAATACTGTGTTAATGTTATAAAAATCATATAACTATAGATCTAGTGCACGTGGATGCAAACAGATACATAATTAAACCTACGTAGGACAAGGTAATATGGGAATTACATAAATAGAATGCAGCTCTGCTTGCCTTACCCATCCTTTCTCAGGGTGCGGAAACCTGGTTCCAACACCCACCCATACTACTTCGGGTGAGACTTTGACCTACAAAAGCATGTCACTGCCGAAAGGGCCAATAGTATAGGGGTTTGTTGGCAAACCTTGCACATTGAACCTGGGTCAGGACCCCTCAAGCCAACACCATATCTGAAACCTAACTTCTCACGAACCTTTGCGAAATAACTCGACCACAAAGCCATTTTTCATTGTGTTGAAGTTCATGTGACATAAATTTTAATTATAATATTCTTCCTTTTTTGTGGTTGAAAATTATGATAATGATGAGTACTATTATGATTTTCTAATTTGTTTATGATGAAAGCTACTACACCAATTAAACCTTGTGAAGGCTCATTCATGAATCATTAATAAAAAAAAGACTTTGAGTACGAATTATCCACACTGGTAGGTCAATTTAAGAAAAGAAGTGATACTAGGAGTGTTGAATTTTTACTTGTGAAAGGATTAGTTGGAAATAAGGAACAAAATAAGATGGATGAAATTGAAAATAATATGAATGAAAATAAGAAAGCAATAAAAATAATCCATAAATTAAAATATGTAAGAAATAAAAATCATTTTATTACAAAATATGAGAAGAAATCATAAAAATAAGAAAAAGAATGGTGTTAAGAATCAATCACATATGAGGAATATTTTATGATAATTAAAAAACACAAATATTGAATCAATTAAACATAATCATAGCTTTTCAATCCAAGATCTATATCATCGAGGATTCAATTTAGCACCAAAGAGATGGGTAGTGTGCAACATTTGACAACAAGGGCGAAGTTGGGGTAGGGAGGAAGCGTAAGCAACAAGGAGAGGCCCAATGCCCAAGAGAGGGGGAAATTTGAACACCATACCATCATGATTATTTTACATCGGTCAATAAAATACATATGAAATTTATATAAACATATATAATCCATATCAGACCAAAACAAATATTTACATTGTTTTAGAAAAAATAGCTACTTGTAACCCTAATTATGATTTTCACTTATACTTCAACTGAACTAAATGAAATACAAAACGGAAATGGATCTTTTCATGGGTGGCTCGCAAAACAATATCGATGATGAGAAAAATTTTCTACGAGTCGATTTTGAGCAGAGCCATCTAAGATCATATAATAGGAAACTTGATGTGATACTCATAGTAGGGTGAAAAAAACTTTCTTTTGTAGAGTCTTCATACAAAAGGAGAAGTTCACACAAGAGAAAGAAAAAGACAAGTGCTGAAGAGTTTAATAAGAAACTCATTGAGATGAAAGTATGATTGAATGTGATTATGGAGTTGCTACTACAAGATGCTAAGTAATAGGAATGTGGATGGATGTTATCAAAAAGGTGAAGCACAAGTTGCAGGTAAAGCTAAAACATAGGTTGAGTATTTGTGATTATTGAGGAATACACCATCACACCAACACCTAGGTTCACAACAAAGTCTTGCACCAAGTCTCTCCCAACTTCTCACTAAAAAATTATTTAAATTTCCACATAATTTCCCTTTCCTCTAATGCTTTGCACTCATGAAATAATATCATTGAAACCTCTCCTAGTTTCCAAAAAAATTGTTCGCGGTCTACAACCCATTAGAACAATGGTGATAGAAGACAATTCACATGGTGAGTATCAGTGATATGCCCTATATCATCACCCTTTTAATTATTATTTTGTTAATCTCCTCACCCAAATCCATACAGGTGTATTCATTATATAATTTAAGTTTTAAAATTAATATAAATAATCAACTAGACTTAAACTAAATTGTTTATAAAATATGATAAAAACTTATGTATTTTAATTAAATTTATTTATATTATTAATTAAAATTTTGTTATGATATAAATAATAAATTTATTAATTTTTTTTTTAAATATAAAATTATGAAATATTGATAATCATTTTTTCACTTTATGTTATCAAATAAAACATAAAATAATATTATTTTAGAATGTAGTTTATGTGTTTAGGAAATCATGAATTCAAATCAGTACTCAATAACATGTAAAAAAAAATTGAACACCATACCATCACGATTATTTGATGTCAGTCAATAAAACGAATATGAAATTTGTATAAACATATATATTAAGTATCTAACTAAAACGTATATTTACAATGTATTACGAAAAAAAAGCCATTGATTTTGCAACAATAAATCTGATTTTTCACTTATACTACAACTGAACTAAACAAAATATGAAATGAAAATGGATATTTTCATGGGTGGCTCACAAAACAATATCGATGATGAGCAGAATTGTCTATGTGTCGATTTTGAGCAGAGACATCTAAGATTTCTTGTGAGAGAACCATTTATTACGATTAACGAATATGTAGAGGCCCGGTGAAATAGTGACACTATATCTCATTCACAGAGACTACTGGTTACTTCCATGGAAGAGCCAAATAGAAGTATGGAAATATATTTCCTGCTTAACATTCTTAATTCTAGAAATATATTCAAGGAAACCTCCTCCTTCGGTAAATTTCTATTGGAGAAACTTCAATTGAATATCAAATTTCTTAGATTCAGGTTGTGTATCAAACAAATCTTTAAAAGTTATCAAAGAATACCAAGCATCAGAGGCATTTTAATATGAACATACATCTCATCATTAACTAAATATTTGATTAGCGCTAATGCTTTGGCATTTTTAATCTCTCATTTAACTAGTAAAGCTGCATATGTCAGTTTATTTGGTTTAACATCACCATCACACACATCTCGCCAACTTCAATATAAATCAAAGTGTGTTCAATGATTTGTTTCCATGTCTTGTATGTCTTTACGACTTCAAGTTTGTCAGAATCAAAAAATAAGTTTACCATCTTTGAGCAGCACACCATGCACCAGAAAAAAATGAGCAACACACCATGCACAAAACACTACAAAAAATTATCTATCGGTACATGGACTTGACACTGATCTTTGCACTTGCCTCTAGTCACTTTCTCTAAGAAAATTACAATTAAACGTTCGAAATTTGATTTTGTTTACAATACCCTTGCAAAATTACTCTAACCCCCCTCAAAGTAAAATTGCCTTGAGTTATAATTTTATCACCCCAAATTTTACAAATTATAAAAATACAAGTTTTCCCCTTATTACTCCATTAAAAAAAAATTATAAATTTTAAGCACACCTTATGACTTCACAAATTTACAAAATCCATTATCACTCAAAAAAAATTGCAAAAAAATCACTTGCATATACCCTATTTAAAAACAATTTAATGATATTTTAAAAATCACTTTATAAATCACTTTTATAAAAGTAATGAATCACTTGATGAAAACATGAAACTTAATTCAGTGTAGATATTTTTATTTTTATTTTTAATCCCTTGAAACTTATGGCTTCATTTATTCACTGGCTCATCATTTGCACATTTTACATATTTCAACACTGGCATATATGTTGGGCTTGCACTGGTCACCTTTACTCTTACGCTGGTCTCTCATAGCTGAGTTTGAACACGACTTCCAATGTTGCTCCAACAAGTATCAAAGTTGGAATTCCTGATGTGTGTGATGGTGAATTTTCAATGCCAATGGCAACTGCAGCACCATCAGTGCCAACGACAACACCAAACGGAGTGCCGACCAACACGAGGGACTATGTTAAAAAGGAATTGTGTAGACTGTGTGGGATTGGGAAAGCGTAGACTGCATTGTATTGTGCAAGTGTAGACTATGTGGGCAAGCGGGGGAAAAATGAAAACCGTCTAAATCAATAGATAGTCAAGCCAACAAGTCGCTGAGAAACCAATTAATTGGTGGAGTTTTCCATAACCGGTGGAGTTTTCCAAAACCCTGTAGAGCCAAAAACTATTTCTTCACATCATTTGCAATATTGTAGTTTTGATACCACGATAACAGCAGAAGTGTCCTCAAACACAAAAATTTTATTAATTAGGAAAAGAAAAACTATATAGAAAATTTGCAAGAGTTTACAAACTAAAACTCAACACTCTTGCAAGCAGGAAAATGTGCTTTAAATAAGGTACATGTTGTAACCTATTTTAGTTATGGATAACTTAATTAATTAACATGTTTCCAGTTAAATTGAATGTTATCCTAACAAATCTAGTAACTATTTTCCTAAATTGGAGATGAAATGACACCTTTCTAGATGTCATATCTTTTACAACAGTTCTATATTTCTAAAATGTCTCCAATATTTAATTAAATATCCTAAATAGTTAAATATTTTATTCTAAGTTTTAAATTAAGATTTATGTATTATGGATCATCTAATAAGAAACTTGATGAGCTACTCGTATCAGGGTGAAATAAACTTTATTTTGTAGAGGCTTAATGTAAAAGGAGAATTTCACACAAGAGAAAGAAAAGATGGATGATATCACAGGTCATGAAAAAATCCATAATAGAGAAAAAATTATATCAGGAAAAAGACAAGTGCTGAAGAGTATAATAAGAAACTCACTAAGATGAAAGTATGATTGAATGTGATTATGGGGCTGCTACTACAAGATTCTAAAGACTAGGAATGTGGATGGACGTTATCAAAAAGGTGAAGGCACAAGTTACAGGTAAAGTTAAAACATAGGTTGAGTATTTGTGATTATTGAGGAATACACCATCACACCAACACCTAGGTTCACCACAAAGTCTTGCACCAAGTATCTCCCAACTTCTAACCAAAAAACTATTTAAATTTCCACATAATTTTCTTTTTCTTTAATTTTTTTCACTCATGAAATAATATCGTTGAAAACTATTCACGGTATACCACTCATCACAACAATGGTGATAGAAGACAATTCATATGGTGAGTACCGGTGATATGCCCTATATCATCACCTTTTTAATTATTATTTTGTTAATTTCCTCATCCAACTTCATACAAGTGTATTCATTATATAATTTAAGTTTTAAAATTAATATAAATAATCAACTAGACTTAAACTAAATTGTTTATAAAATATGATAAAAGCTTATGTATTTTAATTAAATCTATTTATATTATTAATTAAAATTTTGTTATGATATCTATATATATATATACAGAGAGAGAGACAGAGAGAGAGAGAGAGAGAGAGAGAGAGAGAGAATTTTGATAATCATTTTTTCACTTTATGTTAACATAAAACTTATTGTTCTATAATGTAGTTTACATGGTTAGGAAATCATGAATTCAAATCAGTACTCAATAACATGTAAAAAAAAAATTGAACACCATACCATCACAATTATTTGATGTCAATCAATAAAATGAATATGAAATTTGTATAAAAATATATATTAAGTATCCAACCAAAACGAATATTTACATTGTCTTAAAAAAAATAGCCATTGATTTTGCAACAATAACTCTAATTTTTCACTTATACTACAACTGAACTAAACAAAATATGAAATGGAAATCAATCTTTTCATGGGTGGCTTGCAAAACAATATTGATACGAAATGGAAATCGATCTTTTCATGGGTGGCTTGCAAAACAATATTGATGATGAGCCGAGTTGTCTACGTGTCGATTTTGAGCAAAGAAATCTAAGATTTCTTGCAAGAGAAACATTTATTATGATTAACTAATATGTAGAGGCCCGGCGAAATAGTGAAACGGTATCTCGTTCGTAGAGACTACCAATTACTTCCATGGTAGAGCCAAATAGAAGAGATGAGGTGTCTGGGAAACATAAGATATTAGGATTGTTGAGACAATCAAATTGGCACGAATGGTGAGTGGAGAACACATGGGAAAGTGTGGACATACAACGGTTAGTGTAGAGGTTTGTTGTTACACCAAAATCCGCAGATGTTGGTAAACTTTCAAACTGGAAACTAGGATCACCAGGGTGGGAATTACGGAGTCCATAGAGTTACAGTGATTACTCCAACACCTCCCCTCAAATGTAGCTCGGGGGAATCAATAGCCCCCCTCAAACGCAGCTTGGGGAAATCGAACCTAGGTCCAAGCTCTGATACCATGTAAAATTATTAGAGCACAAATATGGATCTAGTTGAAGAATAATTGCACAAACTTAAAATTATTAGAGCACAAATATGGATCTAGTTGAAGAATAATTGCACAAACTTAAAATTATTAGAGCACAAATATGGATCTAGTTGAAGAATAATTGCACAAACTTGCCAAGTTATGCTGAAGGGGGGGTGTTGGTGTACATGCACCTAGATTAGCTTTAGTTCAACTATAAATATTGCATGCAATGTGCACTTGTTTTTAGCTATTTAACTCGAGTGCTGCGATGTGCACTTGGCTTAGTTAATTAACTCTAGTGCTTACATGTGGTGCATGTGCACATTAGAAGAACATAAAGCACACTTAGCTTCAGTTAGCTTTAACTATCCATAGTTATTGCATGCACAACTAAGCTTAACTTAATTGCTTTATATATTGATTCTCAACTTAATATTGATGAATCAATTTCATTCTCAATTCTAATTGTTTTTCTTTTTCAACTTGGCAAGTTCGTGCAATTATTCTTCAACTAGATCCATATTTGTGCTCTAATAATTTTACAGTTAGACGAAATCCGAGAGAGTGGAGAGTATTAATGGGAACCACTAAAATACATTGGTGGCCCAAATGCTGTAAAAAATGCAATGGTTGAAGATGATATGGTTGTTTTCTTCCGAAATAAAATGGATTGGAGTCGTCCAGATGGGGATGTTTGGAGCCAGCAAATTGTATGGAGTGGCGATTTTGAAAATTGTGAAAGGATACTGCGATCGTTGGAGAATAACAATATTCTTGATTCTCTGATACTCATTCAGGAAAATTTTGATTTTCATCCAGAGTTGAGATGGCAATATATTACCAGAAATAGTGTTAATCCATCACTCGCTTCTATCGTAGTTGTTCACTCTTGTAAAAAGGTTCATATCCTTCCGGAGCTCGTGGGGAAAGGCGAGAGTGAGAGTGAGAGTGACAGGTTATTATGCGAAATTTGTCGTGAAGTACTTTCAAACCAAGGACCTGCAACAGAATTGTGTTGTAAACATATTTTCCATACTGATTGTATCTCTCACTGGTTTGAATGTCGACTTTCATGTCCATTGTGCAGAGATGAGTTGAGTGATGAGTTGAAGTAGCCATCTTCAGCAAAGGGAAAATTCCCAGCCTCATCACTACATTTTATTAAATGTTCATTTTTAAATTTTGTTGTTTCCAATAAGAGGATTGACATATTCAATAAATTGTATATCGTGTGTAAACATAGTTTCATAAGATTGAAATTAGTTCTGTTCTCACATATGATATTATAAGATGAATTATTTCAATTTGTTTCATGTCTTTACAATTCACACTTTTTTTAAAATGACGGATCACAGGTTTATCTTTTTTAAGCGGCAATTCTTTAAAAAATATTTCAATTTCTTGAAAATGGATAATTTAACATTGCATATTATGATATTTTATTTGTGAAGTATATCTATTTTTGTTATTATTATTATTAATAATATTTTTTTTTTAATCAATAGCCCATGTTCATTTAGATTATTTTTAAAGACTTATTTGGTTCTTATTATATTTCTCTTTTTAGGTTTGGGGATAAGCTCTCAAGTATAATTTTTTTGATTTGTTCTAATTCTTTGTTCATTTCCTTTACCAAAACATGTCACATGTCTTCACTTGCCTAATCAAACTTTTGGCCTCTATTTGTGACAACAATGCAATATTTGCACATCTAGGATTCTCAAGAAATTTCCTTCTTTGAAAACTAAGCCTATTATCACCAATAATTTGATTTCTGGGTGTTTTTTCTAAACATACTTTGAAAGCATCTTGAGCCTGTATGTTGTATCTTCTTGTTCACAGTCATCTTTTACTACCTCTTCATGATATACAAATATGGAGATTTAACTTTCTCTTTTATCCATATTGTCATTTGAATCTGGATGCCTCTTATCATGGTATTTTTTATTTTATTTTTGTTCAATAGTTTACATGGATCAATGCAAAAAAAAAATTTATTAACTATTGCATTCAATCTATAGTATGGCATGCCAGTCTTCAGGTACAAGAAAGTGTTATATGACTAGTTACTATTTGTGTATTCAAAAACACAATTTGAAAACTAACAAATTACACATAGTATGTCAATTTATAAAATGCTAAGACAATCAAATATTTATAAATGTAAACCTTTTTTCAATTTTTGAACAGTAAAATAAGTTTATATTTCAAAAAATATGATCCCTCTCATTCCACTTTCATCATGTTGAAGGTGTTGAAAATTTGTCAAACAAGGGTGCTCCCCAGTGTGATGTCCCAATTAGACCTCACATCATTTGGAACATATTGCGATACAATGTATATAAGAAAAATCATAATTCTTTCAGGCTAGCCTGAATAAGCAGAATTCTCTGGAGATGTCTAAAAGCTCTCAAGAAAGCTAAGAAGCATATGGCCCATGTAAACCTTGTATTGGCTACACCTGAGAGAACAAGAATTGTGCCTTTGTTTACAAATATTATGTGTGGACCAGAAAGTGGATCCTCCTCATGGGAATCCATGTATAAGCTGCTCAAGGATGAAAAACCTCACAAATTTTAAAGAAACGAAAATTTTGGTGCTCCTGATCCCTTCAAAGCTACAATTGAAGAAGTAGCTAATTCTTTCCTACATAGAATTTTTTCCAAATCGAAAATATTACCATACACTGATATGGTGAGGTGAATCATTGATAATCTCAATACCTAGGAGAGGACATTTCTTACCAGTAGAGGAACAATGATTATTCCCTTCAAAGATGAAGACATGAAGCTGATGTACCATATCCCAGACCCCGAAAAGGTCCATGTTAAAGAATTTATTGCACAGTTCACCAAAGAAAATTAGCTCAAATTGAAGCCAATCAAGTAATGGAGGAGTAATCCCAACAGGCACAAGAATGAAAAAAATGGATTGTACTCGACTGACTCCCTTGCAAGCCCCTATTGTTATGTCTCTGTGATGATGTCTAGAATTTTGGTCAGCCGAACACTACTCGATTTTCTGTAGAATGGGTCCCTCTCATGGAGGCAGTTGCAGATTCCTATGTTATGGATTGGGGAAACATTCTATCTAATAATGTTTCCACTCATATTTTATAATATAAAAAAAAAAACCACTCCATTTCTTCCAAAATTTCCCCCCCATTCTATATGAGTGCCTATATCATGGATGTTATGTGTTTTACCTCAGATTTTCCAGCCATGGGTTGGAAATGGGCTACCCAAGACCCTACACCTATTCAAATATTTCATAGTATGTTGTGGGAATCTAGGTATGAGAACCATTTTTACAAAATTTACCATGGAGTTATTCTCCTATTGTTCTAAGTTGTTTTTAATGAGAAAGCCCCCAGACAGTTAAAAGAGGCCCAAGCTAATTTTTCCTCTATAGGAAAATGGTTTGGTGATGATCTATTCATCTATGTCCGAGTATTTGGGAGCTTATCTCAACCACATGTTTTTCCCCTGTATGTTCCTGACAAGCTTCTCGCAAGAGAAGTTGCATATCAGACTGTTGGAAATAGCCTAACCAAATTTCTGAAAGAGGCCAATAAAGCATCATGGCCTTATTTTCCTATTAATTTTGGTGTTTATGGACTTGATAATTACAAGCATGTTGTTGTAGAGATTGGTTATATTGATTTTTTGAAGCTATTTACAAATCTTAAAGTTGCTAATAATTTCACTACCCAAGTGAAGATTAGGCATTTTGTGCATGAAGACGATGATTTTGATGACCTAATTGAGTCTGTCGAAAATTATCCCACAATTCAAAAGTTGGCAGCTTTATGTCTCCATCCACAACAATTGCTAAAATTTAAGCAATATAGGAATTAGAGACTGGAAGAAATTCCATTGAAAATGTTGGATGTTTCACAACCATTAGCTCAGAAGGATAAGGAAAGTCAATCGACAACTAAGGACACTAAAGTCCTTAGCAGAACATACCAAGATAAAATAGCCAAAGTTCAAACTATGGATTTGGATTTCCCGAGTAATCTAAAGGATGTTTGGAAGGAGTTTTATCTAAAACTCCAGGAAGAACAAGTAGCTACAGTTAGTGATCAACAAAAAATTGTGCATACTCCACAAAATAAAAGTCAGGAATCGTTCACTACTGAACCCTATGACAAATTAGTAAGAACATAAAGAGTGGAACTCATCCTAGCCTTGCCCACCATCAAAATTGTTCTTAACATTGAAGAAATTTCTCCTTTGTACATTTTCTACAGTCCAAAACACAAGGCAGTTATGAGCTGACATAAGAAAATAATAATATCATAGCAATCCTAACCACTTGTACATGGAGATGTATCAATGGATGTTTTTTGGAAAAGAAACTCAGGGAGATCCTTTAGAGAATCTAACTCGCCTAACTCAGTTCACAGGAGCTTATGCTTCTGCAACCGTTGAAAAAGCATCAAAATTTCAACAACCAATGAAACAAAAGGATGAGAAAATAATCCAACTTGAACTAGAGCTACAAGCAGAGAAACAAAGTTTCAATTGACAGTTACAGGTACAGACTGCACAACTCTAGGAGAGGATGGACCAGTTAAAAATTCAACATCAAAATGAGATTAGTTCCAAGGATATTCAAATTCACCAGTTGTAGCTCTCTATTGAGCAAGTAAAATATGCCTTAGAAAATAAACACTTTATTGGCATAGCAACATGTTTTTTTTGCTAGAAATTCTCGAGTATTCTTGAATTGTGTGAACAGAGCGATTCAATTGTGAATTGCATTGCAGATATGAGGATTATTTTTGATGATACAGATGATAAAGTCTCCCATTTTTTCACCTGGAAAGATTTTTTTGATGGCCGAAAGGCCAACCCACCTAGGATCAAGGATTCAAAGAAAAAAATATTATTTACAGGCTGAGATATACAGTTGAAGCATGCAAAGAGAGACATTTGCAGGGAAAAGGATGTTGCTACTAACATTGTGGAAACTGTTAGTCAAAATTTCATCACAATAAACATTATTGATAGATGTCCTCTCGGTTCATTGCCTTTAGTGAAAGACTTGATAAGATAGTGGCAAGAAGTGTCAAAGGTAAAAGAAGAACATATCATGTAGATGGAAAAGTTGGATTGGGAGAAATATTGGAGATATTTAGTAAAGCCTCACAGCTAGTGGCTTATGCTGCGTTGTCTCATAGATACATCCTACTACATGTTTCCATCACTTTCTGATGTTGTTTTCACTGGAAAAATATGCATTAGGCCATACCAACCTCCAAAGGTTAAGCCTATGCTTAATATATTTCAGTTGAAGGAAAAAAATGGAAAAGGTGACATCAGGACAGTCCTTGAGCAAGTCATCCCTTTAATTTTTATTTCTATTTTAATTCCACTTACTTTAAGGAGGGTTGTTTTAAACCTCCTCAGCTTTTTATTGTAATAACTATTGTAAGACTTATTATTTTTATATTTAAACCCCTTCATGTCTTTGAAGAAGGGGTCCTGAAATTTTGAAAAGAAGACTCTACGGATGTTGCACTTATGTACTCTTGAAGTTTTATGAATAGAAAAGGTTGGACCAAGTATTATTTCTCAAATTATTAGAGTGAACATATACATGGTAGTTTTATCCTATGTGTTATACTTTTTTCTTCAAATGAAAAATGGTTATTTATCTTACGACGTTTTGTTCCATGTATCTGTTTGAATACGATTTGACATTAATTCACTTCTAAACATGTTACACTATTATCATTGATACATATGTAATACAAGCATTTAAAAGTTGTGATATAAGGTTTATTCAATTGATTTAATTAAATATTTAATTAAATTAATTATCTCAAATTTTTTCATATCTCTAAGTGAATGTATGATCTTTATTTGCATCTAGTGAAAGGTTATTTTGTAGATCGCACAGAAAATTTATTTCATCCCGAGATACATAGTAGATAGATATATTATTTATTGCAAGCTTGCTAATATTTCCATCTATCAAGTTCCACACGGTGATAAAACCGTCAATTCACCTCAATTATATCAAATTGGGAAACTGGTCCCATAAATCCAGTCGGAGCCACCATCCCAAATGGAATCAGGATGATTTTTAAGTCCCTGGTCGGGTCGTTTTCGTTGATGTTGTTGCACCGATTTTCGGGGCCTCGACATTTTTGGCGCTAGAAGGAGGGCCATCTAACTATGAATGGAACCAAAGCTTAATCCAAAAATCAAAGACCATCAGAAGAGTCATTCTCCCTCCAAGTCCACAACTTCTAGTCATTCAACAATATTTCGAAGTCTTTTATTGTAACATTTATATGCTCTACGAAAAGAAGGACTAACTACACTAGCACTAGTTAAGATTTAAGTATTTTAGGGGGATAAAGGAATGAGGAGCGGAAGCTAGCTTTCTCCCCTTCCCGCAACAATGTTTCTACACAGCTGTACCCGCCACAAGTTCGTTTATGGTCTCGCAGACAGTAGGCACGGCAGCCCCGCCGCTTCGAGCACGGGCTATATCCTATCGCTGTGGGGGGCAGCGTCGCCCCCCGCAAAAGATCCACCGAACAACGAAACCGTCGAACGACGGAGCACATCCCACACGGAGGAGAAGCACTCAAAAAGCGATCCGACTAACTTGCAGCTCTCGATTCCACTCGGATCCCCACGATGTTGCTTCGGTAACATGTAAACCCACGTTCTGAATACTCAAGATCGACCTTCCAAGTCATCGACAAATGCTCAGATCCCAGAGATATGAAAGACCATGCACTCATAGGGAAGTTCATTGGCTTCTGGCCTACAGAAAAAGCTCTGCAAGGTTGGATAGCCTCCAAATGGAAACCCAAAGGCCATTTTACGCTCCATCTAGGGCCGAAAGGCTTCTTCAATGTAGTCTTTAACTACATAGAAGACCGAAATAGGGTTCTAGATGGGGGACCCTATTTCTTCAACTCCACAGGACTCTATCTCAGAGATTGGGTCGAACGCTTCAACCCAGACAAGGAAAATTTCAACTGGGAACCAGTGTGGATCGGGATTTATTCGCTCCCCTTAGAGTACTGGGATGAGGAATCTCTCACAGCCATAGGCAGAGGCTTAGGAGAATTCATAAAAAATGCTGGACAAACCAAGCTTCGACGGTACACCTCCTATGCGCGGATCTGTGTCTACATGGAGCTGGACAGAGCACTTCTGGATGCGGTAAGTTTATTTCATGACGACTTTGAGTGGATCCAACCCCTAGACTATGAGCACGTTCCTTTCAGATGCCAAAGATGTCATGCTCATGGGCATCCATTCAGAGACTGTCCGTTGAACATCGAAGCCAAGGGCACTGATGCGGCCAATAAATCGGTGGCAGATGGATTTACCAAGGTTTCCAGCTGTAAGAAACACCACAAAAAACCCCCTCCCATTAAAAAAGGCTCTGGCCCACGTGCTTCAGTACCCTCTACCAGTAATAGTTTTGAAGCCCTAGCTCAGTTGGATCAGTTTGAAGCTCCCAACCATGCTTCCCCTGGTCCTAATCCTAACCCCTCCACTCAAGCTGCCCCGCCGAATCAACCTCACTCATCTCCAAATCTTGATTCCTCTGAAAAAGGGGATCCCCTGTCTTCCAAACTCCTCCTAGAGTCCAGCTCTGCAGATGCTAAATCCAAAGGTATGGAGGTTGAAAATGTCCTGCTAAACCCCATCTCCTCCAACATCGCCAACTCCGAGAGCAGTCAGCTCAGTCTCATGGATGAAGATTCTGAAGGCTTTGAATTGGGAGAATTGGATCTACCAAGTTTGGAAGATGCTTGCATCCGACAAGACTTTGATAATATTAAGCCCAGCCAGATAGATACTCTGGAGGTTGTGCTATCCAAATCACAGCAGCAAAAAAAGCTAGGAATACAACCCGGATGCCACTGGGATGGTATGAAGATAATAAAAGAGTCAAAGAAGAGTGGCCAAAAACCAAACTGGCAATGCACCATCCTGCTGGGAGAAATTCTGGTAGAGTCTAGACGTTATCCCAAGCTCACGAGGTTCTACAAACCCCTTCCTAATGTTTCCTCATGAAGCTCATATCATGGAATGTAGGAGGAATGAACAGTCCCAGAAAATACAAAATGATTAAAAGTATGATACAGCAAGAAAGACCACAGCTTATCTTTCTTCAAGAAACTAAATGAAATTCTGAGGCCCTTGGAAAAATCCTCTCTAAAGCCTGGCCCAATAGTCATTTTGTTGCAGTCGACACCTCCGGATTCTCAGGAGGTCTAGCCATAATATGGGATACGCAAGCTCTCGAGTTCAGGAACTTCCATGCTTCTCAAAATCTCATCCAAGCCTCTTTCCATCTCATAGGTACCAGTATCCACGGTCACCTCTCTAACGTTTACTTTCCTCAAGATCTGGCAGGCAAGACTACGCTTCTGAACACAATGGAAGTTCTAAACTCCAACAGAACTCATTTGCTATGGATTTTAGGGGGAGATTTCAACATGATAACCAAATCAGAGAAAAAAAGAGGAGGGCGCGCAAGGCTGGAACCGGATAGTGCTCACTTCAAAGATTTCATAAGTAGAAGTTGGCTAATTGATCTTCCATTCACTAATGGGATGTACACTTGGAACAATAAAAGATCTGGCAATCTTCACATTGCTTCCAAACTAGACAGATTCCTAATTTCTGATAACGCGATCCATATGGGAGGGGACATTATAGCTTCTATTCTTCCCATCACAGGTCCCGATCACTGGCCCATTGCTCTCCAATGGAAAAGGCCTAACCAGTATATAAAACGGCCCTTCCGCTTTGAAGCCTTTTGGCTTGAGCATCCTTCTTCAAGGACATGGTCCATAACACATGGAAAAGCTTCATTCCCCCTCATGGATCCAGGATGTTTCAGTTCCAGCAAAAGCTCCGCCACCTTAAAGCTCAAATAAAAAGCTAGAACCATGCTGTCTTTGGGAACATCTTTCAGGAGAAGAAGGCTCTTGAACTCAAAATGGCGGAGATCCAATTGGAAATTATCGGCAAAGGAAGATCAGAGGCCCTCGAAAAATAGGAACAAACACTTCAACAGCAGCTGAATGAAAGATACAGTCAAGAGGAAATTTTTTGAAGAAAAAAATCCAGGGTTCGTTGGCTTAAGGACGGTGAGCGCAATACAAAATTCTTCCATCGCTCCACTATACAAAGAAGAATGAACAATCGTATCAGCCATATCACAAATCAGCAAGGGGAGAAATTGGAAAATCATAAAGACATGGAGCGTGAACTGCTGAACCACTTCAAAAGCGTGCACCAAGAACCTCAGCCCAACAGAATACCAGCTATTGACCAGATCACTCAACTTATCCCCAAGCTTATTACGGAGGAACACAACCAGATGCTGCTAAGACCCATTTCCTTACAGGAGGTCGAAGCGACTCTGGCTCAAACCAAACTTGGTAAGGCACCCGGGCCGGATGATTTCACTTCCAATTTCTTTCATCATTTTTGGGAACTCATAAAGCTGGAGGTCTAGCATCTTGCTGAAGAATCAAGGATCATGCATTGGCTGCTTCCCTCCCTCAATGCCACATTCATTACTTTGGCTCCAAAGGAGGACCAGCCGAGCACGCCTGAAAGATTTTGGCGAATTGCGTTATGCAATGTGATCTAGAAGCTTATTTCAAAAGTCATTGCTAATCGCCTCAAGCCTCTCTTACCAATGCTCATCTCTCCAGAACAAACCGGTTATGTAGAAGGAAGACAGATCCTAGATGGGATCATCTTGACACACGAAGTCATCCACTCCTTAAAGTTGAGCAGAAACGCAGGTATGCTCCTCAAAATCGATCTGTTTAAGGCTTTTGATAAATTAAGTTGGACGTATATTCAGAGAATTCTGGAAGCTTTTGGTTTCAACCACTTGTGGATAATATGGGTCATGAATCTTATCTCGTCTACCTTTTACTCCATTCTGATCAATGGGATTCCCTCTCCTCCTTTCTCTCCCACCAGAGGAATTATACAAGGAGACCCTCTATCTCCCTTTCTTTTTGTTCTTATGGCTGAAGGTCTGGGTCGCCTCATCCAAAATGCTTCTCGTGTTCAGCTTTTGAGAGGTATCTCCCTTCATGGCCTCCCTCCTACTACCCACCAACAATTCGTGGATGGCAATATGCTCTTTGGCCACCCCTCTGTCCATGAGGCCCGTGCTTTTAAATCCCTCCTGAACACGTTTTCTGAAGCCTCGGGAACCTATGTTAACCCTGCCAAATCTCAAATTTTCTTCTTAAATACCCCTGCTGTCACTCAAGCTAGCATAGCCCGTATTTTAGGTTTTCCCATAGCCTCTCTTCCTGCCAAGTATTTGGGTGCCCCCCTCATTGATTCAACCATCAAACATTCCTCTTGGAACATCTTGCTTGAGAAGCTTGAAGCCCGTCTCTCCTCTTGGACTTTCAGAACCCTCAACATGGCCAGCCATCTTGTTCTCATCAAATCTATTCTTCAGTCCATGCCTCTTTATATTTTCTCTGTCTTGGCCGCCCTAAAATGGGTTCTTAAGCAAATCAAAGTATTACAACGAAGATTTCTATGGGGTTCTTCTGGTCAAAACCGGAAATGGGCTCTTGTTAATTGGAATACTGTATGCACTCCAAAAGAAGCAGAGGGACTTGGACTCAGGGACCCTACTCATAGCAACATTTTCATGGGGGCCAGGTTGTGGTGGAAATGGACCTCAAGACTAGATACTACATGGGCTAAACTGTGGAACGCAAAATATGCCAATAATCGACCTCCTGAGGAAATGATTCGCCTTTGCCCTGAAGTCTCTGGATCTCTTATCTAGAACACCGCCAAGTAGCACAACAACCTGATTCAATAACATAGCTTTTGGGAAATTAGGAATGGCAGCACCACCAAATTTTGGATGGACGCTTGGCAACATCAACCAACACTCTTGGAAATTCTCAATCATCTTCATGGAGGTGATATCAGGATCCAGTATGAAGATCGCGTCAATCAACACTGGATTGAGGAGAATGAAAAATGCTACAGATAGTGGAAGCAAGCTATTCTCATTGCCCCTAGTGCTCAGGACGACATCACAACCACTATCAACGCTGAGCTCAAGCACAGAAGAATCAGATGGAATGATGATCCGGATGTTCTTAGATGGGGACACTCTCCTAAAGGGGTTTTCTCCACTTAGGAATCCTACTCCCTTCTTCTCGCCTCCTCCAATCTGTGAGATCCAATCTGGCAGCGTGTCTGGGCTCCTGGCATATGGCCCAAAGTTTTGACCTTTCTCTGGCTCCTCAGTCACAAAAGGATTCTCACCTGGGATAACTTAATCAAAAGAGGATTCACTGGGCCATCTCAATGCCCCAACTGTAAACAAAGCCATGAGACTGCTCAACATCTAATGATCTCTTGCAATTTGGCCAACACTCTATGGGAGAAAGTCTGTTTCTGTTGTCAGAAAATTAAACCCACAGACGATTTAATCTACCACATCCACAACTGGCCCATGACTCCCTTCTCTAGTGCTCTTCTCAACACTTTGTGGACTCTCATTCCTGGGCTTGTCTTTTGGATGATTTGGAAGGAACGGAATAAAAGGGTGTTCAGAAACCAAAGCTCCCCCATGGAGATTAACTGGAACACCTTTCGGAATAACCTCTAAGAGACTCTTGCTCTCATCCCTTGGAAAGAAGCAGACCTACCTTCCAAACCCAAGGAACGCGCCATCTGGGAGAACTGGCAACTCAAAATCAATCCTATCTCTTCTTCCTCTGCTAGAAAAAATTCTCAGATCCCTGACAGCTGAACTCCTCCCCCTTCCGGTGTGATCAAATTAAACTTTAATGGGGCTTCTAAGGGCAACCCAGGGTGTGCTGGATTTGGAGGAATTTTCAGAGACTCTAAAGATTCTACCTTGCTCATTTATTATGGCCATCTTGGTTGGGATACCAGCAACTCAGCGGAGTTAGAAGGCCTCTGGCAAGGTCTCTGCTTAGCTTAGAGCCACAACCTCTTCCCTCTTGTTGTTGAAGGAGACTCTCAAGTTCTCATTAACATGGCTCAGCATCTCCTAACAGGCTCAGCTGCAGTCAAGATTTCCACATGCTGGAGATTAGTGGCTAGACTGGAAATTATGGAAGCTTGGCTCAAAAGGTATAATGTTGTTTCCTTCTCCCATATCAGACGCAATGGCAACAAAGTCGCGGACCTCCTTGCTAACTTGGGAGTGGAATGCTCTGCAACTGTTACTCATGGATCGCTCAACATTATCAATGAAGACTCAAAACTTCAGGAATGTAGCGCACTGGTGCAACAGGACTCCACATCACCGGATGCGGTTGCCTCCAGTTAATTGTGATGGGACTCGAGTCCCTCATCGCCTCCCGAGGCAGAACCTTTGTGCAGGCCATATGGCCTCTCACGCACGCAATTACTGTGGCATTCAATTCGCCACCCCACGCCATATCAACTACAGGCTCTGGAACCGTCTTCGCAGGATGCTCTTCATCTACTTCATTTCGGCTCTTGACATGGATCAAGATTTTATGCTTGGCGACTGCCCTGTTTGCTCTGCCGCTGTGTTTCACTGTGTTGCGTGCCCGTCTGCTTGTTCGATACCCAGTGCTCGAACACAAACTGGCAGAAGGTGTGAACTGGTATGCTGCTTCGAAACCACTCCAGATTTCCATTACTAGCATAGTCATTTTTGTTCTACCAATTCGCAGTATTGCTCCAGAGATACTGTGCATTCTCTGCCTTCTTGCCTGCCTCATTTTCCTCCCTCTGCCATGCCTTGTTTACGCCAGCGAATGCGCTGTCGTTGGTGCTCCTCTCGGGGCAGAGCTCATCGCTCTCCGTCACCCCTTGCCTCTGACTCTTCCTCGGATGATTCCCTGGCTTCCAGAGGCCGCAGAGGCAGACCTCATGGCCCTCCCTCCGCACCTCTCGTTGAGCCTCCAGTTCGCCCTCCTGAAGCTCCCTCCGCCCCTCACCCACACTCCTCTGCTTCCTACCGCCAGACTTCCCAACATGCTGAGTTCACCTTCCACTGCACATTTGATCATCTGGTACTCGAAGCCTTTGTTATGGTTTCATTTTGTGAAGAATCCTTTCATTTGATGCTTCCTCCGCCTTCTGCTCCTGGTCCCTCCATCACTCTCCAGGGCCCGTCTGCTCCCAGCCCTGTTCCTGCTGACTTGGCCCAGTTAAATCCTATCTCGAACGTTTCTCTACAGGTTCAGAATGTGGATCACGAGGACAGAGGCAATGTGCCACCTTCTGCGGAGGATGAGAGGAACAATGACGAATGGGGATGCAGAATCGTTGAAGAACCATCCTCAGACACTGATGCTCAGTAGTTAGAAGACACCTCAGAGATTTTGGTTTACCAAGTTCAAAGTCTCCATGCTATTTCTGGTTGTTTTGTGGTCTTATCCTCTGCTTGCAGAGTGGCATGTTATATTTTTAGATTTTTTAACAAACTATTGGGATGTAATGCCGATTTCCCTCACAAGGGCAGCGAATTTTAATCTTTTGGGACTGGTTTCCCCACGAAGGGCGGTCCAAACCATGATATTTCTAGGCAGTCAAGCCCTGTGCTCAGGCTTCCTGAGCTGGGACAGTGGCAGCTCTGTATCATTATGTTAATTATTAATAGAATTAGTGTTAATTACAAAAAAAAACATTTATAATTTCAATTCTAGAGGATTAAACAAGAAGTATTCCTTCATCGTCTTAGTTCAAAATCGTCAAGTTTTTCATCATTATTTTCGATAAAGCATCCGTTTCCAAAACTCTAAAGTGCTTCACAAAGGAGGATTATCATACCAAAGTTCATATGTAGTTTTATCACTATTTACTCGAACATGTGCCTTGTTGAGAATATTTACCGCTGCATGTGTTGCTTCTCCCCAAAATGTGTCAGGTGTTCCGGAATCATCAAGCATAGTTCTAGCCATTTGTTGAACTATTCTATTCATTCTTTTTGCTACGCCATTTTGTTGTGGAGTGCCAGCTACAGTAAACTGTCTTTTTATGCCATGTTGTTCACAAAATTCAAGGAATTCATCTGATGTATATTCTCCTCCTCGATCATATCTAAGACACTTGATTTTTAGATCTAATTCATTTTCAACCAGTGCTTTGAAGATCTGAAATTTCTCAAATGCTTCATCTTTTTGTTTAATCAACCCAATCCAACACATTCCAGAGAAATCATCAATAAATAAGATATAGTATTGTTCACCACGTGGTGACTTTTTCCTCACAGGTCCACATATGTCAGTATGAATGAGTTCAAGAGGCTTACTTGATGATCCTTCCTTGGCATTAAACTGTACTTTGGTTTTCTTACCAAATTGGCAAGACTTGCATATGATATTTTCAGGTAGAGTAATATTGGGAAGATCACGGACAACTTTAAGTCTGCTTGATTTGTTGATCTGAGAAAAGCTCAGATGCCCCAACCTTCTATGCCATAGCCAGTTTTCTGAAGATTTACTCAAGTAACATTGTTCTTTGCAGTTCTTCAATACATACAGGTTTCTTGGAGTTCTTTTTCCTTTTATAATTGTTTTACCTGTATCAAGATCACGTACCACACATTATTTTGAACTAAAGACAACTTTAGTTCCTTGATCACACATTTGACTTACACTTAACAGGTTATGCTTTAATCCATCCACATACATGACATTATTAGCTTTCACCTTTTCTTTTAGAAAAACACACCCTTTTCCTTTAATGACAGCAGGAGTATCTTTTCCAAATGTAACATTCTTTTCTTTTTCTAGAGAACTATATGCAAGAAGTTTGTTTTTGTCACCTGTCATGTGTTTTGAGCATCCACTATCAATGTACCATTGATTTTATTCACCTTCTACAAATAAAGATATGCCAAAATTTTCAACCCGTAATTCCTCTTTTCCATACTTTGGAGCTTAAAGGAAAATCCTACTCTAGCATACTTTAGCCTAGCTTAGACACGCATAGCCAACTCTATCCTACTCTAGCCTAGCTCAACGTATCCTATCCTAGTCTACTCTAACCTTGCCTAGCTTAGCCTTACCTAAAATTCCCTAACCTAGCCTACTATAACCTAATTTAGCATAACCTACTATAGGTTAACATAGCCTAGCCTAGACTGCACTTTCCTAGCCTATCCAAGCCTACCGTTTCCTAACCTAGCATATCCTAGCCTAAACTATCCTAGCCTAGCCTAACCTAGACGAGCCTAGCCTAACTTAGCCTAGCCTAGCCTATCCTAGCCTAATATATCCAAGCCTAACCTACTCTAGCTTATTCCATTCTATCCTATCCTAGCCTAGCCTACTCTAGCCTATCTTAGACTAGCCTAGCCTAGCTTAGACTATAGAAGCCTAGCCTAGACTAGCCTAGCTTAGCCTACACTTTCCTAGAATAACATAGCCCTTCCTAGCCTAGCCTAAACCTTTCTGTCCTAGCCTACTCAAGCATTCTCTAGCCTAGCCTAGCCTAATATCCTACTCTAGCCTAGCCTAGCCTTGTCTACTATAGCATTGTCAAGCCTAACCTACTATATCCTAGAGTAGCCTACTCTAGCCTAGCCTAACACAACCTATCCTAGAAAAATCTAAGCTACATTATCCTAGGCTAGCTAACTCTATCCCACTCTACCCTAGCCTAGCCTATCCTACTATCATAGCTAAGTTTAGCCTAGCCTAGAGCTCTAACATACTTTCGCCTACCCTAGACTATCCTAACAAACTTTAGCCTAGCCTAGCCTAGCCTAACCTAATATTTCCTAGCCTAGTTAAGCATAATCTATCCTAGCCTAGCTAATTCTAGCCTAGCCTTACCTATCCTAGCCTACTCTTTCCTATCCTAGCTAAGCATATTTTTTCGTAAGGTAGCAAAGTCTAATCTTTCCTAACCTAGCCTATGGTAGCCTACCTTATCGTACCATAACCAAGCCTAGCCTAGGCTAGACTAACCTACTCTATCAAAGCCTAAACTACTCTATCCTATCAATTCTAGCTAAATCTAGCCTAACCTACTCTAGCCTAACCTATTTTGGCCTATGATAGCCTAGCCTAGCCTAAGATATTTTAGCCTTATCTAGCCTAGCCTAGCTTTATCTGAACATACTCTAGCCATCTTTATCATATTATAGCATAAACTACTGTTTCCTAGCCTATCCTAGGATTAATCTATCCTAGCCTAACCTTGCCTAATCTACCCTAGCCTAACCTACTCTAGCGTATTCAATGCTAGACTATCCTAGCCTAACCTAATCTAGCCTAACCTACTCTAGCCTATCCTAGCCTAGCCTACTCTAGCCTAACCTTTCCTAGCCTAACTTACTAAAGCCTATCGTAGTCTAACCCGGCCTAACCTACTATCCTACAGTAGCCTAGCCTAGGCTTGACTACTTTAGCCTAGTCAAGCCTATCCTACTCTCTGCTAGCCTAGCCTACTCTAGCTTAACCTAACTCAGGCTATCTTAGCCTACTCTAAGCTACATTACCCTAACCTATTCTAGACTAGCCTAGCCAAATATTTGGTACTCTAAACTAGCCTAGCTTATCCTATCCTATCCTATCCTAATCTATCCTAACCTAGCTTAGCTTAGCCTAGCCCTTCCTAGCCTAGGCTACTCTAACCTACATTACCATAGGCCAAGACTAGCCTATCTAACTCTATCCTACTCTAGCCTAGCCTATTCTAGCATATCATACCCTACCCTACTCTTTCCCAACCTAGTTAATCTTACTCTAGCATAACCTATCTTAGTCTAGCCTAACCTACTCCATCCTAGCCTAGCCAGCTCTAGCCTAGCTAAGCCTACTCTTTCATAGCCCAACATAGCCTATACTAACCTACTCTATCCAAGCCTAGCCTACTCTAGCCTATTCAATCCTAGCCTAATCTACACTAGCCTACTTTACCCTAACCTAGATTTGCATATGATAGCCTAATCTATGCTAGCCTAATCTATACTAGCCTAGTTTAACCTATCCTTGCCTAGCCTAACCCACTTTAGCCTAGCCTAGCATAACCTAGCCTAATTAGCATAGCCCACTTTACCCTAGCCAAGCTTAGGCTATGCTAGCCTAGCCTTTCCTAACCTATATTATTCTAGCCTTGTCTAGCCTAGCCTAGCCTACTCTAGCCTACTCTAGCCTAGCCTAGCCTACTCTAGCCTACTCTAGCCTAGCCTAGCCTACTCTAGCCTAGCTTAGCCTAGCCTACTTTATCCTAACCTACTCTAGGCTACCCTACTCAATCCTAGCCTTGCCTACTCTAGCTTAGCCTAGTCTAGTCCTCTCTAGCCTAGGCTAGCCTATCCTAGTCCACTGTAGCCTAGCCTAGCCTTGTCTACTCTAGCCTAGCCTAACCTAGCCTAGTCTACTCTAGCCTACTAGCCTAGCCTACTTTAGCCTAGCCTAGCATAGCCTAACCTAATATAGGTTAGCCTACTCTAATATAGACTACACTATCCTACTCTAGACTAGCCTAGCCTTCGCTAGCGTATCTTATCCTAACCTTCTCTAGCATACTATAGCCTAGGCTAGCTTAGCCTACTGTATCCTAGCTTACTCTAGGTTAGCCTACTCTATCCTAGCCTAACCTACTCTAGGCTAACCTATTCTATCCTTTGCTAACTTAGCCTACTCTAGCCTACTTTAACCTAGCCTAACATAACCTAGCCTACTTTAGCCTACCCTAGCATAGCCTAGCCTAGCATAGCCTAGCCTAGCCTAACCTAGCCTAGCCTAACCTAGCCTAGCCTAGCCTACTCTACTCTAGCCTAACCTAGCCTAGCCTATCATGTCCTAACCTTTTCTAGTCTAC
Source organism: Pinus albicaulis (assembly GCA_034641835.2). Lineage (NCBI taxonomy): Eukaryota > Viridiplantae > Streptophyta > Pinopsida > Pinales > Pinaceae > Pinus > Pinus albicaulis. The sequence continues at coordinate 539,036,340 of CM076580.1, read as the reverse complement.
TTTAGCCTACTCCTAGCTAGCCTAGCCTAGCCTACTCTATCCTAGTTTATCTTCTCTTAGCCTACTCTAGCTTAGCCTAACATACCCTAGCCTAGCCTAGCCTACTCTACACTAGCCTACTATATCCTACTCTACTCTAGCATATCCCACTCTAGCCTAGCCTAGCCTATCCTACTCTAGCCTAGCCTAGCCTACCCTACTATATCCTACTTTATCCTAGCTTAGGCTACTCTATCCTAGATTACTCTAGCCTAGACTATTGTAGCCTAACCTAGCCTAGCCTAGCCTAGCCTACTCTATCCTACTCGACTCTCGCCTAGCCTACTCTAGCCTAACCTAGCCTAGCCTATCATGTCCTAACCTTTTCTAGTCTACTCTAGCCTACTCCTGCCTAGCCTAGCCTACATTACTCTATCCTACTTTATATTTTCTTAGCCTACCGTAGCTTAGCCTATCCTAGCCTACTATATCCCACTCTACTCTAGTGCAACCCACTCTAGCCTAGCCTATCCTATCCTACTCTAGCCTAGCCTACCCTACCCTACCCTACTAAATCCTATTTTATCCTAGCTTAGCCTACTCTATCCTAGATTACTCTAGCCTAGACTATTCTAGCCTAACCTATTGTACACTAGCCTAGTTTAGCACACTCTAGGCCACTAGCCTTCTGTAGCCTAGCTTAACCTATTTTAGCCTAGCCTTGTCCAACCTACCTTATCCTAGTTTATACTATCCTCACCTAGCCTACTCTAGCTTAGTCTAGCCTAGCCTAACATACTCTAGCCTAGTCTACTCTAAGAATTTATACATGCATGATATCCTTGAGACATTAATAAAACACATTCAAAATTAATCTTAAATAACATCTACATTACCATTTATTTTTATAACATAGATTTTAATAAAAAACAATATCACTTTATATTATATAAATTAAAACATCTTTTCATTATATTAATTTAATTAAGAAATATACCATATCTTAATAAAATTTTACTTATTTAAATTTTAAAATCATTAAAAAAAATTAAACTAAATAATATTAATAAAATAGTTATTTAAAAAAAATTTACACAATATTAAAAAATATATATATAACAAAAACTATTTAAAATAAATTATATAAATTAATATCCAATTTAATAATGAAATTGTATAAAACCTCACCATAATAATTATATAAAAACCAAATATCACATACAAAATACTCATATAAAACTATAAAGTATATTACACATGTGAAAAACTTATTTAAATGAAACAAAACTACAGGAAAATTTAACTAATTTAAATAAAACAAAAACAATTTAAATAAAACACTTATTTAAATAAAACAAAACTACAGTAAAATTTAACTAATTTAAATAAAACACTTATTTAAATAAAACAAAATTAACAATTAGAGTGAAACTACACCTCCGTATACAAAACAAAAATACATAAAAAGTTTGCACATTATAATAATAATAATGTTTCAATGCAACATATGTATGAGCAGTACTTGAATGCCTATCTAAAATATAAGAATCTAAAATAAAATAAACTCAATTCAACAACCCAACAATTGAATTTTTCAAGGGTAAACATCAGTTCGGAAACCCTAAATGATAAAAAAATTAAAAATTAAAGTATATTTGACATACTATTTCAAATATTAAATTATATTTGACACACTATTTCAAAAATTACATTTTATACTGCTTATATATTACCACAGTTGGACTGTTCAATAGTCCAGAACAACTCATGGATGTGAGAATGTAAGACTGATACTAGAAAAACACAAGTAATTTTATTTTCCAATAAAATATTAAAATGAAATGAAGGAATTCTTTCTTTCGATAGCCAACATGTAACATGTATATCTTTGTGGATGTTGATGGCTTCTCAGGTGAAACATGCAGAGTTTTATGCACATAGGTTTGTCATTTGCTGACGGCTTCTCAGATGAAACAAGTTATCCTTGTGGAATTCGATAGCCAACATGAAACCTGACGACTTCCGGACATGCAAAGTTTGAATCACAATATTGAACGAATATTGATCGTTGCTGCTCTCCAACGAATATTGAATGTGACGGTGATTATGGAAATACGCGTTTGCTTTCCGATTTGACAATTTCTTGCAGCACATAAAGTACCAAAGCAGGCATACTAGTGATCTTACAACTACTGGACGCAGTGGCTACATACATGGAGTAAGCTATATCACAGATTAAGAAAAGAAAAAAGGAGAACAAAGTTATCACAAATATTTAACCATAAAGATGGCAACACATTATTTTATGGGTGGTAGCAAGAGGGTTTGCGCTGCTACTGTCCATGTCATGTGAAGCAAAAACTTGAACAAAATTATCACAAATATATACAAATCTTACAAACACCGAAGTCAATGGTAGTGAACCGAATCTGTACCTGAACCAATGGATGGGATAATACAAACCAATGGTAGGAATTTTATGAATGGATGGCTAATCCATAACTCTCATTAAAAAAGACTTTCAGAAAATTAAAAGATAGGAAGCCTCAGTTTGACATAGGAACCTTACTAAAATGAAATGAGTAAGGTTTGTCTTGAGAGTAGAGTTTAGGGAAATGCACCTGTATCCCTGCCCAGCTCTTCATCGGAGGTTTTTATGTGTATCACTGCTCAGCTCTTATCCATAAAATAATCGAACAGATTCCTGGAATAATTTTGATAAAAGTGAAATGAATGCATAAGATTTCAAATGAATATTGCAATCTTTGAAAAGAAGCAATGACGTCTATGAAAGTAGAGAAAAATATAATGCAAATGAAATAATAATGTATACCTAAAATTAAAAGAAGCCATTACCCTCTGAGAACAATGACTGTTTAGCAACTCGGTCACCATTCCTTTGAATCTGGGAAATAATTTGCTGGGAAATATAACATAGACTGACGCATACACGTATACACACAGGCTCACGCACTCACACAGACACGCATACTCACAGGAAAGAAGATGGGAAATATAACATAACCAACATGACTTACAGAGAATCGCATACTAGCAGGAATACGCATACCCACATGCACAAACTTATCAGACAAACATCTCAGACCACAAACATGCGCAGACTTCGCGCACAAACATATCGGACCACGTAGAAATATCGGACCAATTGGCAGATTTCTGCAGTCTTCTTATGGCTCCTTTCTTACCATGGATATATTAGCCTCTCGAATAGGTCAAAAGTTTTCAACGGATATATGTCGAACAACCGTTTCACCGAGAAATCCGGATAGGAGCGGGCAATTCCTCCCGTCTTTTTCGGCAATACCCTCATCCTTTTCATCTTTTTCTATAGCACTTTCATTATGAGATGTGGCTAACGGTATTTACACATTTTTTGTGATAGTGATGGATAACCTTGTGATAGCATTTTAAACGAATCTGAAAAAACCATCATCATTTCATCAAGGATGGAGGGAGTGGCCTATTTTTCAAAAAAAAAATGAAGTGGAGTGGGCCACTGCTAGTTTTAAAATAATGATGTGTTTTTCTAGAATAAATTAGTTTTAGAATTATTGAATTTTCTAATTTTCTATAAATTTATTGAAGAAATATTTTTTTTAATATTTAAATCAATTTTAAAATCAACTAAAAGGCCAAGAAACCAAATTTAAAATACAGAGATTTTTGATAGAGAAAAAACTGAAAGTAAGAAGATTCTACTCATTGGAATTTTGGTCCTGAAAGTATAGAGATTTTAGTGATTTAAAAAAATAAAAATAAATAAAAAACTCTTTTTATTTTAAGTTTTTATTGTAATTTTAACTTGGTTTTTCGAAATTTAAATCAATTTAAAATTGGGCGAAACCCCAAGAAACCAAGTTTTAAAAAACATGAAATTATGATCATGAAAATGCCTATGGATATCGCACTCATTAAAGAGTAAAAACATAGCCTATTACGACGTACAGAGGAGCTAATGGTGCGATTGCTGCGTTGTAACGGCAAAGTGTTCAAGAGTTGTTATGGATTATTTTCAGAGAAAATGTTGTTTTAAATTTAAAGTATATTTTATTATTTTGTGAAGATAATGATTTGATGGGTGTGCAGTTTTTTTGAAAGAAAACCACAAGGGAGTCGTTCAAAACTGAAGTGTAGAGCGGATATAAAAGTTGCTTTATCATGTCATTTTCTGAAAATGATGGTGATGGGTAACTTAAATTAACAGACAGAATTGCTAGTTGATTGTGGTGGGGTGGCTGTTTTTTTTTAAACAATGGGGAGGCTTATTTTTCTAAGAAGCTAAATGGACTAGCAGTTTAGTAATTTTATATTATTATTTTTATTTATTTTAATATTGAAAATGAAACATTATGATATCTTATACCATTTAACTTTTTAAAATTATAATAAAATTATAATTATGTTTTAATGTTTTATTAAATTTATATTAAATTAATTTTATTTAGAAATAATTTTTTTATGAGAGAAATAGTTTACTATTATTTCATAAAACATTTTTTTGATGATTTTTTTTTTTTTTTTTTTAATCAAAACAAAGAAAACATAGTGATATAATTATTCTTAAACTTGTCTCTAACATGATTTAGACATTGTCTTTGGAGTATGGAAAGTATACAGTTTGAAGGGATGTATGGGATGTGATAAATCTGATATATGGGTAGCACAAATTCTATAAACCATTTATTATATTTACATTACTTCAATATGATTACCCTGATCTTAAAAAAATGGATGTCATTTATTTTTCATAACAATTTGGGCCTTATTTTATAAGACAACATTATGATCATAACATTTCAAAAAATGGAAAAATGCCTTCTAGAGAGAAAGCTAAGTTTGAGTGGTTTACTCTCTTCTGTTTGTATGGATGTTGGCCTATTTTTTAAATACAATTTTAAGTGCATACATTTTTATGTTCAAAATATTAAAAATTAGTAAGGAAACACTAACATTATTGAACACAAGCTCAAAACTTAAAATTATATTAATAATTTTAATTGAAGAACAAGGTTGATAATAAAATTATATTAAAACTTAACTTTACATGATTTAATTATAAATTTTTAAATAAAATGTTTACATTATTGTTAAATTGGCTAAATTAAATTATGTTATTTTAAAAATTTAAAATACATTTTAAATTAAATTAGCTTGTTTTTAAAAATTTAAATTATGTTTTGATTTTTTATTTATTAAATTTTTCCTATACAATATATTTTTACTTTATTTATATTTGAATTTACTAAATTGTTAATTGAATTTTTCTAATATATCTATCTTTTAAAATATAAAATAATTATGTATATATTTTTAAATGTTTTTTCTATATTTTATATATATATGTGTATATGGAATATTAATAATTTATTATATACAAGCTCATTGGGCATCTCAATTGGTGACCTATTTGTTAGGAATTATTATGTAAACCATGTAGATCTAATGGTTAAGAGCATGTTTCCTATGAAAATGTCACAAGGTATAATGGGTATTGGTATGTAACATAATCCAAAAAAAAGTCTAGAATATAATGGGAGTTAGAAGTGTGTGTAACAAAACCTAGCAACAACACTACACTCCAATAATGGGTATGAGAAGTGTGTAAAATAATCCAACAATAACATGAGTTTTTTTTGGGTGGAAATACACTAGTGAACACACTAGGAGAGTAGAGACATGGACTACCATAGTTGCACACACCTAATCTTGGTACATATGGTCTTTGTGTCGAGGAATTATAGTTGCTTTTGAAGATCCATAAAATATCTTCAACAACCAATATTGACCGTGAATTCACCCAAGAAAAAAAAATCTTAGAGGAGAGGGGTATGACCCAAGAAAAGACCAAAATGTTTGGAAATGTTAAAACTCGAAAAATTCACCAAAATAAAATAAATCAATTTCACAATATCCTACATAACGCAACTACTTTAAGTTGATAGTGATCTTGAATCCTTGAGTGAAATGGAAAAAAAAGAGCAAAGAGTTGTTAGCATTCATTAAATACTAATGGATAATTTTTTTAGAATAAACATAAATATGAGTACTACCATGTTTCCTAGATAGAATTTTTAGAGTAGTAAAATAAAACATACTATCAACCTAAATGAAATAAGAAAAATATAATTTAATTTCTATTAAATCATATTGTTTTGGAAATGTCTAGTTCTAATGCAACTAATCGCTTCTTTTGTGTCCTCCTCTTTTTGGTCAAAATATGCTTTGGAAGTGAAAGCATAAGAAGAAATAAGGAGAGATGGAGTATTGAAAAAATTGCCTCATGTAAGATATCAAATTCCATGATGAAAAATCATTAATGAATCCAAAATTAAACTAGATAATGGATAAAAATCATAGATTTATTTATATGTGCTTTTTAATTGATGATTTATAGAAGAACTATATATATATATATATATATATATATATATATATTATCATAGGATACACTTAATGTTTTGATAAGGACAAACAATTGGGAAGGTTTAATCCACATTTTGCTTTTGGAATTGAAGTTTTTTGATTAGGACTCGAACTTTTACTTCCAAGAATTATTTTTGTCCTTAATCCTAAATTACCCAACTTTAATTAATGCACATAATCTTCTATCTAGTGAGACATGTAAGCAAGGAGAGGTGATGATATCATATCAGATAAAAAGCATGGAATTTGTCACACATCCTTCTAGGATACTTTTCCTCCCGATAGAGTAATATTATGGGAATGAAACTCGACACATCCTAATGCTCGTGTCCATTATTGGTTATAGCTTTGTTCAAACCTAACCTTCATTATATGTTTTTATGTATTCAATGGTGTTGAATATAAATAATGTATGTCATTGCCCTTGAATGCATGACTTGAATCTTGCATGACTTGACTTTGTGTATTATATGTTAGTGTATCAAAAAATTTCATGTAAGATTAATAATAAGATATGTCATACATATTATATCATTTTCACATTTTCTATTGTAATCAAACCCCAAAAATTTCCTTAAATTGTAATTCATCAAATGTTAGGAAATAGGCCTTAATAAAACTCACACTCCCACTAGAGTGAATGCATGGAAGTATATACTGAAATAAAAGGATTAGATTGTCCAATATTAGCAACAACATAAGGACATTATCGATTTCCTCATGTTTTTTTCGTCTAGAACATAAATTTATAGTGTATGATTATTCACGTAAATCTATCGAGCAACATACCCAATATGACTATATATATTAAATAAAATTGTGGTTATACATCATGTAACTATATGAGATGTATAGTCATAGATATCACTATATATTTGAGAATTATATATCCCATCAAATTCAAAGAACCAAGATATAATTATTCAACAAAAGTTATATAAAAGAAATATACATCGAAATGTAAAATAGAAATATCACTTTAGAAAATTTAATGCTAAAGTTAAAACAAAATTAGGAAATTTGATGAATATTCTCAATTCCCGTGCTACAAATCTAGAACTCTAATTCTCTCATTAATTTGTCACTTGATTTAACTATTACCAAATGATATGACGACATTCCTATGTTTCATTTCCCTTAGTATTATCTATAAAAATATTCCTATATTCCATTAGTGGCCTCTATGAAGATTTCAATGTTTGAAATGGTCCCCAATTTGTCTTCCCTTAGATTTTACTTTTGAATAGACTAAATTCACCTAATTATCCTATATAAAAAAATTACATGTATTCAACATTTAAGGAGAAGTATACATTGAAATGTAACTTAAACACACAATAGTTTCCCCTTAAAGAAGAAAAAAATAACATGGATCCTTTACTTTTTTGTTTGAAGCAAAGATATGGTTTTCTAATTCAACACTCGTCCTATCAAATTTGGTCATGTTAAACCTCTTCATGACTCTCTACATCTTTAGTTTATGATTCCAAGGAAATGAAAGAAATATGAGAGAAGGAACAAGAGTAGGAGGCCAAAGAGTAACTTTTTCCTATATAGTTTGGTTCTCACAAAGTATGAGTTTATTTCTTGATTTATGAAGTTTATGGGCACTCCAATTGTTCTTCATAAGAAAATATTCATACGTTTGGAATTAATCTGTCCAAGTAGGTCATTAAATTCACCTCCAAATGGAATCTTTTAGGGATGTTCACGTCTAATCCATTCAAAACTAAAAGGATTTCTTCCTCATTTATGTTATTGTCCATGTAAATTTTTGGTTTGTTAAAATTCTCTAACAATTGCATCCTTATCTTTGAGAATTTACTCTTGTATCTCAACTTGAATATTGTGAATTTACAATAAAAAGTATAAGAGCTATCCGGATCGTAGTACTTCAATCTAACACAAATTCAAATCTACTAATATGAAATTTCAACTAATTTCATATCCAAAGTTAATATAAATATATAAAATTTAAGGATTTACACATGTTATCATTCCAAAAATAAGCTAAACCTCTTCAATATCGAAATGAATGAAATCTAGATGAGATTCCAATGCATCATCTCATAAACAATATTTCTTAAAGGATCTTGGACATAAAATTATTCAAATAATGATTACAAATTATAGTGTCATAACATACATTCTTAGTTAAGTTTTTTCCCATCTAACAATTATTTCAATAAACATACACCTTTCTTTCCTATTTAACTTTGTAACTAAATTTTAAAAATATGGAACATATAGGAAATATATTTCTAACACTACAATCTATTATATTTCTCAAAGGTGACATGAATTCCTAAATGTGAAATGTCCACCATGTGTCAAAACATTTTATTGAAATGCTTTTTAATGATACACTTTCAACATACCCATAAAATTTTGTTAACATATAAATTAAATTTTAATAAAATTAATTTTATTTTATAAAATAAAAGATAAATTTATGTAATAAAATATAAGATGAAAATTTATTTAGTTGAGACCAAATTATAATAATAAGAGATGGTGTTTGGTTTTATATATTAAAGATAAATATAAACAAAAAGTATATAATCTTTACTTTTGAAAAACTAGGTAATGATTATAAGGGATATTGATTCTTAAATATTATGAAGAATGAAATTTAATCATCATAGATAAAATATACAATTGTTTCTTATTATCTAAAATCACTTGTAGACATTTTAATATTAGATATATATATAAAGTATAAGATCGAATTAAAATAAAGAAAGAAAAGTTCATGTTTTAAAATAAATAAATAAATTAATTTTTTTTTTAATTTTTTTTTGTTGCACTCTTAGAAAAATAAAAATAAAATAAATATTAGTGTTTTTTTTAAGTGCAAATCTTTAAATGGACAAAATAGAAGGAAAAATAACCTTTGAAATGCGAACAATTCTTGCTCAATTTGTTATCAATGCCAACACAACGCCTCCACAAAATTGCTCGAACAAAACGTGAAGACTTCATGTGATGTGAGGAATAGAAACACGAGTGTTATTATATAGCGAAGATTGTGTGATTGTTTTAGCATTTCTCAAATGTGGGATTAAAATTTAAAATTAACAAAATTAACATGTAGTTAATATTAGGTGATGTTACCCCGACTTACTTTTATGTGTTTAAATAAACCCCAAGATCCGTGGACCTATGGAACAATTATATATGAATAGATATATTTTTAAATTAACAAATAATTATGAATTAAATATTAATGTGGTAAAGACAAAGTAATGGAGACCGGAAATTCTTATTCGTTGGGATGGACTAGAATTCCAAACTTTCCCAAAACTCTCCGAAAATCCTTGGAGAAAATTAAATAAATAATTTTATTAGATGGGAGAAAATGATCTAATGAAATCCTTTAAACCAAAAATTTACTTAGAAGAGGTAAGAATAAAATTATGCGAAGGAAAAGAAAGTTTTAAAGAAATATTTTATGGAAAAAAACCTAGGCTATGGGAAACAACATCCCATAATAATGAGAGGTTGTTATGGAAATTGAGGGAAAGAAGGCTTAAAAGAGCCATCATTAGTGTGACAAAGGGGTTGTCTACATTGGAGAATATTGGTCTCTTCTTGGGGAGAACGAGAAACTCGTTGTTGGGTGGAAAATCGTCTTTACACATTGGTATGTGCATACTCGTATTTTTTATATAAGTTCTAATGTTATAGAATTCTTGTAAGAATTAGAGATATATCCTTAAGTTATAGGGAAAATTCTGTTTGGAATATATGGTTTAATAGGTAGGTATGTAAGTATCATATTAGAGAAGGTTTCAAGTTATATTATGAACTGTTAACTTGTAAATGTTATTAAAGTTTCGTAAATACTTATATGTGTATTGTACAATGTCTGTTTTGTGATGTGTATTGTACGAGCCTTCTCCGTAATTAAATTGAATTTTGTTTATGTGACATAGACTCAAAGAACGGATAGTAGATAAACAATCATAATTTATATAAACCCAGGGAAGGGCCCTATTTTGATGATTATTACTAAGTGTAATTATATGAAATATTTCGTAAAATACTACGTGACTAAATAATAAGGAGTTAAGGATAGACTTACACATATACACTAGAATGAGTATCTAAAGATAAAATATGTACGTAAGTGTGGAAACTATGGAAAGATGATATCAATTATATCTTGCGAGAATCTATGACAAACCGATGTAAATTTCATTCACCGAAAAATACATGCTAAAATGATATAAGTCATAGCTTGAAAGAAATATATGACACACACACACACACACACATATATATATATATATATATATATATATATATCATGAAAATATAGAGATAGTACATGAAATAGAGAATGCAATAATCCAAAACTTCATATATATAAATTGTCATGTCACAAGTCCTCTTAAAAATTTTGAGGAAATTTTTGTCACACATATCTATAAATCTAGAGGACTAAATGGAAATAAGGAGGAAGCTACAATTGAGAGGGTCAAAGACCATGGCCTTGACACCTAATTCCTAAAATAATGAACTAAGTTAAGTGCCATAGAATCCTCAATGGTTCAACAACCAAGAGAAGGAAAGAATCCATCTATCAGTTTTATCTTGAAAGGATACGATGCAACTTGTAAAACAATTAAAAGATTTGAAGGAAAACCTGCACAAGACTAGTCTAGAGTTATAAAACAAGTTGACGAAGTAATAAAATTAAATCGACTATCAATGTATGAATACAAGTAATGAGAGTTAAATTAATTACGAGTATACTCTTCCATAACATTCTTCTTCACCTACACATACAACAAAGGAAGATGTTAGTAAGGGTGATCTTACATATAAATTAAAGAAGTATAAAATAGAACTAAATAGTAATTAAGTATGGATAGACTAAATGATATAGGCATAGTATGTTTGGATTTTGGTCTAATTTCGAAAAAGAACAATTTGGGTGAAGGTTACCCATACTAGATCTTAAATATTAAATGGAAAACAAATATTGAACAAGGAATTAATATACTAATATTTTACGATCAACATAAATAAAAGTATTGGGCCAAACCTTATACAGAATAAGTCTACGTTAGCGATTTCGTAATCCCAATGTAGTAATGCATTCATTCTAAGAAATGCAATGGTCGAAGAAAATGCATAACTCATGTATGCCAAATGAAACTCTTCTTAAAACATTACAAGAATGATAGTTCATAAGAGAGGGTGAGCCAACGTTATGAATAGGAACACAAATAAAACAGTATATAACCAACAATTTGAATTTGAAGACTCGTCGATAGACTCTTCCTCTAGTGGCTCTATTCTCTTTGTCAACAATGCTACATTTTCCACGAACGTCTCCACTCACGCTTTTATATGTACATTCACCTCATCTTCTCACACACCACCCATTACCATTATCACGAGGCCCGTTATCACTTTTTCCCATTTTTATTTATCATTATTCCCCTCAATCAATCGATCGATGTGAGGCATAGATAGATAGAGTGGAAAACACGATATATAGAAAGCATCAATGGGAAATAATGCGCTAAAGTTCAAAACCACCTCGGTAGCCACGTTATAAGGTGGCCCGATGGTGGCTTGGAAGAATATAGGGAATCAAATAAGGTGGTAGAGTTGATGGTACACAATCCCCAATTCATATGTGATTTAGAGATCTCCAAGTCCATCGCATCTCATCACTCCCTGCAAAAGAAGATCTGTTGTTGGGAGGCGTCTATGTTCTCCTAAAAATCCAAAAATATTTGAGTCACGTACGCCCCTTCGATATGAGCTCACCGAATTTGTTATCATTTCAATGCAATTCCATAGAAAGCTATCTTCCAACTCCAAAAATTTCAAGCACCCGGCATAGGCAATTCATATGAATTTCGTTCAAAGAAAGGTAGTGAGGGAAGACCAAATCAATTAAAAGAGAAAGTAGAGACGTGGACATCGTGGTGCCAAAGTTGGAGAGAAATGAAAACGAAGACTCGTTACGATGGGGTTCGACCGAATACGGTATGAGGGATTCGTATTGGAAACAATCGCTGGACACAATAAAGGAGTGCCCACGTGGTTGCAAACCTAAAAGGCACAAAATTTCAAGTTGTGCTAGACACTTCAACTGGAGCCTTCTTAAGATTGTGTATACAAATGATAAGCTATCTCGAAACAATACAAGGTTAAGGTTAAAGTGAGATAAAGGTTATATTTCTTGCGAGAGAACCATTTATTATGATTAACAAATTTTGTTTGCAGATACTACCGTTACTTCGATGATAGAGCCAAATAGAAGAGATGAGTTGTTGGGGAAACATCTCGATATCGGGATTGCTCAAACGATGAAATTTGCACGAATGGTGAGTGGAGAACAAATGGGAGAGTGTGGACATACAAAGTTAGACAAAATGAGAGGGTGGAGATTATGAATGGGAACCAGAATTACATTGGTGGCCCAAAGCTGTAAAAAATGCAATGGTTGAAGATGATATGGTTGTTTTCTTCCGAAATAAAATGGATTGGAGTCGTCCAGATGGGGATGTTTGGAGCCAGCAAATTGTATGGAGTGGCGATTTTGAAAATTGTGAAAGGATACTGCGATCGTTGGAGAATAACAATATTCTTGATTCTCTGATACTCATTCAGGAAAATTTTGATTTTCATCCAGAGTTGAGATGGCAATATATTACCAGAAATAGTGTTAATCCATCACTCGCTTCTATCGTAGTTGTTCACTCTTGTAAAAAGGTTCATATCCTTCCGGAGCTCGTGGGGAAAGGCGAGAGTGAGAGTGAGAGTGACAGGTTATTATGCGAAATTTGTCGTGAAGTACTTTCAAACCAAGGACCTGCAACAGAATTGTGTTGTAAACATATTTTCCATACTGATTGTATCTCTCACTGGTTTGAATGTCGACTTTCATGTCCATTGTGCAGAGATGAGTTGAGTGATGAGTTGAAGTAGCCATCTTCAGCAAAGGGAAAATTCCCAGCCTCATCACTACATTTTATTAAATGTTCATTTTTAAATTTTGTTGTTTCCAATAAGAGGATTGACATATTCAATAAATTGTATATCGTGTGTAAACATAGTTTCATAAGATTGAAATTAGTTCTGTTCTCACATATGATATTATAAGATGAATTATTTCAATTTGTTTCATGTTCCTTATAAAGGCGTGACTTTTTTAAAATGACTATAATTTAACATTGCATATTATGATATTTTATTTGTGAAGTATATCTATTTTTGTTATTATTATTATTAATAATATTTTTTTTTTAATCAATAGCCCATGTTCATTTAGATTATTTTTAAAGACTTATTTGGTTCTTATTATATTTCTCTTTTTAGGTTTGGGGATAAGCTCTCAAGTATAATTTTTTTGATTTGTTCTAATTCTTTGTTCATTTCCTTTACCAAAACATGTCACATGTCTTCACTTGCCTAATCAAACTTTTGGCCTCTATTTGTGACAACAATGCAATATTTGCACATCTAGGATTCTCAAGAAATTTCCTTCTTTGAAAACTAAGCCTATTATCACCAATAATTTGATTTCTGGGTGTTTTTTCTAAACATACTTTGAAAGCATCTTGAGCCTGTATGTTGTATCTTCTTGTTCACAGTCATCTTTTACTACCTCTTCATGATATACAAATATGGAGATTTAACTTTCTCTTTTATCCATATTGTCATTTGAATCTGGATGCCTCTTATCATGGTATTTTTTATTTTATTTTTGTTCAATAGTTTACATGGATCAATGCAAAAAAAAAATTTATTAACTATTGCATTCAATCTATAGTATGGCATGCCAGTCTTCAGGTACAAGAAAGTGTTATATGACTAGTTACTATTTGTGTATTCAAAAACACAATTTGAAAACTAACAAATTACACATAGTATGTCAATTTATAAAATGCTAAGACAATCAAATATTTATAAATGTAAACCTTTTTTCAATTTTTGAACAGTAAAATAAGTTTATATTTCAAAAAATATGATCCCTCTCATTCCAATTGAGATGGATCGATAATGGTAAATATTTTTTTCAACTTTCTACTTTCCATCCTTAAGATATACAATACATTTTCAAGAATCCATGATATGCATTACATTGTGTCAACTTGAACCTTCAACATGTCAACTCTTAAAATAAAAGCATAAAAAAACTAGTTAATTTTATTACTCTTTAATTTATAAATTAATGTTTGGCAATATTTTTTTAAAGACCAAGTTTATTAGTCCTCAATTTATAGTCCGTCATTTATAAACTATAAAATATTTGGTAATATTTTTGTAAACAATAATAAAATTTATAATGATTTAAAACCATTTACAAAATTTATTCTCTAAAATTTTTCTTACTCCACTTTAATGAAAGTGCCTTTACTTTCTATTACAAATTTAAGAAGTTGATGAAAAGAGTATACATTGGTACCCATTTAACCTAACCTAAACAAGTAGTCTCTTGTATCAAATCAAATAGCTAGGTGTAGGTGGTTCTAGAGTATTAATCATTTATAAAAATCCTATAATTAAATTAAATTTTAATACATTTAAATCAATTTTTAAAATACCAATGATTAAGTTAATTGCTAGACTAAATTGATATTTTATGCCCACTAGTGTAGAGAAAAAGGTGATAGGGAATTTTGCTAACTAACTCTTAGGTAAATATTGCTTCAAATTCTATGGGAAATTTTTTAACCATGCTAAAGGCTAGTGTGGCCCAAACATAATGCCATCCCGAATTATTTTGAGGGCTTAGTTGTGTAGACATCTCTAAACTCACATAAACTAATAAAGAAAAAAATAAAACAATTTTTTTAAAAATATTTATTAAACTATATATATTTTCAACAAATTAATATTAAATTATACATCTTCAAATAGTTCATCTAAATTGTAAAAAATTGAACACAAAAAAGTGACAGACACAAACTAGAAAAAAAAATAAAATGAAAAATGATAGTTTATCCGCCAATCATTTATTGAAGTGAGTAAATAATTAAATTTCATCATGTTGATGGTGTTGAAAATTCGTCAAACAAGGGGCCTCCCCAATGTGATGTCCCAATTAGACCTCACATCGTTTGGAGTAGGAGCTCCAACCGAAAATACCTCTAGTTTCCATTGTCCTTTGGGATTTTCCCTGGCTTCCATTATTAACATAAGAGGTTATACAACATTCTTTGAAACAAGCAAGTAAGATGACACGAGACATACAATTGCAATGCATATATGGTAACGAGGAAGAGAGTGAGCCTCTAGAAGAAAATTAATAGTAGTATCCTCAAAGAGACACACAAGAGCATAAAATGATTGTTAGTTAACCTACAAAGTAGTTCACGACAACAACAAAAACCAAATACAACACACCTTCAACAAGATAAGTACCAAAGCCGTGCTAAAATAGTTCAATTTCCTTATACATATGAACAAAATATATAACACAAACATCTAAAGAATAGTCTTATGACATTCATAATAAATGCATGAAAATGTGTTGCCTCATCGAGCTTCATATATTAAGTGGAAGTGGTAAGATATAAGTGTACAATGCTTCCAATATCAACAACCCCCATTATTTAAGCAATAGTTACCTTAGAAAATAATGGGGACCCTTTTTTTTAGAGTTAAAACAAATAAAACCCTTAAAGTAATTCATTAGATAGAAATAGGCATAAAAAGGGATAAAACCTTAAAGTTTGGCCTTGAAATCACTTAAGCGGAGAAAATGCATCATCGCAATCGAAAAACCAATGAAATATATATAATTCCTAAAAGGTCACTTGAAACATATTGTGATCCGATGTATATAGGAAAAAGCACTTTTATAAAGGAAATAATTAGAAATTCAATTTAGGAAATAGTTGGCAGCTTTATGTCTCCATCCACAACAATTGCTAAAATTTAAGCAATATAGGAATTAGAGACTGGAAGAAATTCCATTGAAAATGTTGGATGTTTCACAACCATTAGCTCAGAAGGATAAGGAAAGTCAATCGACAACTAAGGACACTAAAGTCCTTAGCAGAACATACCAAGATAAAATAGCCAAAGTTCAAACTATGGATTTGGATTTCCCGAGTAATCTAAAGGATGTTTGGAAGGAGTTTTATCTAAAACTCCAGGAAGAACAAGTAGCTACAGTTAGTGATCAACAAAAAATTGTGCATACTCCACAAAATAAAAGTCAGGAATCGTTCACTACTGAACCCTATGACAAATTAGTAAGAACATAAAGAGTGGAACTCATCCTAGCCTTGCCCACCATCAAAATTGCTCATAACATTAAAGAAATCACTCCTTTGGACATTTTCAACAGTCCAAAACACAAGGCAGTTATGAGACGACAAAAGAAAAGAAGAAGATCGGAGCAACCCCAACCCCTTGTACAAGGAGATGTATCAATGGATATTGTTTGGAAAGACACTCAGGCAGATCCTTCGTAGGATATAACCCACCTAACTAAGTTCTCCGGAGCTTATGCTTCTGCAACCATTGAAAAAGCATCAGAAGTTCAACAATCGATGAAACAAAAGGATGAGAAAATCATCCAACTTGAACTAGAGCTACAAGTTGAGAAATAAAGTGTTAGTCAATAGTTACAAGTACAAACCATACAAATTTAGGAGAGCATGGACCAGTTAAAAATTCAACATCAGAATGATATTAGTTCCAAGGATATTCAAATTCATCAGTTGTAGCTCTCTATTGAGCAAGTAAAATATAAACCGAAGATTGATGAATTAAAAAAAGAGGCCTTAGAACTAAACACTTTATTGGCATAGTAACAGGTTGTTTTTTTTTAGAAATTATGAAATATCCTTGAATTGTATGAAGAGAGCGATTCACTTGTAAATCACATTGCAAATATGAGGATTAGTTTTGATGATATAGATGATAAGGTCTCCTAGTTTGTCACCTGGCAGGATTCTGCTGATGGACGAAAGGCCAACCTACCCAGGATCAAGGATTCAAAGAAAAAAATATTATTTACAGACTCGGATATATAGCTGAAGCATGCAGAGAGAGCCATTTCTAGGGTAAAGGATGTTGCTACTAACATTGTGGAAAATGTTAGTCAAAATATCATCACAACAAACCTTATTGATAGATGTTCTCCCAGTGCATTTCCTTTAGTGAAAGACTTGATAAGGCAGTGGCAAGAAATGCGAAAGGTAAAAGAAGAAATATCCTGAAGATGGAAAAGATGGATTGGGAGAAATATTGGAGATATTTAGTAAAGCCTCTCAACTAGTGGCTTATGCTACACTGTCTCACAGATACATCCTACTACATTCTTTCCCCACTTTCTGATGTTGTTTTACTTGGATAGCTACACATCAGGCCAGGCCAATCTCCAGAGGCTAAGCCTATGCTTAATATCCTTCAGTTGAAGGAACAAATGGAAAAGGAGACATGAGGACAATCCTCGAGCAAGTCATCCCTTTAATTTCTATTGTTGTTTTAATTCCACTTACGTTAAGGAGGGTTGTTTTAAACCTCCTCATATTTTTATTGTAATAACTATTTTAAGACTTATTATTTTTATATTTAAACCCCTTCATGTATTTGAAGAAGGGGTCCTGAAATTTTGAAAAGAAGACTTTACAGATGTTGCACTTTTGTACTCTTGAAGTTTTATGAATATAAAAGGCTAGACCAAGTATTATTTCTCAAATGAGCAGAGTGAACATATACATGGTACTTTTATCCTATGTGTTATATTTTTCTTCAAATGAGAAATAATTACTTATCTTATGATGTTTTGTTTCATGTATCTATTTGAATACAATTTGACATTAATTCACTTCTGAACATGTTACACTGTTATCATTGATACATATGCAATATAGGAATTTAAAAGCTGCGATATAAGATTTATTCAATTGATTTAATTAAATTAATTATCTCAAACATTTTCATATCTCTAAGTATATGTCTGATCTTTATTTGCATCCACTAAAAGGTTATTTTTGTAGATCGCACAGAGAATAGATTTCATCTCAGGATATATAGTAGATAGATATATTTTTTATTGCAAGCTTGCTAATATTTCCATATATCAAGTTCCACATAGTGATAAAACCATCCATTCACTTGAATTATATGAAATTGTGAAACTGGTCCCATAAATCCATTCGGAGCCACCATTCAAAACGGAAAAGGGACGATTTTTAAGTCCCCGACCAGGTATGTTTCCCTGATGTTTTTGCATCGATTTTTGAGGGCTCAACATTTTTGGTGCTAGAAGGAGGGCCATATGACTATGAATGGCACCAAAGATTAATCCAAAAATAAAAGACCATCAGAAGATTCATTCTCCCTCAAAGTCCACAACTTCTAGTTTGAGACCATATAGATTTTTAAGTCTACAAACAAGTTTTTCATCATTTCCCAAAATGAATCCTTCTGGTTGTTCTATATAAACTTCTTCTTCTAGATCACCATTGAGAAAAGCAGATTTAACATCCATTTGATAAACTTTGTTTTGTTGGAAGCTTGAAAACACAAGAAGCTGTAACACCCCCCAATTTAGGTGTTTGAATTTCAAAACTAGACATTTGAACTTTAATCCTAAGGGGAGTGGACCCCAAAGGATAAGTATTTTGTGAATGTAATTAAATATTTAATTTGAGGAAATGAATAAAATGATTGTGTACAGATGGACCAAAAATGAGATGTTGAGATCACTTGCTAAATTCATGAAGATGGATAAGGCAAAAAATTCCCCACAATCTTTCAAAAATCCTTGAAATAAATTATTTCTAATTTAGATTTTGAGTAAGAATCTAAATTTCCCCAATGATGAGGAAAGTAGTTGGGAAGAGGAAGAAAGCTGGAAAAGCTAAGGAAAAGCATAAAATAGCTTAAAAGAGTCCCTAAAATGGGAAGCCTAGGCAAACAGGAAGAAAAGCATCCTGCTAGTCTGGACGCAAAATTAGAAACATGCTTGGGGAAACCATAGCTTAAATAAGCTGCTCCTAAAGAGATCAGAGGTTGATCTGTTCTAAGAGGTGATCTCTGCTCGGGGGTGAGTTCTGGGAGACAAAAAGGACTCTAAGGTTGGGAGGTTGGTCTACTGTGTGCATGGTATGTGTTTACCAAAATTATTATGGTTGTGTTATATGGTATGAATTGGCTACTTAAAAAAAAAAAAAAAATTGACTATATAGTACAATTATAAATGCTACATTTAATAGATTTAATCATAAGGCAGTTACCTTCTTAACTCTGTATGGTTGTAGAAAAGAAAAATCTGTAGAGTAGAATTCAACAGAAACTCTAAACCAACAGATGGTTTAAATCTGTGAATACATAGTCTCCACTGAATATTAAATTTTAATCTACTCCTGAACTATTAGTATGCATCCATAAGCATGAAATGGTACTACAAGTAGAATTCCTATAATATCCTTCAATTAATTTTTAAGTTGGATCTGAAGATCTGTAGGTATGCAAAATATTATAGGAAGGGCATCAAGTTTAGTATTAACCTACTTTTGATTGGTAAAATAAATTCTATTATATACATACATTGGAGAAAATAGATTAAGATGTTCTATCTGGTGTCTTGAAATAACGGTGTAGGTACAATTACCTGGAGTGCAATTGATTTGTGGGACAGAAACTATACTCTAAATAAATATCATAAGTTCATTTAATAGTTCTGGAAAAAGAGACCACATAGTTGACAAGACCCCCTTTCCGATACAATCTATAGAAAGGAACTGAAAAAGTATAGTAATTAACCTGAGATTTGAGAGATTGAAACGAGAATTCCTGTTCTATATCCAACACTAGAAAAACAAATCACTTCCAAGTCGGCCATTGTTAATAAAAATAAGTCTGCTGAAGAATGTTACAATTTCATAAACTAGCTACTATACGACCCACAGGATACCAACATATTCTACCGACAAATGAGTATGTATATATATATTACATCGACATTCAGGAAAATAGAATTGTGCTGAACTGACAAGCATTGAATATAATACAGCAGGCAGTAAGTGACAGATATGCATAAATAATATAAAACCATGAAAACTATTCTCTATCAAAAACAAAAAACGTATAGTCATATTTCAACGTTAAACATCATTCAATTCTGAATAGAAATTAACAATCATGGTAGGGCGCAAAGCATAACTAAGTAATAGGCGGAGTTATATGAGTTCATTATCGATTATTCATGGTTCCAATTCGTATTAACAAACTGTATAAAAATAAAAACCCCGCAAAATCATGACAGACAAGGTGTCTCCAATACTAAGGACGTTTTAATGGAGGATTCATCGATATTTACTCTGCCATTCCACACGGAATCTTAAGAAATATCATAATTATAAACATCGATCTTTCAAATACCCTAGTTTGGAAATGTAGCCACGTTTTAAGAATGTCCTTATACAAATTAGAGAGCCGTAGCTTTCATAGAGAACAGAATGAAAACTTATATAACTTCTACGACTACGCAGATCATAACGGAGGTGCACTGGAACACGTAGCAAGAAACCCCGAGTAAAGGATTTGGGGAAACTGAGTATAACCTGTACAAAGAGACGAGGAATAGAACATTAAGTCGACCAAACTTGCCGAACACGCAGGAGACCAGCTGAGAAAAAAAGGGCGTTCGAATGAAAGCCATAATACCTGTAACAAACATTACGATGAATATTAGTGGAAAGATATAGGGTAATAACGATTCTCTTACACATACGAGCAAAAAAGAAGTTTAACGAAGGTGGGAATCGTATACCTGAATAATAATATGGAATCAATTCCTGAAACAAAACGGAGTGGAACAATTAATCATTTTAGTGATGGCGTGGTGGGCTTTTCTTAGTAACCACGGTGTCTTACACAAGCACGACCACTCTACACGGTTGTCATTAACAAATCCATAAGAAAAAAAAAACCTATACGAAGGAAACCTCCTTTGGGTTCTCACGCAAGGAAAAACGATTCGGATAATGCCGCGGATCATAGCTTCGAGGAAAATAAAATGCTTACCGTATGATTGCAGGAGTGGATATACACTTCAACTATAACATTCTCGGCATGCTACATGACGGAAGAACGAGAGCCGAACGCGGAGCGACCGGGTCAAATAAAACGAGAAAATGAATAACCGGAGATAATAAACGAACAACAAACCCTAGAGATAGACGTCGAGCACCATCCACGTGTAGGGTGGATTAGGGTTAAGAACGAGCAGTGGAGATGCGGGAAATCTCCATCAACCACCAGGACAAGAAGAATCCCGAGAACGATAGAATAGTAATGGTGGATAAGAAGTATGGTACCTGCCTGCGTGGCTGAATGGTTAAACCACAATTAAATGCCGAGCGAGTCGGTACGATCTCGCGGACCCGAGAGATGATATAATCATAAGTGACTCCAACCTATCAAACCAAACGTATAGTGAAATAAATTGGATAGGATACGTGTAATCCAGATGTACCGGGAAAATTACGTTGAGTACCATGGTAGTTGTAACCAAGAACCGAAAACAAGTTCCACATCTATTTAATGAGAAAGGAGTCTGTCCTTAATGGCAGACGGCATATCTCCATGCGAATTAACAAGTGCTCGAGGCATACTACGCATAAATTCCAACATGAAGTGTCGTGTGAGTGTTAGTCTCGTTAATATGGACATTAGATTTAAATTTGTTATACCCATGTAATAGGAAGTATTAACATTTCCAAAATTTCATCCCTAATGTAAGCGTTAAGGTGTATACAAGGTTATATATATATATATATATATACGGTGTGGAAACACAAAAATTATCACCATGGTGGTACGTAAAGGTGTGAGAACATATATATGGAGGTTCATAAATGCTATAGGTTATGGCATATACATATAAGGTGATATAATGTTATATCTATATATATATATATATATATATATATATATAAGGTGGTATAATGCTATATATATATATATATATATGGTGAATGAGTTATATAAAGAGAACCATATAATGATGGGTAAATTTAATTAAGAAAATGCTGAGGGTCATTGTATGGTGGGTTTACTCAAAGATTTATCCATAGGAAAATGAGAGAGTATAAAAGCCTCTCGTTAATGTTTTAACATATATATAGTGTTAATTTTGTTTAAAGTGCATGGGGTTTTGACCAATGAAGTAATAATTAAATGAAGAAAAAAAAAAATTATATCTTCTTTGGTATCAAAAAGGGAGGTGTGACGAAACATTCTTATGGCTTCAAGTCTAGCTACGGGAGCAAAAGTTTCTTCAAAGTCTATACCTTCTTGTTGAGCATACCCCTTGCAAACAAGTCTAGCTTTATTTCTTATAACCTCCCCATTCTCATTTAACTTGTTTTTGAATATCCATTTAGTTCCAATGACATTTTTGTCATGAGGTCTTGGTACTAATTCCCAAGTGTGATTCTTTTCAATTTGATCAAGCTCTTCATTCATGGCTTGTATCCAACATTCATCTTTGCTAGCTTGATTGACATTCTGTGGTTCAATAGTGGATAGAAATGCCAGATAGCTAGAAGATCCCACAAGAGTCCTTCTTGTTTGTACACCTGATCCTTTTTCTCCCAAAATTTGAGATTCTGGATGATTCTTTTGAACATATCTGGATGGAGATTTTTCAGATAAATCATCTTCGGGTTCTTCATTGGGTTCATTGTCTATATCATTTCTATTTGATGTAGAAGGATATATGTCACCATCGTCTTCATCTGTTGTTTGTTTTTCTTCTTTTGGAGCTGCAGGAGACTCATCAATAACAACATCAATACATTCAACAATCTTCCGAAGTATTTTATTGTAACATTTATATGCTCTACTCCTAGAGGAGTAACCAAGAAGTATTCCTTCATCTGCTCTGGGTTCAAACTTGCCAAATTTTTCATCATTATTTTTGATAAAGCATTTGCTTCCAAAAACTCTAAAATGCTTCACAGTGGGAGGATTACCATACCAAAGTTCATATGGAGTTTTATCACTATTTACACGAACATGTGCCTTGTTAAGAATATTTACCACTGTATGTGCTGCTTCTCCCCAAAATGTGTCAGGTGTTCCGAAATCATCAAGCATAGCTCTAGCCATTTGTTGAACTGTTCTATTCATTCTTTCTGCTACGCCATTTTGTTGTGGAGTGCCAGCTACAGAAAACTGTCTTTTTATGCCATGTTGTTCACAAAATTCAAGGAATTCATCTTATGTATATTCTCCTCCTCGATCAGATCTAAGACACTTGATTTTTAGATCTAATTCATTTTCAACCAGTGCTTTGAAGATCTGAAATTTCTCAAATGCTTCATCTTTGTGTTTAATCAACCCAATCCAACACATTCTAGAGAAATCATCAATAAATAAGATATAGTATTATTCACCACGTGGTGAATTTTTTCTCATAGGTCCACATATGTCAGTATGAATGAGTTCAAGAGGCTTACTTGATGATCCTTCCTTGGCATTAAATTGCACTCTGGTTTGCTTACCGAATTGGCAAGATTTGCATATGATACTTTCAGGTAGAGTAATATTGGGAAGATCATGAACAGCTTTAAGTCTGCTTGATTTGTTGATTTGAGAGAAGCTCAGATGCCCCAACCTTCTATGCCATAGCCAGTTTTCTAAAGATTTACTCAAGTAACATTGTTCTTTGCAGTTCTTCAATACATACAGGTTGCTTGGAGTTCTGTTTCATTTTATAATTGTTTTACCTGTATCAAGATCACGTACCACACATTCTTTTGAACTAAAGACAACTTCAGTTCCTTGATCACACATTTGACTTACACTTAACAGGTTATGCCTTAATCCATCCATATACATGACATCATTTGCCTTCACCTTTTCTTTTAGAAACACAAACCCTTTTCCCTTAATCACAACTGGAGTATCATTTCCAAATGTAACTTTATTTTCCTTTTCTAGAGCATTATATGCAAGAAGTTTGTTTTTGTCACCTGTCATGTGTCTTGAGCATCCACTATCAATGTACCATTGATTTTCTTCACCTTTTGCAAATAACGCTATGCCACAATTTTCAACCTGTAATTCCTTCTTTTTCCATACTTTGGAGCTTGAAGGAAAATCCTACTCTAGCTTACTTTAGCCTAGCCTAGACGAGCATAGCCAAGCCTATTCTACTCTAGCCTAGCTCAGCGTATCTATCCTATTCCACTCTAACCTTGCCTAGCCTAGCCTTACCCTAACCTTCCCTAACCTAGCCTACTATAACCTCCTTTGAGTTAACATAGCCTAGCCTAGGCTACACTTCCCTAACCTATACAAGCTTACCGTTTCCTAACCTAGCATATCCTAGCCTAAACTATTCTAGCCTAGCGACCCTAGCCTAGCCTAGCCTAACTTATCCTAGATTAGCCTAGCCTAGCTTAGCCTAGCCTAATATATCCTAGCCTAACCTACTCTAGATTATTCCATTCTATCCTATCTTAGCCTAGCCTACTCTAGCCTATCTTAGGCTAGCCTAACCTAGCTTAGACTATAGAAGCCTAGCCTAGACTAGCCTAGCTTAGCCTACACTTTCCTAGAATAACATAGCCCTTCCTAGCCTAACCCTTTCTGTCCTAGCCTACTCAAGCATTCTCTAGCCTAGCCTAGCCTAATATCCTACTCTAGCCTAGCCTAGCCTTATCTACTCTAGCATTGTCAAGCCTAACCTACTGTATCCTAGAGTAGCCTACTCTAGCCTAGCCTAACACAACCTATCCTAGAAAAATCTAAGCTACATTAGCCTAGGCTAGCTAACTCTATCCCAGTCTACCCTAGCCTAGCCTATCATATCCTAGCCTAGCCTACTATCATAGCTAACTTTAGCCTAACCTAGAACTCTAACCTACTTTAGCCTACCCTAGACCATCCTAATAAAATTTAGCCTAGCCTAGCCTAGCCTAACCTAATATTTCCTAGCCTA
This sequence comes from Pinus albicaulis, assembly GCA_034641835.2. Lineage (NCBI taxonomy): Eukaryota > Viridiplantae > Streptophyta > Pinopsida > Pinales > Pinaceae > Pinus > Pinus albicaulis. Next base: position 539,010,977 of record CM076580.1, on the reverse strand, counting down.
GTTAAGAATAATCTATCCTAGCCTAGCCTTACCTATTCTAGCCTACTCTTTCCTATCCTAGCTAAGCATATTGTTTCGTTATGTAGCAAAGTCTACTCTTTCCTAGCCAAGCCTATGGTAGCCTACCCTACCGTACCATAACTAAGCCTAGCCTAGGCTAGACTAACCTACTCTATCATAGCCTAAAATACTCTATCCTATCAATTCTAGCTAAATATAGCCTAGCCTACTCTAGCCTAACCTATTTTGGCCTATGATAGCCTAGTCTAGCGTAGCCTTGCCTAGCGTAAGACTATTCTAGCTTTGTCTAGCCTAGCCTAGCCTACTCTAACATACTCTAGTCTAGCCTAGTCTACTCTATCCTAGCCAAGCTCAGCCTACTCCAGCCTAGCCTAGATTAGCCCACTCTAGCCTAGCCAAACCTAACATTGCCTAACCTAGCCTACTCTAATCTACTTTAGCATTTCCTACTCTAGATAAGCCTAGACTAGCCTAGCCACCTTTATCCTATTATAGCATAGAGTACTCTTTCCTAGCCTATCCTGGGATTACTCTATCCTAGCCTAACCTTGCCTAATCTACCCTAGCCTAACCTACTCTAGCATATTCAATGCTAGAATATCCTAACCTAACCTAATCTAGCCTAACCTACTCTAGCCTATCCTAGCCTAGCCTACTCTAGCCTACACTAGCCTAGCCTAACCTTTCCTAGCCTTGCCTTTTCTAGCCTAACTTACTGAAGCCTATCCTAGTCTAACCTAGCCTAACCTACTATCCTACAATAGCCTAGCCTAGGCTTGACTACTTTAGCCTAGTCAAGCCTATCCTACTCTCTGCTAGCCTAGCCTACTCTAGCTTAACCTAACTCAGACTATCCTAGCCTACTCTAAGCTACATTACCCTAACCTATTCTAGACTAGCATAGCCATATATTTGGTACTCTAAACTAGCCTAGCTTATCCTATCCTATCCTATCCTACTCTATCCTAACCTAGCTTAGCTTAGCCTAGCCTTTCCTAGCCTATGCTACTCTAACCTACATTAGCATAGGCCAAGACTAGCCTATCTAACTCTATCCTACTCTAGCCTAGCCTATTCTAGCATATCATACCCTACCCTACTCTTTCCCAACCTAGTTAATCTTACTCTAGCATAACCTATCTTATTCTAGCCTAACCTACTCCATCCTAGCCTAGCCAGCTCTAGCCTAGCTAAGCCTACTCTTTCATAGCCCAACATAGCCTATACTAACCTACTCTATCCAAGCCTAGCCTACTCTAGCCTATTCAATCCTAGCCTAATCTACACTAGCCTACTTTACCCTAACCTAGATTTGCATATGCTAGCCTAGCGTGGCCTTTCCTAGTTCGGAATATTATAGCCTTCCCTAGCCTAGCCTAGCCTAGTCTAGCCTAGTTTAGATTAGCTTAGCTTAGCCTACTCTAGCCTAGCCTAGCGTACTCTATCCCAACCTAGCCTAATCTAGCTTAGCCTAGTCTAATATAACTTAGCCTAGCCTAGTCTACTCTAGCATAGACTACCATATCCTAGTCCACTCTAGCCTATCCTAGCTTAGTCTACTCTAGCTCACGCTAGCTTTGTCTACTCAAGCCTAGCCTAGCCTAGCTAACCTAATATAATTTAGCTATAATCTGTCTAACCTTCTCTAGCATACTATAGCCTAGGCTAGCTTAGCCTACTCTATCCTAGCTTACTCTAGGTTAGCCTACTCTATCCTAGCCTAACCTACTATAGCTTAGCCTAGCCAAGCTTACTTTAGGCTAACCTACTCTATCCTTTGCTAACTTAGCCTACTCTAGCCTACTTTAACCTAGCCTAACATAACCTAGCCTACTTTAGCCTAGCCTAGCATAGCCTAGCCTAGCATAGCCTAGCCTAGTATAACTTAGCCTAACCTAGCCTAGCCTAACCTAGCCTAGCCTAGCCTACCCTACTCTAGCCTAACCTAGCCTAGCCTATCATGTCCTAACCTTTTCTAGTCTACTCTAGCCTACTCCTAGCTAACCTAGCCTAGCCTACTCTATCCTAGTTTATCTTCTCTTAGCCTACTCTAGCTTAGCCTAACATATCCTAGCCTAGCCTAGCCTACTCTACACTAGCCTACTATATCCTACTCTACTCTAGCGTATCCCACTCTAGCCTAGCCTAGCCTATCCTACTCTAGCCTAGCCTAGCCTACCCTACTATATCCTACTTTATCCTAGCTTAGGCTACCCTATCCTAGATTACTCTAGCCTAGACAATTGTAGCTTAACCTAGCCTAGCCTAGCCTAGCCTACTCTATCCTACTCGACTCTCGCCTAGCCTACTCTAGCCTAACCTAGCCTAGCCTATCATGTCCTAACCTTTTCTAGTCTACTCTAGCCTACTCCTGCCTAGCCTAGCCTACATTACTCTATCTTACTTTATATTTTCTTAGCCTACCGTAGCTTAGCCTATCCTAGCCTACTATATCCCACTCTACTCTAGCGCAACCCACTCTAGCCTAGCCTATCCTATCCTACTCTAGACTAGCATAGCCTAGCCTACCCTACTAAATCCTATTTTATCCTAGCTTAGCCTACTCTATCCTAGATTACTCTAGCCTAGACTATTCTAGCCTAACCTATTGTACACGAGCCTAGTTTAGCACACTCTAGGCCACTAGCCTTCTGTAGCCTAGCTTAACCTATTTTAGCCTAGCCTTGTCCAACCTACCTTATCCTAGTGTATACTATCCTCACCTAGCCTACTCTAGCTTAGTCTAGCCTAGCCTAACCTACTCTAGCCTAGTCTACTCTAAAAATTTATACATGCATGATATCCTTGAGACATTAATAAAACACATTCAAAATTAATCTTAAATAACATCTACATTACCATTTATTTTTATAACATAGATTTTAATAAAAAACAATATCACTTTATATTATATAAATTAAAACATATTTTCATTATATTAATTTAATTAAGAAATATACCATATCTTAGTAAAATTTTACTTATTTAAATTTTAAAATCATTAAAAAAAATTAAACTAAATAATATTAATAAAATAGTTATTTAAAAAAAATTATATAATATCAAAAAAATATATATAACAAAAACTATTTAAAATAAATTATATAAATTAATATCCAATTTAATAATGAAATTATATAAAACCTAACCATAATAATTATATAAAAACCAAATATCACATCGTTTGTAACACCCCCAATTTCTGTGTTGAAATTGAAAAAGTTAGACATTTGAACTTTAATCCTAAGGGGAGTGGACCCCAAAGGATAAGTATGGTGTGAATGTAATTTAATATTTAAATTGATGAAATAAATAAAATGATTGTGCATTTTGACCAAGATGAGAACTAGAGATCACTTTCCAAATCCATGAGGATGGATAAGGCAACAAATCCCCACAATATTTCAAAAATCCTTGAAAGAAATTAATTTAGATTCTAAGGAGGAATCTAAATTTCCCCAATGAAGAGGAAAGTAGTTGGGAAGAGGTAAGAAAAGCTGGAAAACCTGAGGAAAAGCATAAAATAGCTTTAAAGAGTCCCAAATGGGAAGCCTAGGCTAAACAGGAAAGAAAGCATCTTGCTATTCTGGACGCAGAATTAGAAACATGCTTTGGGGAAATATGAGCTTAAATAAGCTGCTCCTAAGCGGATCAGAGGTTGGTCTGTTCTGGGAGGTGATCTCAGCTCGGGGGTGAGTCCTGGGAGACAAAGAGGACTCTATGGTTGGGAGGTTGGTCATTTGCAATTGTGGTATGTTCTGAAATTCTTGTTATTTTGTTTTATGATAGTATGAATTGGCTACATATAAAATCAAATTTAATGGTATGATTGATCTTAGTACTACATTTAACAGATTCCATCCTAAGGCTTTCACCTTCCAGGTTCTGGTTAGTTGTAGACCATAAATCCATAGAGTAGAAACCCCAGAAACTCTAAACCAAGGTCGGTTTAAATCTGAAGTTACTTAGTCTCTACAGATAATTAAATATTTTCTTGTTTTATGTAGATACAAGGTGATATTATATGCTCATAAGTATATTAGAAAAATATTGTAGCAGAACTGAGGTAAAGAAAGTAAAGACATTAGAATATGAAATTCGAAATTCTTCTAGATAAAGAAGTACTTCTACTCTATATGATTATTATGGCATTCATAGCAATTATAGGGTATATTGCGTTTTAAATTTACCTCTAACCCTTGAAATAAATATTATGGCAATGGATTTAATCTGTGCTGAATGTACACTATCAAATGAACTATTGAATACATGTATAAGCATTTAACAAAAATATCTATATATTAACCAAGTATCATAGCAAAAGAATTTATTTATAATTAATGTCCTCTACTCAAGCACTATTGAATACATATATGTATACATCAAAAGAAAAAGAGAATATAAGCGCCGCAACCTAAAATAATAACGTTACATATATATATATGCGTAAAAAAAAAAAAAACGTAAGAGCCGCGAGTTAAACCAAAGACTCATTAAAATCAACGATTATAAAAGAATATTGTAGTGAGGAAAATATATATATATGTACCCTATGTTGATGCGACTTGGCGCATGGTCAAACTATGTAAAACCATAATGACTATTTGATTTCTTATGCAGTAGGCTCGCATCAATCCAATACCCTCGGAATTTACAGCTATTAACGTCCACGGCATTCTAGGGCTTATCTATACCCATTTAATTGATATTAGCGAATCTGTTATGGAATAGTTCTATTCCAATACCTGTTCACTGGTCAAACCGACATTGAAAATCTTGTCATATTATGTTTGTTGTGTAGCATTAAACGAAATGGGAACTGAAATTTCTAGAGTAAAACAAACGCAACAATACGTAACCTTTAATTCTCTGCGAACAGAATTATCATAGCCTAATGAAATATGGAAACTAATCATGTGCATAAAACGCCTATGAGTTTAACCGGTGAGGAACCACGCGTATCCATGTCGGCGCAGCAGTTAACTATTCTTACTTGATTAACGCAGTAGGGATGGCTAGATCTGGCCAGAACCATAAAACTATGACCCATTATGGGTAGCTATAAAATTTACATTTGCATGCAGTAAAATGGAATATGGAAAAGGAAACCACGAAATCTCAGGTCCAGATTTAACAACCACCGAAGTGGCTGTAGTATGTAAAATCGTAAAGCCCTATAAAACCAAAAGCTGGATTGAGTTAGTAGTTGCACGTACGCGGATCATGTGATAACACAGAAAAACATTGAGTAGCGCATATATCATAACCAAATCCATAGCAGTGGTAAATACGTTGAAGTTAGAATAGAATTCTTTGGTTGCAGTCAGAATGTCAAGGGTTATTCATAGAAATCCCTTACTTCACATTCTGTCCCTGAAGTGGGAAGTACGAATGGTTTGGTCAATATAAACGTTCAGTCTAATCCTACCAGGTTAAAGTCATAACAGTGGCTATCGATGCAATATAAACTGGCATCGCAATTGAATACAAAGGATAACGATATCAAAGCTGAGATGGTAGGGAATGTAATTATGAGAAGATGCGTAAGATCACTTACCCTAACCTCTTCTAACAATGCGACTCCGACAGGGGAGCGAGTTCAACCAGATGCCTCTCGCCCCTTGGCTGAGATGTCTCACCTGATCACTTCTGTGAAACGAGGGTTTAATGGTAATGCGGTAACAGAAAATTTAATAAAAACAAACAAAACGAACAGCAGATTTGAGTTAGGTTGGGAAGGAACGCGGGATTTAAAATACCCCACGTCTCTTATCTATTTTCATACAAACAAGATTCCCTTCGCCGTGTAGCGGGAAATGTAGCAACTGTGACAGAACCACCAACAAAAGAAAAGAACGTGTTACAATATCGTAGGGAAGAAATATTAGAAAAAAAAACAATACGAACAAAGTAAACAAAGGTTTCATTTCTGTATCGAGCCACACCTGTGCTGCTCGACTAATCAGACTACCGCAATGCCGGTGCTGACCCGGTCTCCATTATCATAAATGCCAGGCGACACAGAGAGCTGAGGCGGAGAGAGAAAAGAAATGAATGAGAGATACAAAAGAACTAAACCTGGGAATGATGAACAACGGCAAGAACGTAGGTTAAAAAGGGGAAAACCGCTGTCTAGTCTCCACGAGTACACCACTGTGCACGCGGAGGCGGGATTCAGGTTTAGCGTGTAGGGCGGAGGCGCTAACCCTAGTGTGCATAGCCGGGAGTGCATAAAGAAATCCCGAAGGGGATTTTAGGAAATCATGACGCGATGGCCAAGCGCACCCTCTCATCTGATTCTTTCCACTGTGAAATCTTAAGATTGCGTTTCAAGAAATTCTATTAAAACTCTACAGCCCGTTTCTGCTGAAATGAGCTGCATCAGGGCCGCACAACTATTGGCGACACATGCCGGTTGCACCGAGCATTAGTACTGGGGTAAATAAAATCAAATTTTCCCGATGCAAAAGAAAATTGAACGCAGACCAGTACCTTGCGAACTTTCAACGCATTAGAGGGAAACACGGGTATCCTTGTTCCTACACGAAACTGATTGGGGGACGTGGCGAGTACTCATGCCATTAAAGGCAGAACCCTGCCGTGGCCTGCTGGCCAACTGCACTCTGCCATAAACACGAAACAACGTGTTAATACTCTACGTACCAAATATGTGAAATGCAGATAATGGTGCATAAGAAAATTATACAGTAGCCATCACGCAAGAGGGACTTTACATTAGAGTAATGGTTACATCAAAAATAGATATGATGGGAATTTAAACAAGATTCCACGTTGATATATATGTATAGTGGGAGCGTAACCATATAAAATGATCCCGTATAGTAGTTTGATACAACGTAGAGAAATTGAACGCCAAACCATACATATATATATAAATGTAAAGTCGAATGTCAAATCATACGATACCCCGCTCACACGCGTTAATTGACTATATACTATGTATTACATGCAAATGGATGATTCAAATATTCGTCATTTTAATTTCCCCTAAGTCTAAATGCACTTGGGAAGATATAACTCTGCTTTCAAAGGATAAGAGATATACTGTGAATAGAAATTCATGCGTTGTTTTATATATGCAAGCGCCCTCAAATTTATGTTACCAAGGTGTATGTATACAATATGGGATATATGTATATATATAAGGGTTATAAAATGATATGCGCATTCAAGATAATTTTATCCAAAGAAATATATATATGTGTTATATATAATTATATATATGATATTTATTTATATATAGGTGGTTTATATATTTATATATAGGATTTTATGTATATGGGTGAACTGTAAACATTGAAAATATTAAATGTTATTAAAAGGGGATAGGGAAAAAGAGATATTAAAATTTAAAGGAGAAATTGAAGGGGTAGAGGAAGATATAATAGTAGATGGAAATAAATACTCCATTTCTGAACTTGGTATTCAGCCAACATGTCAATAACAATGAAAAAAAAAAAAAAAAAATTTCCTTACACTGGAGGTGTTACAAATGGTATTGGAGCTCAAGTGCAAAAATTGGGCTGTTGTTATTGTGCTCACTAAATTCTGAATATTATTGAACATTGTAGAGATTGTTTTTTTTGTTTTATTAATCAAATGTATGAGTGTGTACAGTGGTGCTAAAATGGCTGAAGAGGGAGGAATTTATGTGGATCTGCGTGATGAGTTTGCTACTCCAGATCCCAATGCCCCGGTAATGGCCATGTTGCACAGGATGCAACGAGAATTGGCTGAACTAAGAAGCCAGAATGACATGTTGTCATCAGCCAGTAAGGAGCAGGAAAAGCTCATTAGAGAGCTAACTTCCCGGAACAGCCAGGAAGGCGAAGGTTCTGGAAAAAGAAAGATGGATGAGTCTGAGGATGAGGATGCAACTAGACATCAACATAAGCAGAAAAGAGAATTGCAGGGAGAATTTAGAAAGATCAAACCTCCCTCCTATGATGGGGAGAAGGAAGAAGATGCTGAAGCTTGGTTGCTGAACATGATCAAGTATTTCCAAGTTTATGAATATGAAAGCAATCTGAAAGCCAGATTAGCTGTGTACCAGCTACAAGGAAAAGCTACACTGTGGTGGGAAGAGACAAAGATGGTGCATGCCATTGATGAAAATATAGTTACTTGGGAATATTTCCAGGTTAAGTTCAAAAATCGCTACTTGAATGAGCGTTACTATGACGACAAAGCTAAAGAATTCCATGAACTTAGACTGGGACAGCTCACCATCGATGAGTTTGTCACTAAGTTTACTAATTTACTGAGGTATGTCCCTTACATTAGGGAAGAAAAGGAAAAAGTGCAAAGGTTTTTAAATTGTTTGCCTACTGTGTACAAGGAGAAAATTGAGTTTGACAACCCAAAGACAATGGATGAAGCTGTTAGAAAAGCAAGATTATGCTATCAGCAGTTTAAAGGCAAAGCTGAACAAGGGAAGAGCTGGCTGAACAAGGGTGAGTTCAAAGGTAAAAGACCAAAACTAGCATATCTAAGAAATTTTGGTAGAGATCATCAGCGGAAAAAATTCAATAAACCAAAAGAAAGTCAAACTGCTCAGTCCCAAGTGGCTTCAAAACCAGTAGAAGGGAAAAATAAAAAGGAAGGGACAGTCAGAATGAAGGAACCTCTGAAATGTTGGGGTTGTGGAGAACCCCATATGATGAGGGATTTCCCCCATCGAAATATACACATGATCAGCAGAGAGCGAGAGGCAACAACAGTAAATGACATAGCCAGGAATATACCAACTATCAGTGCAGCCTTGGAAAATCGGCAAGAAGAACATCAAGCAACCATGGTGGAAATGGAGGGTAAGATTTCTGACCTACCTATTACTGTTTTGATTGATCCAGGTGCTTCTTTGAGTTACATTAGTCTTGGAATTGTAGAAAAATGTAAAATTAAACCTGAAAAATTTCAGCAATCATGGTTGGTACAGCTGGCCACTGGAACTAAGAGAAAAGTCACACATAAGTTGCCCAAAACAGCAATACAATTAAATGGGTTTCCAACAGAAGTAAATCTGAACATATTGCCATTAGGATCCTATGATCTACTGATAGGAATGGATTGGCTGGAAAAGAAGAAAGCTCTGATGAACTGCTGGGATAAAACCCTGCATTGTATGGATGAAGAAGGGAAACCTTTTACACTAAAAGGAAAACCAAAATCCATTTCAGTAAGACAAATATCAGCCTTACAATTGAAAAGAACAGCTCGAAAAGGATACCAAGTCTATGCGGTACATGTGGAAGAAGTAGAACAGAGAACTGAAGAAAATCTGCTGAGTGAACTACCTGTGGTAAGAGAATTTAAAGAAGTTTTCCCAGATGAGATTCCTCATCTTCCCCCCAAAAGAGAAATTGACTTTTCCATAGATCTGGTACCGGGAGCCACACCTGTTTCCCGAGCCCCCTATCGGATGAGTCCGCCAGAACTTATGGAGCTGAAGATGCAGCTGCAAGAATTATTGGATAAAGGTTACATTAGACCAAGTGTGTCTCCGTGGGAAGCACCTGTTTTATTTGTTAAAAAGAAGGATGGAACTTTTAGGATGTGCATTGATTATCGTCAACTGAATAAGTTGACCATTAAGAATAGATATCCACTTCCTAGAATTGATGATCTTTTTGATCAAGTGAGAGGGGCCTCAGTCTTTTCAAAGATTGACTTAAGGACTGGGTATCACCAGCTCAGAATCAAAGAAGAAGACATTAGCAAAACAACTTTTCGAACCCGGTGTGGACACTACGAATTTGTAGTCCTACCTTTTGGACTGACAAATGCCCCTGCCACCTTTATGTGCCTGATGAACAGTGTGTTAAATAAGTATTTGGATAAGTTTGTTCTAGTGTTCATAGATGATATTTTAGTCTACTCCAAAAACAAAGAGGAACACAAGGAACATCTGCGGATAGTGTTGCAAACTCTGAAAGAAAATCAGCTATATGCTAAGTTCAGTAAATGTGAATTTTACAAGGATAAGATTCAATATTTGGGTCATATTATTTCTGAAAAAAGGCTTGCAGTTGACCCTGAAAAGATAAAAGCAATTAAGGAATGGCCAGTCCCAACTGATGTTTCAGCAGTAAGGTCATTCATGGGGATGGCAGGCTACTATCGTAGATTTGTGGAAAGATTTTCTGCCATAGCACATCCCATCACTTCATTGCAAAGAAAGGGTGTCAAGTTCGTGTGGACTGAGAAATGTCAAAACAGTTTCGAACAATTGAAACAAAAACTTATTTCAGCCCCTATACTAAAAATTGTTGATCCTGATAAAGAGTTTGTTGTATGTACAGATGCCTGCAGAGAGGGGCTAGGAGGAGTCCTATTGCAGGAAAATTCCGTTATTGCATATGAATCTAGGAAACTGAAAATACATGAACATAATTATAGTGCATATGATTTAGAATTTGCAGCTATTATCCATGCTCTAAAAATGTGGCGGCACTATCTTCTTGGGAAAAAGTTCACATTGATGACTGATCATATTAGCCTCAAATATTTTTTTTCTCAAACTGACCTGAATGCAAGACAAGCCAGATGGTTGTCCTTTTTAAGTGAATTTGATATGGACATAAAACATATCAAGGGGAAATAAAATAAAGTTGCTGATGCCTTAAGTAGAAATGCTTGTCAAAATTTAAACAGTATTGGGAGTAGTGGCCAGATTGAGATAGAAGAGTTGGTGAGAAAAGAAGCCAGCCAAGACCCAAACTATGAAACACTCTTGGTGAAACTACAGAAAAGGGATAAAACTGACTTTACTCAAAATCAAGAAGGGCTACTATGTTACAAAAACAGGTTGTATATTCCTAATGTAGAGTCATTAAAAAGAGAAATTTTGGATGAATATCACAAACAGCCTTATGCAGGACATCCAGGATACCAGAAGATGTTAACAGCCTTGAAAAAGAAGTTGTTCTGGCCAGGAATGAAGAGAGATGTGGCAGAGTATCTAAGTAGGTGTATGGAATGTCAACTGGTCAAAGTTGAGCATCAACATCCAGCGGGTCTTCTAAACCCTTTGCCAATTGCAGAATGGAAATGGGACACAGTTTCCATGGATTTTATAACAGGACTACCTAAAACCAAATATCAACATGATTTTGTAATGGTGGTAGTAGACACTTTAACCAAAGCTGCCCACTTTATACCAGTGAAATCTACTTTCGGAACAGCTCAAGTAGCAAATGTTTTTCTGAAGGAGATAGTAAGGCTTCATGGAGTTCCCAAAGTAATTGTTTCAGATCGAGATGCTAAGTTTACAGCAGCATTTTGGAAGGGATTGTTTGGAGGGATGGGTACTAAGCTGAATTTTAGTACTGCCTATCACCCTCAAACTGATGGGCAAACAGAAAAGACGAATCAAATTTTGGAGGATATGTTGAGAATGTATGTGATGGATAGACCATCAAAGTGGGACGAGTATCTGCATTTAGCTGAATTTGCCTATAATAACAGTTACCAATCTTCTATAAAAATGAGTCCGTTTGAGGCACTATATGGAAGGAAGTGTCGTACTCCTTTGAGCTGGAGCCAACCAGAAGATAAATTAATGTTGGGACCTGATGCTTTACAAGAGATGGAGAGAATTGTTAAACAGATACAAAGAAATATCAAGACAGCACAAGATCGTCAGAAAAGCTATGCTGATAAGAAAAGAGTGCACCGAGAATTCAAAGTAGGGGATCATGTGTATTTGTGCATCAAACCCAAAAAGAGCACACTTTATGCTGGAAGTTGTGCAAAACTTGCTCCTAGATATTGTGGGCCTTTTGAAATTTTAGAAAGGGTGGGACCAGTGGCTTACAAGCTGGCCCTACCACCCCATGTTAGAGTGCATGATGTGTTTCATATTTCATTACTAAAAATATATGTGCATGATGCTTCTCACATAGTTGATTGGAATGTTGTACAGGTGGAACCAGAAGGGGAGTTTCTGCCAGAACCGCTTCAAATATTGGAGCGAGAAGAATTTGAATTGAGAAACAGAACAGTGGCCAGAGTAAAAGTGCAGTGGAAGCACTTTACTGCTGAAGAAGCTACCTCGGAAAGGGAAGCTGAAATGATGGAAAAATATCAATTTTTGTTTAAGTGAACTTTGGTAGTTGAATAACAACACCGAGGACGATGTTTATTTTCAGAGGGGGAATATGTAACACCCCCAATTTATGTGTTGAATTTGAAAAGTTAGACATTTGAACTTTAATCCTAAGGGGAGTGGACCCCAAAGGATAAGTATGGTGTGAATGTAATTTAATATTTAAATTGATGAAATAAATAAAATGATTGTGCATTTTGACCAAGATGAGAACTAGAGATCACTTGCCAAATCCATGAGGATGGATAAGGCAACAAATCCCCACAATCTTTCAAAAAAATCCTTGAAAGAAATTAATTTAGATTCTAAGGAGGAATCTAAATTTCCCCAACGAAGAGGAAAGTAGTTGGGAAGAGGTAAGAAAAGCTGGAAAAGCTCAGGAAAAGCATAAAACAACTTTAAAGAGTCCCAAATGGGAAGCCTAGGCTAAACAGGAAAGAAAGCATCCTGCTATTCTGGACGCAGAATTAGAAACATGCTTTGGGGAAATATGAGCTTAAATAAGATGCTCCTAGGCAGATCAGAGGTTGGTCTGTTCTGGGAGGTGATCTCAGCTCGGGGGTGAGTCCTGGGAGACAAAGAGGACTCTATGGTTGGGAGGTTGGTCATTCGCAATTGTGGTATGTTCTGAATTTCTTGTTATTTTGTTTTATGATAGTATGAATTGGCTACATATAAAATCAAATTTGATGGTATGATTGATTTTAGTACTACATTTACCAGAGTCCATCCCAAGGCTTTCGCCTTCCAGATTCTGGTTAGTTGTAGACCATAAATCCATAGAGTAGAAACCCCAGAAACTCTAAACCAAGGTCGGTTTAAATCTGAAGTTACTTAGTCTCTACAGATAATTAAATATTTTCTTCTTTTATGTAGATACAAGGTGATATTATATGCTCATAAGTATATTAGAAAAATATTGTAGCAGAACTGAGGTAAAGAAAGTAAAGACATTAGAATATGAAATTCGAAATTCTTCTAGATAAAGAAGTACTTCTACTCTATATGAGTATTATGGCATTCATAGCAATTATAGGGTATATTGCGTTTTAAATTTACCTCTAACCCTTGAAATAAATATTATGGCAATGGATTTAATCTATGCTGAATGTACACTATCAAATGAACTATTGAATACATGTATAAGCATTTAACAAAAATATCTATATATTAACCAAGTATCATAGCAAAAGAAATTATTTATAATTAATGTCCTCTACTCAAGCACTATTGAATACATATATGTATACATCAAAAGAAAAAGAGAATATAAGCGCCGCAACCTAAAATAATAACGTTACATATATATATGCATAAAAATAAAATAAAACGTAAGAGCCGCGAGTTAAACCAAAGACTCATTAAAATCAACGATTATAAAATAATATTGTAGTGAGGAAAATATATATATATATATGTACCCTATGTCGATGCGACTTGGCGCATGGTCAAACTATGTAAAACCATAATGACTATTCGATTTCTTATGCAGTAGGCTCGCATCAATCCAATACCCTCGGATTTTACAGCTATTAACGTCCACGACATTCTAGGGCTTATCTATACCCATTTAATTGATATTAGCGAATCTATTATGGAATAGTTCTATTCCAATACCTGTTCACCAGTCAAACCGACATTGAAAATCTTGTCATATTATGTTTGCTGTGTAGCATTAAACGAAATGGGAACTGAAATTTCTAGAGTAAAACAAACGCAACAATACGTAACCTTTAATTTTCTCCGAACAGAATTATCATAGCCTAATGAAATATGGAAACTAATCATGTGCATAAAACACCTATGAGTTTAACCGGTGAGGAACCACGCGTATCCATGTCGGCGCAACAGTTAACTATTCTTACTTGATTAACGCAGTAGGGATGGCTAGATCTGGCCAGAACCATAAAACTATGACCCATTACGGGTAGCTGTAAAATTTCTGCTGCATGCAATGGGAAATGGCAAGGAAGCCACGAATCTCCAGTCCCCGATTTAACAACCACCGTGGCTGCCTGTAGTATGTAAAATCGCCGCCCTATAAAACCAAAACAGGATTAGGTTAGTAGTTGTCGTCTGACGGATCATGTGATAACACAGAAAAACATTGAGTAGCGCATATATCATAACCAAATCCATAGCAGTGGTAAATACGTTGAAGTTAGAATAGAATGCTTTGGTTGCAGTCAGAATGTCAAGGGTTATTCATAGAAATCCCTTACTTCACATTCTTTCCCTGAAGTGGGAAGTACGAATGGTTTTGTCAATATAAACGTTCAGTCTAACCCTACCAGGTTAAAGTCATAACAGTGGTTATCGATGCAATATAATCTGGCATCCCATTTGAATACAAAGGATAACGATATCAAAGCTGAGACGGTAGGGATTGTAATTATGAGAAGATGCGTAAGATCACTTACCCTAACCTCTTCTAACAATGCGACTACGACAGGGGAGCGAGTTCAACCAGATGCCTCTCGCCCCTTGGCCAAGACGTCCCACCTGATCACTTCTGTGAAACGAGGGTTTAATGGTAATGGAGTAACAGAAAATTTAATACAAACAAAAAAAACGAACAACAGATCTGAGTTAGGTTGGGAAGGAACGCGGCATTTAAAATACCCCACATCTCTTATCTATTTTCATTCAAACAAGATTCCCTTCGCCGGGTAGCGGAAAATGTAGCAACTGTGACAGAACCACCAACAAAAGAAAAGAACGTGTTACAATATCGTAGGGAAGAAATATTAGAGGAAAAAAAAATACGAACAAAGTAAACAAAGGTTTCATTTCTGTATCGAGCCACACCTGTGCTGACCCGGTCTCCATTATCATAAACGCCAGGCGACACAGAGAGCTGAGGCGTAGAGAGAAAAGAAATGAATGAGATATACAAAAGAACTAAACCCGGGAATGATGAACAACGGCAAGAACGTAGGTTAAAAAGGGGAAAACCGCTATCTAGTTTCCACGACTACACCACTGTGCACGCGGAGGCGGGATTCAGGTTTAGCGTTTAGGGCGGAGGCGCTAACCCTAGTCTGCATAGCCGAGAGTTGCATAAAGAAAATCCCGAAGGGGATTTTAGAAATCATGACGGATGGGCCAAGCAGTACCCTCTCATCTCGATTTTTCTTCCACTGTAATTTTCAGTACGGTGCCGGCAAAATTTCGGCTGAAACTCGGCGCTCCGTTTCTGCTGAAATGATCCGCATCAGGGCCGCACAACTATTGGCGACACATGCCGGTTGCACCGAGCGTTAGTACTGGGGTAAATAAAATCAAATTTTCCCGATGCAAAAGAAAATTGAACGCAGAACGGTACCTTGCGAACTTTCAACGCATTAGAGGGAAACACGGGTATCCTTGTTCCTACACGAAACTGATTGAGGGACGTGGCGAGTACTCATGCCATTAAAGGCAGAACCCTGCCGTGGCCTGCTGGCCAACTGCACTCTGCAATAAACATGAAACAACGCGTTAATACTCTACGTACCAGATCTGTGAAATGCAGATAATGGTGCATAAGCAAATTATACAGTAGCCATCACGCAAGAGGGACTTTACATTAGAGTAATGGTTATATCAAAAATAGATATGATGGGAATTTAAACAAGATTCCATGTTGATATATATGTATAGTGGGAGCGTACCCACATAAAACGTGACCGGTATAGTAGTTTGATATAACGTAGGTGAGAAATCGAACGCCAAACCATACATATATATATATCAGAAATTCGAATGCTGAAATCATACGATGGTCAACCTACACGGCGTTAATTGACTATATACTATGTATTACATGCAATCGGATGATTCAATTTATTCGCCATTATAATTACCCTAAATCTAAATGCCAGCTTGGGAAGATATAATCGGTTTTCAAAGGATAGAGATATACGTGGTGAATAGATAATTCATGCAGTGTTTTATATATGTGAGCGCCCTCAAATTTGTGTTACCAAGGTGTATGTATACATATGGGATATATGTATATATGGGTTATGAAATGGGGTATACGCATTCAAAGATAATTTTATCCAAAGAAATATATATATGTGTTATATATAATTATATATGTGATATTTATTTATATATAGGTGGTTTATATATTTATAAATAGGCATTATGTATATGGGTGAACTGTACACATTGAAAATATTAAATGTTATTAAAAGAGGATAGGGAAAAAGGGATATTAAAATTTAAAGGAGAAATGGAAGGGGTAGAGGAAAATATAACAATAGATGGAAATAAATACCCCATTTCTGAACTTGGTATTCAGCCAACCTGTCAATAACAATGAAAAAAAAAAAAAAAAAATTTCCTTACCTCGGAGGTGTTACACATACAAAATACTCACATAAAACTATAAACTATATTACAAAAAAGGAAAAACCATTTAAATAAAACAAAACTACAGTAAAATTTAACTAATTTAAATAAAACAAAATTAACAATTAGAGTGAAACTACACCTCCTTATACAAAACAAAAATACATAAAAAGTTTGCACATTATAATAATAATAATGTTTCAATGCATCATATGTATGAGCAGTACTTGAATGCCTATCTAAAATATAAGAATCTAAAATAAAATAAACTCAATTCAACAACCCAACAATTGAATTTTCAAGGATAAACATCAGTTCGGAAACCCTAAATGATAAAAAATTTAAAAATTAAAGTATATTTGACATACTATTTGAAATATTAAATTATATTTGACACACTATTTCAAAAATTACATTTTATACTGCTTATATATTACCACAGTTGGACTGTTCAATAGTCCAGAACAACTCATGGATGTGAGAATCTAAGACTGATACTAGAAAAACACAAGTAATTTTATTTTCCAATAAAATATTAAAATGAAATGAAGGAATTCTTTCTTTCGATAGCCAACATGTAACATGTTGATGGCTTCTCAGATGAAACATGCAGAGTTTTATGCACATAGGTTTGTCATTTGCTGACGGCTTCTCAGATGAAGCATGCAGGTTGGGTGGACTAAAGATCAAGTTATCTTTGTGGAATTAGATAGCCAACATGAAACACGTATATCTTTGTGGATGCTGACGACTTTTGTGCACTAAGGATCAACTTATGCATGTAGATTGGGTGGACTAAAGATCAAGTTGCAAACAACCAAATGCAGTTGACGAATTTTCTGAAGGAAAACAGTGCACCGTAAACATTGTGAGATGACCTAAAAACCCTATGTAATAAATAAAATCAATATAGATTGTGGAAATCTAACTGCTTAATTTATGTCCAGACCGAGTCCACATGAATGGAAATTTGGAGTGAATAGGAATGGAAATTTGGAGATTGAACGAATTTCATAGGCGGAATCACAATATTGAACGAATATTGAGCGTTGCTGCTCTCCAACGAATATTGAATGTGACGGTGATTATGGAAATACGCGCTTGCTTTCCGATTTGACAATTTCTTGCAGCACATGAAGTACCAAAGCCGTCTTGGGTTTTCGAAAGGAAAGCAGGCATACTAGTAATCTTACAACTACTGGACGCAGAGGCTCCATGAAACTTGCAAGTTTTGTACCGAAAAAAATGACTACATACATGGACTAAGCTATATCACAGAAAAAAAAGAAAAAAAAGAAAAAGTTATCACAAATATTTTATGGGTGGTAGCAAGAGGGTTTGCGCTGCTGCTGTCCATGTCATGTGAAGCAAAAACTTGAACAAAATTATCACAAATATATACAAATCTTACAAACACCGAAGTCAATGGTAGTGAACCGAATTAAAAGACTTTCAGAAAATTAAAAGATAGGAAGCCTCAGTTTGACATAGGCTTAAAAAATTAAAAGAACGAAAACTAAAATGAAACGACTAAGGTTTGTCTTGAGAGTAGAGTTTAGGGGAAATGAGAGTAGAGTTTAGGGGAAATGCACCTGTATCCCCTGCCCAGCTCTTCAGTCGGAGGTTTTTATGTGTATCCCTGCTCAGCTCTTATCCATAAAATAATCGAACAGATTCCTGGAATAATTTTGACAAAAGTGAAAGGAATGCATAAGATTTCAAATGAATATTGCAATCTTGGAAAAGAAGCGATGACGTCTATGAAAGTACAGAAAAATAGAATGCAGATTTATGAAAAGTAGAGAAAAATATAATGCAAATGAAATAATAATGTATACCTGGAATTAAAAGAAGCCATTACCCATTGAATCTGGGAAATAATTTGCTGGAAAATATAACACAGACTGACTCATACACACAGGCTCACGCACTCACACAGACACGCATACTCACAGGAAAGAAGATGGGAAATATAACATAACCAACACGACTTACAGAGAGTGAACAATACTAGCAGGAATACGCACAAATTTATCAGACAAACATCTCAGACCACAAACATGCGCAGACTTCGCGCACAAACATATCGGACCACATAGAAATATCAGACCAATTGGCAGATTTCTGTGGGCTTCTTATGGCTCGTTTCTTACTATGGATATATTAGCCTCTCGAATAGGTCAAAAGTTTTCAACGGATATATGTCGAACAACCTTTTCACCGAGAAATCCGGATAGGAGCGGGCAATTCCTCCCTTATTTTTCTGCAATACCCTCATCCTTTTCATCTTTTTCTATAACACTTTCATTATGAGACGTGGCTAACGGTATTTACACATTTTTGTGATAGTGATGGATAACCTTGTGATAGCATTTTAAACGAATCTGAAAAAACCATCATCATTTCATTAAGGATGGAGGGAGTGGCCTATTTTTCAAAAAAAAAGAAAAGAAGTGGAGTTGGCCACTGCTAGTTTTAAAATAATGCTGTTTTTTTCTAGAATAAATTAGTTTTAGAATTATTAAATTTTCTAATTTTCTATAAATTTATTGAAGATTTTTAAAAAAAATATTTAAATCAATTTTAAAATCAACTAAAAGCCCAAGAAACCAAATTTTAGAATACAGAAATTTTTGATAGAGAAAAACTGAAAGTAGAAGATTCTACTCATTGGAATTTTTGTCCTGAAGGTATAGAGATTTTAGTGATTTAAAATAATAAAAGATAAAAAAACTCTTTTTATTTTAAGTTTTTTATTGTAATTCTAACTTGGTTTTTCAAAATTTAAATCAATTTAAAATTGGGCGACACAGCAAGAAACCAAGTTTTAAAAAACATGAAATTATGATCATGAAAATGCCTACTATGGATATCACACTCGTTTCAAAAAAAAAGTAAAAGCATATCCTATTCCGTACGACGAAAAGAGGAGACTAATAGTGCGATTGCTGCGTTGTAACGGCAAAGTGTTCAAGAGTTGTTATGGAATATTTTCAGAGATAATGATCTTGAGGGGTGTGCAGTTTTTTTAGAAAGAAAACCACAAGGGAGCTGTTCAAAACTGAAGAGTAGAGCGGATATAAAAGTTGCTTTATCATGTCATTTTCTGAAAATGATGGTAATGGGTAACTTAAATTAACAGACAGAATTACTAGTTGATTGTGGTGGGGTGGCTGTTTTCTTTGTAAGGCAATGGGGAGGCTTATTTTTCTAAGAAGCTGAATGGATTAGCAGTTTAGTAATTTTATATTATTTTCTTTTTATTTATTTTAATATTGAAAATGAAACATTATCATATTTTATATTATTTAACTTTTTAAAATAATAATAAAATTTTAATTATGTTTTAATGTTTTATTAAATTTATATTAAATTAATTTTATTTAGAAATAATATCTTTATGAGAAAAATAGTTTATTATCATTTCATAATACGATTTTTTTTTATTTTTTAAATTTTTTTTTTAATTCAAAAAACAAAGAAAACATACCTATATAATTATTTTTAAACTTGTCTCTAATATGATTTAGAGATTGTCTTTGGAGTATGGAAAGTATACAGTTTGAAGGGATGTATTGAATGTCAATGGATGTTGGTCTCAGTGGATGTTAACCATCATCATCATCAACACAAATTCTATAAACCATTTATTATTTTTACATTACTTCAATATGGTTACCATGATCTTAAAAAAATGGATGTCATTTATTTTTCATAACAATTTGGGTCTTATTTTATAAGACAACATTATGATCATAACATTTCAAAGAAAGGAAAAAAGTCCTCTAGAGAAAGAGCTAAGCTTGAGTGGTTAACTATCCACGTTTTGTATGGATGTTGGCCTATTTTTAAAATACAATTTTAAGTGCATGCATTTTTATGTTCAAAATATTAAAAATTAGTAAGGAAACACAAACATTATTGAACACAAGCTCAAAACTTAAAATTATATTAATAATTTTAATTGAAGAACAAGATTGGTAATAAAATTATATTAAAATTTAACTTTAAATGATTTAATTATAAATTTTTAAAATAAAATATTTACATTATTGTTAAATTTGCTAAATTAAATTATGTTATTTTAAAAATTTAAAATGCATTTTAAATTAAATTATCTCGTTTTTAAAAATTTAAATTATGTTTTTGATTTTTTATTTATTAAATTATTCTTATAAAATATATTTTTAATTTATTTATATTTGAATTTACTAAATTGTTAATTGAGTTTTTCTAATATATCTATATTTTAAAATAAAAAATAATTATGTATATATTTTTAAAATAAAAAATAATTATGTATATATTTTTAAATTATATATATATATATATATATATATATTTTCTGAATATTAATAATTTATTGTATACAAGCTCATTGGGCATCTCAATTGGTGACCTATTTGTTAGGAATTATTATGTAAACCATGTAGATCTAATGGTTAAGATCATGCCTTTCCTATGAAAATGTCACAAGGTATAATGGGTATTCGCATGTAACATGATCCAACAAAAATACTAGAATCTAATGGGAATTAAAAGTGTGTGTAACAAAACCTTGCAACAACACTACACTCCAATAATGGGTATGAGAAGCATGTAAAATAATCCAACAATAATGAGTTTTTTTTGGGTGGAAATACACTAGTGAACACACTAGGAGGGTAGAGACATGGACTACCATAGTTGCACACACCTAATAGTGATACATATGGTCTTGGTGTGGAGGAATTATGGTTTTTTTTGAAGATCCATAAAATATCCTCAACAACCAATATTGACCATGAAATTCACCCAAGAACAAAAAGAATTCTTAGAGGAGAGGGGTATGACCCAAGAAAAGACCAAAATGTTTGGAAATGTTAAAAATCTGCAACAATTCAGTAAAATAAAATAAATCAATTTAACAATATCCTACATAACTGCAACTACTTTAATTTGATAGTGAGTGATCTTGAATCCTTGAGTGAAATGGAAAAAAAAATGATTAAAGAGTTGCTGGCATTCATTAAATACTAATGGAGATTTTTTTTTTTGAATAAACATAAATATGAGTACCATGTTTTCCAGCTAGAATTTTTAGAGTAGTAAAATAAAGCATACTATCAACCTAACTCAAATAAGAAAAATATAATATAATTGCTATTAAATCATATTGTTTTGGAAATATATAATTCTAATGCAACTAATGGCTTCTTGTGTGCCCTCCTCTTTTGGTCAAAATATGCTTTGGAAGTGAAAGCATAAGAAGAAATAAGGAGAGATGGAGTATTGAAAAAATGGCCTCATGTAAGATATCAAATTCCATCATGAAAAATCATTAATCAATCCAAAATTAGACTAGATAATGGATAAAAATCATAGATTTATTTATATGTGCTTTTTAGTTGATAATTTATAAAAGAAATATAACAATAATATATATATATATATATATATATATATATATATATTATTGACAGGATACACTTTAATGTTTTGATAAGGACTAACAATTGGGAAGGTTTAATGCACATTTTGCTTTGCTGGAATTGAAGTTATTTAATCAGGGCTCGAACTTTTACGTCCACCCAAGAACTATGTTTGTCCTTAATCCTAACTGTTATACCCCAACTTTAATTAATGCACATACTCTTCTATCTAGTGAGACATGTAAGCAAGGAGAGGTGATGATATCATATCAATTTGAGATAAAAAGAATAGAATTTGTCACACATGTTTCTAGGGTATTTTTCCTCCCGATGGAGTAATATTATGGGAATGGACCTCGACACATCCTAATGCTCGTGTCCATTATTGATTATAACTTTGTTCAAACGTAACCTTCATTATATGTTTTTATGTATTCAATGGTGTCGATATAAATGATGTATGTCAATGCACTTGAATCTTGCATGAATTGACTTTGTGGATTATATATTAGAGTATCAAAAAAATTCACATGTAAGATTAAGATAAGATATGTCATATATATTATATCATTTTCACTTTTCCTATTTTAATCAAACCCCAAAAATTTCCTTAAATTGTAATTCGTCAAGTATTAGGAAATAGGCCTTAATAAAACTCCATAGTCCCACTAGAGTGAATGCATGGAAGTATATACTGAAATAAAAGAATTAGAATGTCCAATATTAACAACAACATAAGGAAATTATCCATTTCCTCGTGTTTTTTTTCTAGAACATAAATTTATAGTGTATGATTATTTACATTAATCTATCGAGTGTCATATCCAATATGACTATGTATATTTAATAAAATTGTGGTTATACATCATGTAACTATATGAGATGTATAGTCGTAGATATCACTATATATTTGAGAATTATATATCCCATCAAATTCAAACAAACCAAGATATAATTATTCAACTAAAGTTATATAAAAGAAATATACATCTAAATGCACCTACTTATCATACATAATAAAAAATTACGTGTGTTCAACATATAAGGAGAAGTAGACATTGAAATGTAAGTAAAACACATAATAGTTTCCCCTTAAACTTCTACGGAAGAAACAAAATAACATGGATCCTTTACTTTTTTGTTTGAAGAAAATATATGGTTTTGTAATTCTACCCTTGACTTATCAAATTTGTTCATGTTCACACTCTTCATGACTCTCTACATATTTAGTTTATGATTCCAAGGAAATGAAAGAAATATGAGACAAGGAACCCCGAGAGTAGGAAGCCAAAGAGTAACTTTTTCCTATAGAGTTTGGTTCTCACAAAGTATGAGTTTATTTCTTGATTTATGAAGTTTATGGCCACTTCAATTTTTCTTCATAAGAAAATATTCATATGTTTGGAATTAATCTGTATGTCCAAGTTGGTCATTAAACTCACCTGCAAATGGAATCTTCTCGGTATGTGCTTAATGTCTAATCCATTCAAAACTCAAAGGATTTATTCCTCATTGGTATGTTCTTGTCCATGTAAATTTTTGGTTTGTTACAAGTCTCTAACAATTGCATCCTTATCTTTGTGAATTTACTCTTATATCTCAACTTGAATATTTTGAATTTACAATACAAAAAGTATAAGAGCTAGCCCAAGAATCATAGTACTTCAATCTAACACAAATCAAAATCTACTAATAAAATGAAATTTCAACTAATTTCATGTCCAAGGTTAATATAAACCTATAAAATTTAAGGATTTACACATGTTATCATTCCAAAAATAAGCTAAACCACTTCAATATCGAAATGAATGAAATCTACGAGATGCGATTCCATTGCATCATCTGATAAACAATATTTCTTCCACGAAAAAGATCTTGGACATAAAATTATTCAAATAATAATTACAAATTATAGTGTCGTAACATACATTCTTAGCTAACTATTTTCCCAGCAAAGAATGATTTCAACAAACATCCCACACATTTCTTTCCTATTTAACCTTGTAACTAATTTTCAAACAATATGGAACATATAGGAAATATATTTCTAACACTAAATATCTATTATATTTCTCAAAGGTGACATGAATTCCTAAATGTGAAATGCCCACCACGCATCAAATTTTTTTTATTGAAATGATTTTAATGATCCATTTTCACCATATGCATAAAATTGTTGTGTAACAACATATAAATTACATTTTAGTAAAATAAAAGATTAATTTATGTAATAAAATATAAGATGAAAATTTCATTTAGTTAAGAGACCAAATTATAATAATAAGAGAAGATGTTTGGTTTTATATATGGGATAAAAGATAAATATAAAAAAAAAGTTTATAATATTTATTGTTGAAAAACTAGGTAATGATTATAAGGGATATAGATTCTTGCAAATATTATGAATAATGAAATTCAACTTTTCATCATAGATAAAATATACAATTGTTTCTTATTATCTAAAATCATTTGATTGGGACATAAGAGAAGAATTTAACAACCTAATATCTAGATATATATAGTAGAAGTAAAAGTATATTTCTAGTAAACTTAACTAATGAAATAAATTAAATGTTTATAGACATCAATCCATGATAAACATAAAAAGAATTTTTTAAATTTTTAAAAAAATCATAAAACATAACTAGACTATAACTTTATTTTAAATTATTATTATTATTTATAAAAAGAACTATATATGATTTAAAAATGATTTGTAACCATTGATATTCATGCCCACATTACCATGGAAATTCATAACTTGTAAATAGATTTTGTTACATAGCATCTCTCTCTCTTTCTTGCCAGTCTTAGCCCTTTTCTCTCTTCCACTCTTTCTTCCCCTCACACTCTCTCAATATTTGCACCCCACACTCTGTACCTTACCATGTCTACACAAATTTATACACCACTCCTTCTCCTTTTCCCTCCAGCTCCCCTTCCTCCTCCTCTCTCTCTCATTCAAATTCTCAGCATAAGTCTATCTCTCCCCCATCCCTCTCTCTCTATTCACCTTGATGCCCCTTTCTTCTCTTCCTCTCTCCCTATCACTCTCCTAAACACTGTATATTTATTTCTCCCCACAATTCCCCATTCCTCCCTCCACCACCCTGCCCCACAGAAAAAAAAATTATCTTTCTTAACCCTACATTTTTTCTCCCCACAATTCCCCATTACTCTCTCCACCACCCCACGCCCAACACTCTCTTTATTATCCCCCCTTATCCCTTTATTTTTGTTATTATCTCTCTCTCTCTCTCTCTCTCTATCTTTCTACCCTTAACTCTCTCCCCCCCCCATTCTTCCTTCTCTCTTTAATATTCATTCTTCAGCTCACATTCTCTCCCTCTTTGCACCTGAAGTTGTCACCGTTCCTCGCACTTTCCATCTCTCTTTCTCACTCAACATAGTTACCGATCAAATAGGTAATTGAAATGATACCTACCTTTTTGAGGTAGAAAATAAAACACGCAATTTTGAAGAGTAACGTTGTAGAATCACCCTTTTTTTTAGAGCAGTTTTTTGACACTTTAATTTTTTTTATTTTTTTATTTTTATGTTTTAATGTGATGATTTTCATGTCAATTTTGAATAGTGATTCTCCATAATCACCCACTCTTTTTTAGAGGGTTGATTTTGACACTATACATTTTCTAATGTCTTCTTCTTCCGTGAGATGTTTATTTTTAAGTGCATTATGTTCTTGTTTTTATATTTTTTAATTATATATAAAAAAATTGTAATGAAATCTTCATTTTTCATATAGTTAAAAAATAAAAAAAAGGGCCAATATTTTAAATTTTGTATTTTATATATGTTTATGTATTTTTAATTAATATTTCAATGGAAATCAAATAATTGTCGCTAAAAAACCAAAAAATTTAACCATATGACAAAAAAGTACACATTTTCAATATGAATACAATGGAAAAAAATACACTTTTAGAGACTTTTTGTTAAAAAACAAATGTTAAATAAACTAATTTTTTGGGAAAATCTTAACAAAAATCTTAAGAAAATAACATTTTTTTTATGAATTTTATGTCAAAATTTAATAGTAATCACAAGTTTTTTGCAAAAAATAAGGATTCTTCTTATAAAATACCAAAGTTTAAGCATTACAAGTAAAAATGATTAATAGATCTCAAAACTGAGCTTTATTTGCAAGCATAACTTTTATATCGTCAATAATATCAACTAATCCATGCTCAACATCTTTTAGAGCATCATTATTGTCTTCTTCCGCAATATTTTCTTCTTTGTTTTGGTCATTGTCATCTTCTAATGGATCTTCCATGTCTGAAAATATTCTAAAGTGTCATTTTCCAATTATTCCATATAATGGTGGTTGAGGTTCCTTTGTTTTTTCTGCCACATGTGATTCATTAAAATCCCCTTTCCTCAAACCAACTTCTTGCTTCACATCTCGAATAAATTGAAGAGCATTAATTCTTTGTTGAATAAATTTGCATTGCACTGGGTCTTTCTAAATGGAAATGAAATTTCTTCTTTACTTTTAGGCAACATGCTAGTGTTGTACCTAATCATCAGGAATAAAAGAAATAAATAAGAAAATTAGTATAAACACATAAAAATTAAAAAAAAAAATATTATTTAAATTCAAATTTATATAATCAAACTTGTCTGAACCTCAGAATAAATCCAAAACACCTTCTCCTTCATTTTAACATAGATCTATAAGATAGTTAATCAATGCTTGCAGTTTCTGATAAATGTTAACTATATATCCTTTTGCATCTTTATCCTCATATGTTAGTTTTCATACAACAACATCATGAACCAATACTTGAATATGACTCTTCCCATCCAATCGATTCAGAAGAATAGGCTTATAACTGTCCTCTTTTGTCCAACATTCAACACAGATGAACTCATAATAATTTATAATAGGTTGATCTTCGGAAGGAACTATATTTGAATTCTTCCTGTAGTATAACATAGAAAAAATTCAATGAAATTGTACATAAATAAAAAAATTTAACAGTAATCGAATATACAATTTCAATGTCTTACCATGTAAGTTGCATCTTTCAATTTATTTTTCCCGTGAAACTTGTTAATAACATTGCAAATTGTGTGTCTAAATGAAATTTCACAAATATCCAAAGTGGTGATTTTGTGACTTCTTGGAAACCTGTAACCACTTTACTAAAAGCTTTGATAAGTATATGGTTCACTATCATATTCAACATCTGGGAAATTGAAAACATGAGGAATATCTGCAATAACTAGCGCATATTCCCTTTTAGGTATGAATTTTGCAATGTATTCACAATCACCTTGTATCATTTGACATTGGATATTGTTGAGCCAATTCCAAATGAAATGAGTAAGAGTAGGATCAAGTTCAACATTCATAAAACACTGCTTTCTCGTCTTTTCCATCTTACTTTTTTTAATAAAGTTTTTAAAAATATTTAGTACTCCATTTCCATCCTTCTTCAACATCTTTAATGACATAAAAAATATATATGTATAATTAATAAAATAAAAATAATTTACATATGAATAAAATGAATGTATAAATCAACATACCTTATTGAAGGAAAGATACAAATCTTTAAGTGTTGTTGTACAACTTGATTATGGGTAGTGGTGCACAACATCATCCCAACTGCATTCATTCAACATTTTAACCATACGTTCTTGTATTTTCATATAAATCTTATGTCTCAATAAATAAAGTTACAATTTTTAATATACTGATATGTATAAAAAAATCTACCAACAACGTTATGTTTTATTTAAAATAAAATTATAATCAAAGGAAAAGTAGAAATAATTCAAGAAACTTACTTTTGAAATATTGCGCACATTTCATCCATTGATAATTCACCCGACTTCACACTGGACATTACTGATTTGACTAGTTTCTCATCCTTCACTCCTTGCATTGTTCTCCAAGGTGTGATAGTCATATCCTCTAGAATTTTCTTCATTTTATGGGTTTACTCTTGTTAACATTCTGATTTTTTATGGAAATATTCTCCCATCGCTCAAAAATTTTATCAATCAATTCCCATATCTCCCCAGTTCTAAATGCCAACTGAAAAATGTTATTCATGCTTATGAATATATTTCAATGCATTTTTCCATATTTTGATATGATTTGATTTTTTCATCAATTTGATAACCTGTTTCCATTAAACATTCATTCGAAAATGTTAGACTAACTTATTCCTTATCACCACCACATTTTTCTATGAATTCATTATGAATAAATCTAACCCTTTGGATCAAAGTCATTTTAATTTTGTACTCATTATCAACATTATGATCCCATTCCAATAACTTTGATTATGTTTTTGTTAAACCAACGTAAATGGTGAATTTCACTATTTGAAAAAGATAGTTATTGGGATATTCCTGAATCAATTATCTTTTAGCCTCTATCGAATGGTTCCCTCCAATTAAATAATATTTATAATCAAAACATTGTATCTTGTCAAACGCATGTTTGTTGGGAACTTGACGTGGATCAACAAGAACCATATAATCCAACACATGTGCATATGGATTGAACCTGAATTTTTTTTCTTCAGATTATGTACATGTAGGTGATCTTCCTTTCTGATTTAATATTAAGTTTGTCCTTCATTTGGCATATAAAATTGGCCGACATTAAGCTTAAATGTTTGGCCACCATAAACTAATTTATTCTTCCTCAACTCATATCGAATGGAATCTTGTTTTCTTTTAACAATTCCATTCTCTAACTCGGCACTTGTTGTTATGATTTCTATGCTTCCTTTGGAGCTTTCAGTTTGTTCTTCACTACTACTCATGACTTTTACAGGTTGACCAAGATTTTATTTCTTCTTCTTATTGGTTAACATATCAGTTTTTTGATAAACAAGTTCTTTGTGATCACGTAAAAGAGAGACATCTTTGTCCATTTTTATTTTTGTTGTTTGACTTGTTTTCTCCTTTTGCACGACATCTGTAATCTCCTCAGTTATTCTATCATAATTTTCAGCTTCATCTTCCACATCTTCAAAAGAAACATGTCTAGGCTTACTAGATTGACCCACCTTAGTGACTTTTGGTTGATCCCCTCTTTGTACTATTGCAATGTCACGAGCTATTGATCTTTGCTTCATTCTCATGTCCTCTTCTTTATCTGTGTGGAAAGTCTTGATCGCAGTCATAAAATTTGGCTCCATATAATGAATACCGTCAAAAATGTTTGAAAGAGGCTTAACAAAATCCTATGAAACAAAACAAAATATGTCAATGATCAATAATTGATACAAAATTGAATGATGCTTACAATAATGCGTAGCACACATACAAATAAGCATACTTACATTGTTATTTCCAATGTTGCTTTTGATTTCTGCAGACAACTTTTTAGATGTTTCATTTGTGTCATACTTGACCTTTGATAGACTATATCTAACATTTTCACATTTATTAGCCATTCTTGCAAGAACATAAATAGTGTTTGTATTTAGCACCAAACATATGTCTCACACTCTGTCCATCACGTGATATGATTCACCTATGTTAATAATGCAACAAATCAGATAGATATGTATATCATCCTTCATTTCATTGTCTTCAAGATACCATGAAAAATCAACTTTATTTATTTCTATTGCATTCTTCCATTCAAAAAAAAGCTTTAATGAATTTGGTGGGCCACTTTCTTGAATTTTATTACGTCTTTCAATTTTTGTGTCTTCAACAGTATGCATAGTGTGTCCATCAATATCCTTATTGCATGCAGCAGTATCCATAATGCATCCAGTTGAACCTTTAGATTTGGCAGCTGCTGCCCTTGGTCCAGAAAAATTCACATAAATCTTTTTTATGCAATTTTCGTTATATATATATATATATATATATATATATATCTTAGTTAATGAGAAAACACATATCTTAATCAATCAAATTTATTCTTTTTTAAATATGCCAATATAAATTTAAAATTAATCGAAAATTAATGTCTAAAAAAAATAAATAAAAAAATAAATTAATTGTAAAACGATATAAATAAATAAAAAATACTAAAATTAACTGTATGTATATATATATATATATATATATATATATATATATATATCATTTTTTTAATATATTTTATAAACAAAATAAATGTTTTGAATTTTTTTTAATGCAAAGTTGTTTTTTAAAACAATTAAAAAAAAAAAAAAATTAAAATTTGAAACGTAAGTTTTTTTTTTCTAAATTGAAAAAGAAAAGTAAAAAGAAACAATTTAAATTTTAAAAACTATTAATATTAAGTTTTTTTTTTTTTTTAAAGTTAAAAAAAATACAATTAATGTTAATTTTTTTTTTAAATATAAAACAAATAAATTTAATTTTAATATTTACAATATAATTTTGAAAATTTAGAATTTAATTTTAAAATAGGAAATATAATTATAAATTTTTAAAATTTAACTTATTTTCAAAACTAAATTTAATTTAAAACAATAAAATTTTAATTACAAAAAATTTTAAAATTATTATTTTTATTATTAAATATTTATTGTTTAAAAATAAAAATTAGAAATAAAAATAAATTTAACCGCGTGCAGGGGGCCGAAGGCCTGCCCAACAGCACCATGGAGAGTTGCCTTGTGGGCCCCTAGCTGGACGGAGGTTGATTATGAGAATCGACCTCCACCCAGCCGAGTGTCGAAAGCTGGCTATGCAGCGCTCCAAGATGCCACCCAACCGACCTCTGTCCCCTAGCGGGTTGTAAAAAACAATATATTAATGGGATTAAAAAAAAGAAAAGTTCATGTTTTAAAACAAATAAATAAATTAATTTGTTTTTAAAATTGTTTTTGTTGCACTTTTAGAAAAAAATAAATAAATAAATATTACTGTTTTTTTTATGTGCATGGTCGTTTTTGGGTTTTTTGTTTTTTTGAGGAACTGAGCAACCCTAAAAATTATTTTCTTTCTAAATTTTTGTCCTAAAAACTCTAAAAAAATGTGTTTTTTTTTTCCATTTTCTTCACTATAAAAAAAGGGTTTTCGAACATAAAAACCATAAAAAATGGAGAGCCATCTCATTTGGCATTCTTGTTGTTGATGATATTTGAGCTAGACTTTTGTCTTTTGAGCACGCTGGCTGTTTAGCCTGTCTGCAGCACTGTTTAGTGCGTTGAGTGTCTCCGGCCAGAGATCTCGCCCTTAGCCCTGGGGGACTTCGAGTGCCTGCTCGAGTAAGGTTTTTCCTTCAATCTTTTGCGCGAGATTTGGTTGGTTTTTTTGCGGAGGAGCTGGGCTTCTTTTGGTGACTGCGCAGTCCCTGGGAGAGAGGACGCAAGTCTAGTTGGAGGTGTTCTGTTACGGGGATTTTCTGCAGGAGTTTCAGTTGGTATTCAGAGGAGAGGGTCAGTATTTCCGGCAGGAGGTTTCTTGAGGAGTTTGTGGCTCCGTTTTAGCTTATATCTTTTGGCATCTGCGCTGAGCCTTCCTGGGCAGCGTAATTCCTTGTGGAGGGTTTTCTTGGTGATTTTCGGAGGCTGTCCATTTTCGATATGGTTTCTGGGTTCTATCCGGGGCAATGAGTTCAAGTGGTCTGCAGATTTTCAGCTCATTCTGGCAAGGGGATCAGCCCCTAGTTTCCAATCCATTCCAGCAGCAGTAGTTTTACGGCAGTTTCCCAGCAGCTGGGACGCAGTTTCTTGTAGCAGCCATTTCCTATTCTTCTGAGAGAGTTCTTCACTTGCATTGAGCAAGACTAGGTGCTATCATTCTGATTATCCATTGTATTTCATTATATTCTCAGATTAATAAAATGGCTTAGCATTCCCGACATTTTTATGTGTATTTGCTTTATGTTCTATTTCCAGCATTTTCTATATTGTTGTATGCTTGTATTGCTGTCTATTTCCCTTTCGTTGGTTGGGCAGGCCTTTGCTGATGTCTAATTCCGTACATATTCTAGCATATGTGTAGAGACCCTGAATTTCCCTCCCAAAATCTGCCTTTACAAAGCGGCCCAAGGCGTTAACCTATGCTTCTATAGCCTGCCAGATGCCATAGATTGACTGGTAAGTTGGGAAGCCTAACCCAGATAGGTGTCTTAGTGATGATAGCTGTAACTGGGTCAAGGTCTGGAAACCAAGGGGTTAAGAAGAGCCCTGCAGTTCCCAAAAATCAGGGACCTTCCTCTAAGGCCTGTTCATAATGCTTAGAGTGATCAAACAGAACTATAAAGAATCCTTTTGAACAGAAGCTGACCTTGCACTTGCTAGTCCAGTTAGCGTGGATCGATTCATAGAGTTCCTTCGTACGCTGCCAAAGTCCATTAAATCTGCAAATGATGGATTTTTCTGCAAATTTTTGAAGATCTTCTGCGAGATCTAGATGGAAAATCTCAACAGAGGGAACATCTTCCAACTTGTCAACCAGAAAAGGTTGGGGCTTGGGGGCTTCAGGGGGTTTGGGATTCTGAGAATGAACAACATCTTTGTATGAGAAAGTAGGGGCTGAAGATGACTGTCCAGCTAAGCCGCCCCTCAAACGAAGGGTGAACACAATAGAATCATTTTTGTTAATGCCGTAAATTGAGAGGGGAAGAAGGTCCTCAAGTTGTTTACCTTGGTAAAGAAGTCTCTGGAGGCCCGAGGGTATCCTAGTCCGACGTTCCAGATTTAGCTTCAGATTTTGCACCAGATCTAAAGAACAGACCCATTGCAATAATGTTTTGCCTGAGAGTTGCAAAATTTGGATCTGAAATGAGGCAGGGTAATTTTTCAGCACTAGATCTACCGACAGCTGAAGGGCAGTTGAAGAGGCGGAGCCTACTTCCTTTTTACTTCAACGATGGCGCCTCGCAGAAGCCCATCTGTGGCAAGTTTCCCGTTTTCCTTCGCAAGGCAGCTCGAGACCGAAGGGACCCCAAGTCTGACCTCCTGGGCAGAGGCGGCGACAGCCTGGAGAGGAGAAACCAGCTGCCAGAAAGGAGTAGAAAGAGGGAGACCACAAGGAGCTGCGGCGATGCAGATCGCAGAGGCTTCTGGGAATGCCGTGTAGTCTGCAACGGCGGCATGGCTGAACAGGGCCGATGCGAAAGCCGTAATGGCATCAACGGCTAGGTGCCGCCATCGAAGATTCTAAGGTAAGATGTCCATATGCAAACACTCCGCATGGGGGAAAGCCCAGCAACAGGACCATACTCTGCCCCAAACATAGGGAGTAAGGCATTGACTATGCCGCCTTCGATACCGGAAAGAAAGGAGTTTGCTTTCATCCCTGAAAGCACTCCAAAAGCATCCTCCACGGTCGTCCACTAGGGAAGAGTATAAACCAGAAAACGCCTGCAAATATGAGCAGATGGTGAAAGAAGTGTTGTTCGGCGCCTCGACCCCTACCTCTACATCGTATAGCTCCAGAGCTTCACCCTGCAATGGGTCTTCGACCGTCTTCAACAGCACTTTGCTTCCATTTTTTTTCTGGTGAAGGCCGAGATCTCTCCCCCAGTGCGTCCCCGAGCCAGTCGACGGCAGCAAAACCCTGAAACCCTAGTCCAAAGAAAAAAACGCCGCTTCGCAGAGCCATTCTGAATCTCTCCCAATAGAAGCAATTTTAAATGACAACACTTCTCTCAATGAATTCTTATCTAAATGGAAGAACAACTACCCCTATCCTCTCAATAACAAAATATAAGTGCAAAGATATTGGTCCATCATTCCTTCATTTCTTTCTTAGCAGATTTGGCTTGCTAGAAACAACAAGGTCTTTAAAAACAAAAAACCATTAGTGGAAAGAGTAATCTCCAAAGCTTGGGGGCAAGTCACTGAATTCTTCTCTGCAAGAGGGGCGACAAGAATCGATTTGACACACCTTCAAGCAGAAGAGAGAAACGAGGCGAGGTTCGCTTTCAACAGGCCTCTCTCCAAGGCAGTGACTAATTCCAGAAAGGAGAAGCCAAAATGGAAAATAATGCTATCTGAAGAAGACTTCTAGAATTGGCTCAAATCGCTCAATAGGCCTTGCCTCTTCTTCGATGGGACCTCGAAAAGAAACCAGGTAAAGCTGGGGTAGGAGGAATCATAGTCAACAGTGACTAGACAAGCATCATTCAGTATAATAGGGGCATGGGCATAATGACAAACAACAAAGCAAAAGCTTACGTTCTCCTCCTAGGGATAAAAATACTGAAAAACAGAAAAATATTGAATCCAATAATCTTTGGAGATTCATCAATTATAATACAAGCAATGGCAAGTGGAAACAGATTAAAGAATGCAACGCTCTGTCATATCTTGGAAAGAGTCAAACAATATGCCAATCAAGTAGGGAAAATTGATTACTATCACATCCTAAGGACAAACAACAAAAATGCAGATGTTCAGGCAAATAAGGCAGTCGAAAGAATAATGGGACAAACCAGTATTGATGAAGATCTCATCATGATACCAATCCCATGAGGAATAAAATCTTTCAGAAACTTTAACAATAATATAGTAAGGCCTCTCAAAGGATGGGACTCCTTTGTCATGAATGTGATCAGAATCTCTCCAAGTACTAAAGTGATCAAATTTGACCATCAGTATAGGATCACTTCATATCTTCTTTAGATCACAGGTCCAATCCACCTCTTGCTCATGAGTCCATTGCCCTCGGGCTCCATCCTCCTATTTATATCCCTCAACGTTGGCCTTCTCATACCATCTACAAGCCTCGATTTCTGTTTACCTTGTGTATTTTCTGTTTTGGTTTTCTCTTTCACCATCCCTGTTTTGATCCCCTTGCATGCAGTAACCTTTGATCCCACTCTCTCCCTCTCGACGTCTTCACAATCCTTGCCTCAGACCCCTTGCAATCAGCAAGCTTTGGGAACCTTTCTCCTTACACAGTAGATATTGCTATTGGTCTTCACGCCCCTCCTCGCATCTGGTTGACAAGGAGCTCTCCCCCTTCTCGCTATCACCTCTCCTATCCAGCCTCTCCCATTTTGTGCTCACTCGAGCCTGCGGCGCACTCAGCATTTCAACTCAAATCACGCATCCCCTCCCTATGCCACATTTCGATTCACACAGCTCCTCAGTCAATCCATACCTTCTAATTTTCGAGTGGAATCAAAGGTTGCTCTATTTTTCTCAGAAAACAGAGTCCTCCATCAACACCTCTCCAGCTTCGGATCTCCAGTTCCAGTCAAAAGAAGTTAGAGTAACAACCACAAATCAGTAGAGGAAAATGGACAACAACGAGGCAAGGACTCAACCCTGTGTGTTTTGCAGAGCTCATAGAGTTGTAATCGATCAAATAAAGGAGCAGATGGCTCAGAACAAAAACCATACAAGAGAAGAGATTGTTGTCCTCCGCCAGCAGTGGGCCACAAATACAAAGGAACTGATGGATGTCAAGAACAAATGCAATCACTTGGAAATCACAATCAACTACCTTCAGGATCTCATAGCAAAAAAATTGGAGCATGGATCTAATTCTCTTGACCAAGGAAGTGGTCAAAGAGAAAGTGAGAAAAATATAAACAAATTGATCAATTCTTCAGCTCTGTGACCTCCAGTGAAGGGAAACTAGTATTGAACAACTCATAATAGTTATGATCCAGTTATCTTTTTAAATGAAATCGAAATGTATTCTCTTACTCCAGCAATTTGTCAAAGTATATAACTTAAGTGCAATAGTCAATATAATTAACAAGAATGCTAGAAGAAGCAGCTTGTGTAATGTAAAATAGAAACACAACATTCCCTGTAGATAGTCCCTTTTGTGGTCTCAGTGGAGTGGTCATGTACCGAGGAAGTTCCCTTCCTCCCTTTTTTTGATATAATATTATCATAACCAATCTTGTTTAAAAAAAAAAAGTGTCCATTATAATTAAGCCAAAATACCCAACTACATAATGAAAGGCTATACGTTCAAGGTTGGAAGGCCCACCTTCAAACATACGATCATAACATATGGGCAATGGAGCATAATGGTTGGCTCAGGTGGCGGAGATGGTGGCACATCGAGCTATCTAGTGGCTACAAGGGGCCGCTGGTTGCATACTAAAGACCATCTAGGAGAAAAAATTCTCCTATGGGTGTCACCCACGAGTGGTGGCTATCATGCTCAACACTTACTTTGACACTTTCATAAACTAGACAAGCAACACATGGCCATCATTCAACCTTGCATAAATCTCAATACTTAGCAGGAGTTACTCACTTATTCAACATTCATTTTTCATACAACATTGAAACCCCTCATTCTGCAACAATAATACACTGAATCACTCGAGGGTTTCCGTCCTGGGGCTATTGAAGTTGAGAACCTTGTTCCCAAAACCTCTCCACAGAAAATAATCAAATCCAAGATCTCCCAATTGATCTCTTCCTCCTCCTTTTAAAGACTCCATAGATAGATCTCCAAGCCTCTAGAAACATCTTATTTTAGTATTTTATGATTTCTCTAGAAGATCCTCCATTGACTTTATCTTAAGTGACCTTTTAATTTTTATTTTATTTCACTTAAGTCACTTTTGGCCTTTTTCCTCCAATTAATTATTTTTCCCCTTTTTAATTAAATGACTAATTAAAGTCTTTTAATCTGGGAAAATGGTAAACCGTCCACCATATCTCTTTGACCAATAGAATTCACTTCTAATCATTCCATCTTGTACATCTTCTTGTTCCGGTTCCAACGACCTATTACACTGAGGTATTCCATCAAATATTCCTCTTGGAATGCCACCTTAGGCATAATTAATTATGTTAGGCCCATTAATAACTCTGTTTTTTTGAAAGTTGTTAGAATGCAACCGAACTAAAGGTAAACTATGTGAATGATGGTATATGCCAAGAGAATGCCATCGAATCCCATAAAAACGTCTCAAAAACTCATTTGAGACCCCTGATGTCATAGACCTGCTACCGTGACCTGGCCATCCCATGTCCCGGAAATCCACCCTGGTTGTACTATAGAGGTAAATAAAAATGGGGACATGACAAAAGAGGTGAGATTCTCGCCTGAAATCCTCTTGTGCTAAGCAGCATGAGTTGACTTGGCTGAGCAACTCAAGCAAACTAGTGTTCAGATCTGAAATTGGCAAAAAGTGCCAAAATGGAGCTCTTTACTATTTATCCTAGTTGCCTTCTCTCTCCTTGTGGGCCCTCCCATTCGACCTCTTTCTCTTTCCGTCTTCCCTCCAAGTCTAATTCCTCAAGGGAGTTCGAATTTATCCTTGGGTGGCCCCACATTCCACTACCCAAATAATTTTCCTCCTTTCTAATGTTTAGGAGTCTCCTTTCTCACAAAATTACTTTTATGTCCTTCAACCCCCTTTTCCTAAGTTTTGTGTCCAAAATTTGCCCTCCATCAAAATTTCAAAATTGTCAGATTCACTTAGCAGAATTTTAATTAGAGGGAATATTACATCTAGTTGCCCCTATTTTTTCACTTTATGATTGGAACTTTTACACATACAAGTGAGAGTTTTAGAGGAAACATGCTGTAATAAGGGCTTTATATTGGTCAATTAGGTAGGTGGATAAGAGTTCGAATGAGGTGTTTTCTTTTTAACGTTTTTGGTGTTTTGAATCCTTTATGCTATGCCCTTTCAATGAAAGGATGCATGTTGTTTCAACCTAGAAGTAGAATATCCCATTATTTTTCTTTGCATGTTCATACAAGGGTGCCTTTGGAATGGTGTTCTATTTTCTCACTTTTAACAATGTAGGTCTTGCAATCATTGGTAAGATTTTGCATGTTATTATGACAACTTTTGCCTCCATTTTTCATCCATTTTGAGCCCCTGTAGTTGTTTCAAGACTCCGTATACCCTATTGGATATTACGCACCAGTCATTTATCATTAAACACCTCAATGATAATAAATCATGTATAACTTTCATTCTGCTAAAGCTAACTCTTGATGTAACTTTGAGTTTCCATTGCATAGATTTTATGTTCTTATTCTAGGGATACCCCTTTTGTGCTACAAGAGAATACTCTTCATGTAACCTTGAGTTTTGATTGCATAGATTTTATGAGCTTATTCTAGGGATACCCCTTTTGTGCTACAAGAGAATTTGACTGAAGTGTGAGAGGAAACTCCTCTGGTGATAGTGGGTAAGCCATTATTTGTTCCTCCTAGGTATTGTGCTTTAGGACTTTATCATATAAAGTGAGGGCTTGGGTGGTAACATGTTGCAAGTGTAATATTCCCAATTAGCAATAGCTAATTGGAAATATTAATTTTGACTATTTTGCCTTCATAGAGTTAAAATATAAATAAAATGGGTGAAGAAACACTTAGATCACACTTAGGATAAAAATATTTCCTAAAGTCACTTAATAGACATGTCTATTTGGCAACATGGGGCCTAGTGGTCAAGTGGCAGCGTAGGAAAGGGAGTAGTGTAGATAGCGTGTGGCCCAACCAGTGCAGAGTGAGTTGGATAGCATGGGCCAAGGGGGACAACGCAGAGATTGGTGGGGCCTAGGTGAGGGAAAGGCTCACCAAGCATAAAAGGAGGAAGGGTCTCCTCATTCTCATTCATTCTGATTATTCATCTTTGAGATTTGTCTTCTGACATTGAGCACGCTTGCTATTTAGCAAAGTCTGCACGTATTGTTCAGTACATCGGGTGTCTCCATTCGGAGATCCCAACCTCAGCCCTGGGGGACTTCGAGTGCCTCTCGGGTGAGGAATTTCATCCTTGTTTTGTCAGAGGGAGTTGCAACTACCACAAGAGGAGCATCCACTCAGAGAGACAACGCAGTCAGTGAGAGGGCGGATGCAGTCTTGTGAGGAGGTAGTTCCGGATTGGGGGTTAGTTGGTGGATTCAACGCAGGATAGTGGGTAAGGGGCCAGCCCTTCCCTATTCCAGCATTTTGGAGGAGTTAGGGGCCATCTTTTGGAGCAGATCATTCAGAGCCAGCGTCCCTCCTTGAGGAATAACGTAGTGCCTCAAGGGAGCCATTTTCGGGGGTCAGCTATTTCTGAAAAGCTTTCTGGGATTTTCTGGGTATTGGGAGTAGAGGCCATTCCTAAAGTTTCAGAATTTTCCGAGGTGGGGATCAGCCCCCAAAGATTCAATTCATTCCAATAGCAGTAGTAGCACAGTAGCAGTGACAACAGCTTGGAGATAATGCAGTCTTGAGTTAGCAGCCATTCTGAGTCTCGATCTGAGAGTATTTCTACGCGTGCCTAGTGCAAGCCAAGGTGCCATCATTCTGATCACCTTTGTACTCATTTTCTATCTTTCAGTATTAATAAAATGGCTCAGCGTTCTCCATATTGGTTATTGTTCATGTGATATCTCTCTAGTTTCTGTTTTTATTTGTTTATGTGCTTTATATTGCTGTTTATTTCTACTTGGAATATTACAGCAAGGCACAACACCCTGCATTCAAAATGGTTGTCCCAAATCAATTTTGAACAACAAATCCTTTACATACAATTGAAATTGGGGACAATTTCCTATAATCAGAAAGGACTTGAAGAGACTTAATCATAGGTGAGAAGTGGATCATATATTATATTATGCATTTTTATTTGTACCTCCTTTTTGTAAACCTCAACAAACACATAAAATAAGTCACCTACCATTTGTAAATCTCACCTATATTTTCACCTTCTCTTTATAAACACATCTCTTACCAAATTTTGTATTTCTACATATATAACGGAATACAAAGTCTACAATGCATACAATTGTGACCTTTATTCCTTTGCAATTTTTATATGAGAATCTTTTAATTCTTGTTTTATTTTGCACATATCATAGCTAATAATAGTTAATGGTAACCAGACAAATAATTTGAATTTTTATGTTTAATTAAAACATTTCTTAAATTAATTCTTGCTTGTTGTTTTCAACAGGAAAAAGAACGATTGTTATAAACTAAACCCTAAATTTCAACGTCAACTTCGTCGAATAATAGCAAATGGGTAAGTCAGCTTGCTTTCATTTAAAAATGCTAACATAAAGTTTAGTTTTATTTTATTATATGCATTTGTTCTATAAGTTTGATATCTAGAGAAAATTGTGAAGAAAATAAATTCTAAGGTAGGTTTTGATGACCAAGGAAAAGAATGGCTAAACACAAGAAGAACATACAAAAAATATATAAAAAGGGATTTTGTTTATAATCATATTGAAATTAAATGTTCTTCAATCCCGATAAATTCTTTAATTTCAAGTAGAAAAGATTTCTCACTAGAAATCATATTTGCTTGAATCCTTAGAATTTAAGTTTACATAAAGATCTACTTAATAGTTTTGTTAGAATTGGAAACAATATAAAAAAATGAAAATTTGCAATCTAAAGTTTCATATATCTCCATATGTTTCCTTCTTTTATGAGCAAATTAATGTCACATAGATATTTGTAGTAAATAACTCTATCCACAAAAATCCTACATGCCTACCGATTCCAACGAATATCCTTTCACCTATGCTTAGATTTAACATCCTAGGAACATTGATTGCCAAGCCATATGATTGCATCATTAATTTGACAACCTTCCTATAATACCAATAAACCCTCTATATTATGACTTTAGGGGAAAAGATTAAGATGCTTCCATATTTATTCTCGGAAAATCCATTATGTATTTTATAGGTTATATTTTCTATAGGGGTTTGAGTGATTCAAATCCCATTAAAAATATCTATCCAAAATTGTTATGGATCGGTCTTGTTGTTGCTCATATTGTACCACAATGCGACAACGACTCAGGTCAAGGGTTTTCACTCTAATCCCCGACCTCTCTATTCTAGCTGTCTCCCAACAACAGGCTATGGGGGATAGTCCCTATGGAAATGTGAAGATGAAGGACAAGTTGGAAACCAACAAGTTTGGGAGACACGATTGAGTGGCCTAGCCACTTCGTTAATTTTAGAAAGATTAAAAGGTTAGATTAGATTGAATTGTGAGACTGGTGCCTTATGGAGTCAACTTCTTACTTATTAGCAATTAAATGCAAAGTAATCGGATGGACAATCGTTGCTTGAATGCTTAACTATCCGATATGAAATGCAAATTCTAAGATCTAGGTGTGATGTAAGATCTTGGTTGGTTTTATTTAAATGCCTATTCTAGATGTGACCTTCCTCTTAATTGTTTTGGAATCAGTATCTAGATTAGGTTGTGGGATGGAAGCTAACGAGAAGCAAGCAAAGGCTTGATTAACGGTACCTACCCCTGTGTTCCAACCTCCCGTTGCCTTCAGCGCTGTAGAGAAGGGCCTAAGATGTTGCAACAGGCCTGAATGAGGCAGGATGAGGGGAAAGGAGGGGCTAAAAGCCCACGGGAGAGGCAAAGGAGGCAAGTCGAGGCCCTCTAAGGGGTAGATGACTGCTCTAGAGGGAGTCATAGGCCTTGAGGAAGCTACGACCGGTTGGCCTTGAGGAGGCCCTAAACGCTGACGCTGAGGCTAGGAGGGGCCATGCTAGGTCTTAGGAGGCCTTAAAATATTGAAACCCTCGCCAAAATTCTAATTTTGATTCACATTTTCAATTTCATTGCAAAATCTTCAATAGTTGGCCCTGCCAAAATTCTAGGGACTAGATATTACCCTCAAGGGCCTATATCTAGCTCAAATCTAACAAATCTTCTTAAAAATCATCTACACAAATAAATTTACAAGTGCCCAAAACCCGAATATATACACATTCAAAAATCCGAAAACTTTAAACCCTAACTGCAAAACAAGGGTTAGAAAATAAAATTATTTACAAAAAAGTATTATACAAATACATTTACAAAATATACAAGATACTATACTTGAAAATCATTTTCAGGAATGATTTTTTAAAAGTTTGATGATGGCTAAATGTATTTCGAAAAATAAATCTCAAACCACAGCCTTATCGAAGTTAGAAAATCACATAAAATATTCAAAATCCAAACATTGTCAGCCTATGCGCGCAGTTTGTGAACTTGGAGCCCAAGGGCCAGGGAACTTGCAAACTTATATATTTTCTTAAAAAGAAACTGTTAGAACGTACAATGAATCGGATCACCTAAGTGATGAATCCTTAGTTAAACTGAGAGGGGTGGTGAATCAGTTTAATACATTCATGGACATTTAAAACTTTTTATTCAACTCATTTACACCTTCATTTCATAAGAAACTTAATACATAATGGATCAACAAACATAATGTGTGGATAACAAGTAATTAAATAGATTAAAACATCACATCAACACTTAATCATCAAGCGCATAGACATTAGATATAAGTGGAAACCCATAAAGGAAGAAAGCCACATCTTATTTTTGTTGTGATGCAAAGGCAAGCTCCAACTCCCTCTCACAACTGGTTTTCTGTAGGCTCCAACCTACAAAGGTTACTACCCCAAATTATGCAAGCTACAACTTGCAATGAAGCTTCAACTCCCATCTGTTTTCTGCAGGCTACAACCCACAAGAGGCTCCTACCTCAACCAGCTACAATTGGACATCTATCGAGCTACAAGTTGATATGGAAGCACCAACTCCCTCACACTACAATAAAATCATACGCTGATTTACTTGGATATCAACTCTATTTTTCTCCTTCTTCAATGCTGCCCTTCCAGCCTTCAAATCTGCTTCGTATCAGCTCTGGATCTGCACAACATCTCTATCTTCTCTCACTCATTCTTCCACTCTCTAACCTCTCTATGCATATTACAATAACATCATTTATAGAGATCACTTCCTAGTTGTTTTAATTCTATCTGGGGATATGAAGTGAAAAGGCATGACTCTTGCATTCCACCCACTCATTTCCTCACTCAGCGTATTCAGGATGTTACAACAATATATACACTCGTTTCAGTATTAAATTGGAGTTTTGCTTTGCCTTGGAGACTTGCCTTTGCATCACAAACAATATAAAATAATCAATACATTTACAGTTACAATCAAATATTTCACTTAGCCCTTTTAGCTTCTTAAATTTTCTGTGTGTTTGTTCTCTTCTGCTTGCTATCCCTTTGTCTTTTATGTTTTTGCAGTTATATTCCAACTGTGCTGCATGACCGCCTTTTTGCCCGACTCGACCCATGCTGTTGCATTGTTCTGCACGAGCTCCGGGTCATTTTTCTTACTCGAGCCTTTTATTGTTGTGTTCAGTCTTTTCTTTTGTTACTCGAGTCTTTTCTTCCGCGTTCAGCCTTTTCTTTTAACACACTGTTGCAACACTGTTCTGCACGGGCTCCTGGTCCTTTGACACGCGTTTAGGTCTTTCCTTTGTGACTTGCGGGGTATGGCCCACATGAACTCCCTTTTAATGCAGCGAAGTACAATATCGGAGTTTATTCCACATACATACGTCAGTGATCAAACAACACATACTTTATAACAAAACGCACATAACAGGCACGGAACAGGGGTTATCGGGTCCCACAATACTTGAACAATCATAGTACATCGCACTTCGCTTGCCCGCAACTTTTAACGTTTAGCACTAAAACGTATCTCGTCTTGTGCGATATGCGATCGCATCGCATCCAACTTAACTTACCGTGCAAACCTTAAGCACAAAAGCATAAACTCTGCGATGTGCGCTAATGCGCAGTGCTGACACGTGGCTCCTCCCTTTCACTACATCGCAAATTTCTAACCTTATCGCATCACAAACAAATTAACATACCTTAGCGCTATCTGCTAACATTTGCAATGTGCGAACTCGGGATTCGCTGTCTGTCGTTGATCTGCGCCCAGATCTAATGGTCCTCACCTGATTGCACTTTGCACTTTATAA
The DNA here is from genome assembly GCA_034641835.2 of Pinus albicaulis. Classification (NCBI taxonomy): domain Eukaryota; kingdom Viridiplantae; phylum Streptophyta; class Pinopsida; order Pinales; family Pinaceae; genus Pinus; species Pinus albicaulis. Next base: position 538,967,386 of record CM076580.1, on the reverse strand, counting down.
GATTTACTTTGTGGTTACCCTCTATTTCTTGCGATCTGCGATATTGCGCGGTGCTGACACGTGCCGTTCTCCACTTCGCATCGCATACAGTTCAACTTACCTTGCGACGGCCTTAAGTGCTATCCGCTACCATTTGCGAAGTGCGAACTTGTGATTCGTCGTCCGTTGTTGATCTTTCGCCTTCACTTCTGCAATCTGATCCTGATCGTCCGCTCATCCTTCACGCGATTCTTCTTCATCTCTTCCGCTCTGATCTCTACCATTAATTCTTAGAACTTCGATTCTGTGATTCGATCTTCGTCGTCCGATCGCTTCCCTTGGAATTCTTCTTACTGTTCTCTGCCTTAGTCAATTTTTCTTCTTTCAGCTGTCGCCACTCTACTCCATCGGTTCCTCCACACATAAACACTGTAATTTCCTATTGCTTTCTGTGTGATTAATACGATATTCAATCAAATAGAGGATTTTGTAAGATCTTTGGTCCTCGCTGTATCTTGCAAATCCGATTGCCTTTCAATCCTGCCTTAGTCTTTTCTACCGTAGTTGATTTCTCTGCTTTCTACGACCTCTGCTACTCTGCATCTTCGCTATACTTCCTGAGCTTTATTTGGTTTTTAAAAGCGCTGATCTGTCTTGAGTTTTTTCTTTTGTTTGTTATTCACTTCAACTCGGGATTATCATACTTGTTGTACGTTCATGACTTGCCCCGCGTTCACGACTTGACCCAAACGTTCATGACTCTGCCCAGCACGTTCACGATTCTACCTTTGTTGTTTTGCTGCCTTTGCTCATTTTCTGCCTTAACTTCCTTTGTTGCCTTTGCCTTTTTGCTGTCTTTGTTCCTTTTCTGCGTTAACTGCCTTTGCTGCCTCTGTTGTCTTTTCCTTTTTGCCGCCTTTGCTCCTTTGCTTAATGATAGTTCAGGTGCTGCTCCTTTGTGCTCCTTTGCCATAAATGACAGTATTTCCAACAATCTCCCCCTTTGGCATTGATGGCAACACTTCCTCCAAGACTTCCTCCCCCTTTCATTCTGAGAGGTGTATTTCTTCCTCTACTTGCTTTTCAGAAGAGCCTTTCTTCTTCTGCTTGCCTTTCCTCCCCCTTTGACATCAATGGCAAAGTGTTGCACATTTCCCAATGCAGTTTCCATCTTTGGGTTACTTCTCTCTGAGTTGTGTATAGGCCTCCTTCTTCTGACTTTATACCTTGTTGCTCCAGACTGGGGTACCAGAGTTGTTGGGAGAACACTTTGCAAATTATTGAGATTGCATGAATGGAGGGCATGTCACCATAGAATGTTCTGTACTTATATCCCTTATTGCTTGATAGAGGAGATATGTGCTAGAATTTTGATGTACTTCTGTCATAATACTCTGATCTTGAGGACCTGTACCATACCATACTTTGTAGATCTTTACCAGCTTCATAGCTCTAGCTCTTCTGTGACAACTTTTATGGGCTTCTCTCCCCCTGGAATGATTCTTTCTTGTCTGATACTGACTATCACTTGTCTACTGCATTGTTTCTGTTCCATATGTTGCAACCCTTGTTGGTGTATTTCCATCATCATCTCATTCATTTTTTTTTGTTTTCTGATCATATCAGAGAGTATCATCTGTAGACACTACTCCTAGTTTGTATCTTAAATATTCGAATGGTTCTCTAGCAAGAGGTTTTGTGAATACGTCTGTTGTTTGTTCCTTTGTTGGTACATACTCCATCTTTACTATTTTCTCTACTACTTGTTCTATGAGGAAGTGGTACTTTATTGGGATGTGCTTGGTTTTCAAATGAAGTACTGGATTTTTTGATATACTTATTGCACTTGTATTGTCACATTTGATAGAGATAGGTTCAGTGATGCTTACCTTCATGTCTTGGAGAGTTTGTTTCATCCACATTACTTGAGTACAACAAGCTACTGCTACTATGTGTTCTGCTTCTGCAGTACATAGAGAGACAGATGTTTGCTTCTTGTTTAACCATGCCACCAGACTTTCTCCCAAAAAAAATGCATCTCCACTTGTGCTTTTACTGTCATCCACACAGTTGGCCCAATATGCATCTGTATATGTTGTGAATGTGAAGTCTTTGTTTTTTGGATACCATAGGCCATGATGTGTAGTTCCTTGCAGGTTTCTAAATATCCTCTTGATTTCTAGCAAGTGATTTTGTATTGGTGCTACTTGATATCTTGCCACAAGTCCTCTTGCCAACATAATGTTTGTTCTAGAGGTAGTTAGGTATAGCAGACTTCCTATCATAGATATGTAAAGTCTTTGATCTACATCTGCGGATCCATCATCAGCACATAACTTGCATCCAGTGATCATGGGAGTTGACACAGGTTTGCAGTTTTTCATTTGGAATCTTTTTAACATATCTCTTAATTATTTTTCTTGTGAAATGAATATGCCTTTGTTCTTTTGTAGAATTTTAAGTCCTAGGTAGTAGGTAAGCTCTCCAATCATAGACATCTCAAATTATGACTTCATCTCTTTTGCAAATCCTTTTACTAACTCATCCTTGTTGCTACCAAACATGATGTCATCTACATATACTACTACAATGAAGAGTTCATTTTCATTAGCCTTTATATACAAGTTGTCTACTCCTCCCTTCTTGAAGCCTTGTTTTTGAAGGTATTTGTCCAGCCTAGAATACCATGCATGTGGTGCTTGTTTGAGACCATATAGGGCTTTTTTTAATTTGCACACATAGTCGTGTTTATTTGCTAAGGAAAATCCTTCAGGTTGTTCCATGTAGACTTCTTCCTTTAGATCTCCATTCAAGAAGGCAGACTTCACATCCATTTGATATACCTTGAAATCATGATAGCATGCAAAAGCCAAAAACATTCTAATTGCTTCCATTCTTGCTATAGGGGCAAAAGTTTCATCATAGTCGAGTCCTTCGATTTGAGAGTATCCCTTGCATACAAGTATGGCTTTATTTCTGATTACCTGACCTTGTTCATTCATCTTATTCTTGAATATCAACTTTGTGCCAATGACATTTTTTCCAGCAGGTGTTGGCATTAACTCCCAGGTCTTGTTCTTCTCAATTTGGTCTAATTCTTCATTCATAGCATTTACCCAATTTTTGTCTTTGCTAGCTTCATCAAAAGTCTTTGGTTCTATTTGTGACAGCATGGCTAGGTACACTTCCTTGGTCTGTTCAACTAGCTGTCTTCTAGTTTGGACTCCCGCACTCTTGTCTCCAATGATTTGATCTTCAGGATGGTTCTTCTGAGTGTGTGTTGAGGGTCCTTTTCAGTTTATTTTTGTATCTTCTATTGTCTTACTCTGTTCTTCATTTTCTTGATTCTCATCTTGATCATCTGGAGGATTGGAGCAGTTTGTGCTTTGTGTTCTGTCTGGTAGATCTTCGTCGAATCTCACATCAATGCTTTCCACAATTTTATGCAGTGTTTTATTGTAGCACCTATATCCCTTACTCTTGGATGCATATCCCAAAAATATTCCTTCATTGGCTCTTGCATCATAGTTCCCCAATTTTTATCATTATTCGTTATGAAACTTTGCTGCCAAAGACTCTAAAATGCTTGATTGATGCCGGTTTCCCATGCCATAATTCATATGGAGTCTTGTCACAATTTGGTCTGAGATGAGCTTTGTTGAGAATATGTACAACTATGTGTACTACGTCTGCCCAGTAGGTTTGGGGAATGTTTCTTTCTTGCATCATTGCTTTGGCAATCTGTTGTACTGACCTGTTTGGTCTCTCTGCCACTCCATTCTGTTGAGGTGTACCTGCAATTGTAAACTGTTTCTTTATCCCATATTCATTGCACAGGTCTGCAAAATCATCGTCTGTGAATTCACCTCCTTTGTCTGATTTGATGCATTTTAGTTTACATCTAGTTTGATTTTCTGCCAGTGCCTTGAATATCTTAAATTTCTCAAATGCTTTAGATTTGTATTTGAGAAATGCCACCCATGTAATCTGGAGAAGTCATCGATTATCAACACGAAATACGATTCTCCTCTTGGTGCATTTGTTCTTGAAGGTCTGCACAGGGCCATGTGTACAAGTTGAAGAGGCTTACTTGTCAATAGTTGGTCTTTAGCTTTGAACGTTGTGCGAGTTTGTTTTCCTAGTTGGCAGGACTTACATATGGTATTTGGTGGCTTCTTTATTGTAGGAAAATATCTGACAACTTCCTTTTTGCTCAGTTTGATGATGTGGTCAAAATTTAGGTGTCCCAATATTCTATGCCATAGCCAAGATTCATCAAGTTTGTTGATGTGGAAAGCTTCATTCTTTTCTTCTACTATATACACATTACTCTCTGTTTGAACACTATTGACCAAGGTCTTTCCTGTGGTGATTGACCTTACTTCACAATCTTGGGCTCTAAAAAGGAGCTCACAGCCTTTATCACACATTTGACTAACACTTAGCAGATTGGCTTTTAGACCATCTACAAACAGTACATCCTAAGCCTCTCCTCTTCCATTATCCAGGCTGACTGTGCATTTTCCTTTGATTTTCCCTACTTTATCAGTACTGAATGTTACATTCCCAGATTTATTTTCATCAAAAGTTACAAACTTGCTTCGGTCTCCAGTCATATGTTTTGAGCACCCACTATCCACATACCATTGATTGTTCTGATCTTGAGCAATTAGAACCAGATCACATTTATTTTGTTTCCTTCTCCATTTCATGCCGTTGTTTTCTATATGACCTTTCTGAGGAGATGGATCACAGTGTTTGAGAGGACATTCATTAGACTTGTGCCCATTTTTATGGCAACTAAAACATTTGATTGTATTTCTTAATAGATTGTGTACACGAGTGAATTCATCATTGTTCTTAATTCCCCTTGAGTTTCCATACTCCTGTCTATGTATATACTGTAATATTCCCAATTAGCAATAGCTAATTGGAAATATGAATTTTTGACTACTTTACTTTAATAAAGTTAAGTTAGAAATAAAGTGGGTGAAGAGGGACACTTAATCACACTTAGGATAAAAGAATTTCCTAAAGTCACTTGAGAAAAATGATTTATTGGCAGCATGGGGCCTAGAGGTCGAAGTGGCAGCATAGGGAAAAGGACAGCGTAGGCAATGTGGGCCCAAGCCAGCATAGAGAGAAAGGGACAACATGGCTCAAGGAGACAGTGCAGTTCATGGTGGGGCCTAAGTGAGAGCAAGGCTCTCCAAGCATAAAAAGGGAGAGGGTCTTCGCATTTCATTCATTCTGATTATGCATCTTTGTTATTTGTCTTTTGACATTGAGCACAATTTTTGTTGAGAAAAGTCTGCACGTACTGTTCAGTACACCAGGTGTCTCCGTGCGGAGATCCCAACCTCAGCCCCAGGGGACTTCGAGTGCCTGTTCGGGTGTGGAGTTCCATCTTTGTTTTGTGGGAGAGAGTTGCAGCAACCACAGTTGGGAGCATTCACTGGAAGAGACAACGCAGTCAGTGAGAGGGAGGACGCAGTCTTGGAAGGAGGTGGTTCCGGATTGAGGGTTTATCAGGGGATTCAGCCCAAGAGAGTTGGAAAGGGGTCAGCCCTTCCCTATTCCAACATTTTGGTAGAGTCGGAGGCCATTATTTGCAGCAGATCATTCAGGGCTAGCGTTTCTCATTGGGGAATAACATAGTGCCTCAAGGGAGTGATTTTCGGAGGTCAACCATTTCCGGAAAGCTTTCTGGGCTTTTCTGGGTATTGGGTGGAGAGGCCATTCCCAAGGTTTCACAATTTTCCTAGGTGGGGAGTAGCCCCAAAGAGTTAGTTCATTCTAGCAGTAGCAACAGCACAATAGCAGTTCCAGCAGCACTGAAGATTATGCAGTCTTGAGGGAGCAGCCATTCTGAGTCATCTTCTGAGAGTATTTCTACGCTTGCCTAGTGCAAGCCAAGGTGCCATCATTTTTATCACCTTTTGTACTCATTCCATCTTTCAGTATTAATAAAATGGCTCAGCGTTTGTAATATTCCCAATTAGCCTTGCTAATTGGAATATTTCATTTTTGCTTTATTTTGCCGCTTTAGCTAGACATAATAAATAAAGTGAGAAATAAGAGGGGTCACCTCACTTTATAATAAAGTGTTCTTTTCCTAGTAGATTGACGTTGTAACTTAAGAGAGGGGCCTTGGGGGTCCACATGAGTATGATGGGGGAGGCATCAGGCTGACCCAAAGTAAACTGCGCAGGTCAAAGGAGAGTTAAGTTTTGGAGGGAGTTTGGCATTATAAAAGGAGAGGTTCTCACCTCATTTGGATCATGCATATTTTGATATTGATATTGAGAGCTAGACTTTTGTCTGCTTCAGCACGCCGGTTGTTTAGTCGGTCTGCAGCACCGTTTAGTGCACGAGTGTCTCCGGTCGGAGATCTCACCCTTAGCCTCGGGGGACTTCGAGTGCCTGCCCTGGTAAGGTTATTTCTGGTTTCACCCTTAGCTTCGGGGGACTTCGAGTGCCCGCCCTAGTAAGGTTAATTTCCGAGTTCTATCTTTCAGTTTCAGTAGCAGTTTCAGGTGGAGAGTCGGAGAGGAAGAAGCCCTCTAGTGGCTGCGCAGATCTAGCAGGAAAAACGCAGTTTCAGCAGCAGGAAGGACGCAGATCAGTTTGGAGTGAGGACGCTGTTCCAGGAGGAAGAGGAAGGACGCAGATCTGAAGGCACAGTGATAGATCCAGCCTTGGAGATTGTAGATCCGGGCGGCAGACATGCGCATCCGACCCCGTAGGTCGTTATCCGGAGGGGCAGTACCATCTCCGCCTTGGGAGATTGCGTATCCGAGAGATATTGCGCATCCGCCCTAGATCCGAAGAGATAACACGTATCCGAAATTTTCGAGGATGCGTATCTGAGGAGATATTGGCAGATCTAGCATAGATCTGAAGAGCTAGCAGCAGATCTAGCCTTGTGGGACGCAGATCTGGAGAGATAGTAGCAGATCCATCCTTGTATGACTCAGATCCAGCAGATCTGGGCAGAGAGGACGCAGATCCAGTCAGGGAGGACGCAGATCTGATGAGTAGGGTCTTTATGTGGGGTTCTAGCAGCATTTTTCAGTGTTTTCAGCCTTGAGGAGTTGGTCATCTCATCTGGAGGATTTGTGGGTAGATCCAGCCCTTTTGCCAGCATATTTCTTGAGCTTCTGAGCTGTTCCTGAAGGCACAGCGTTTTTGTAGGAGGAGGGTTTCTGGGGGCGATTTTCGGAGGTGGTCCATTTGCTTCACGGTTTCTGGGTTTTGTCCGGAGCAGCGAGTATAGGTGATCTGTAGATTTTTAGCTCATTCCGGCAAGGGGATCAGCCCCTAGCTTCAGTTCACTCCAGCAGCAGTAGTTTACGGCAGTTTCTTCCAGCAGCTGGGATGCAGTTTCTGTAGTAGCCATTTCCTATTTTTCTGAGAGGATTCTTCACTTGCCTTGAGCAAGGATAGGTGCCCTCATTCTGATTTTCTTGTACTCCTCTCTATGTACTTTCAGATTAATAAAATGGCTCAGTTTTCTGGCATTCTATGTGTAATTGTTCCATGATCTGGTTCAGCATTGTATTTTCTATATCTGTCTGGCATATTTCTGTTTATTACTGGTTATTTCCCTTTGGGGATATTACAGCGTTCTCCATATTGACTGTTTTTCTTATGATCTCTCTCTAGTTGCTGTATGTCTTTGTTTATGTGCTTTATATTGATGTTTATTACCATTCGGGATATTACAGTGGTATCGGAGCTCATAGACTTGGCTCAGCCTGTGGAGAAGATTGTCTCTGACACCAACAGGAAAATCATACATTTGTTACCGAGGAAGGAGGTATAAAGACCAAGAGCGGAGGCTACAGAGCACCTTCGGGGAAGGGGACTGCGTTCCAGTAGTGGACGCAGAAGAGAAGGAACCAATGGTAGAGGAAAGAGATGCCGAGAAGGAGTTTAGTGAACTTCTCCTCAAATTAGTGCAAGATTTGTCGAGGTGGATAGAAGAGATGGGGCAAAGGTTCACTGCAGAATCTAGACAGCATGAAACCCCAAGAGGTTTCCATATCGGAGAGGGATTGGGCACATCTCATCATTTGTAGGAGCACCTCACAGCGCAGCAGATGGCATCACATACACCTCCACGTTCCACGATGCCCACATTTCTTTCCGCAGGCAGGAGCACATCAGGAACAGGAACCGACACACATGGGAGATTACTTTGCTGAGTATCAGTTCTACGGTTAGGAGTTCAGAGATGCCCTCACATTCCATGATTTCGTTCAGCGCAAGCAAGACAGCAGAACACGCAACCATCACAGGGGAAACAGGCACTCACATGACAGGGATGTACAATGCACTGTAGGCAGATTCTATCTATCGACATTTGACGGATCATCCAAGTGTTCGGCAAAGGCTTGGGTGGAGAAGTTGGATATATATTTCTAGCTTAACCAGATGGCAGAGCTAAAGGCCATCAAGCTGGCAGCGCTGGACCTGGAGGGTGAGGCCCATGACTGGTGGTTTCACGAGATGGCTGCGCTGGGACACTCAGGAGTGACAACATATTTTGAGTTCACACGGAGGCTGATAGAGCGATTTGATCGGAGGGATCTAGAGGAGTACTTTGTTGAGTTGACTAAGCTCAAGCAGACCGAAAGTCCGGACACATACATTTCAGAGTTCTTGAGACTTTCCGTGATGGTGCCTGATTTATCTGCAGCCTAGATGATCTATATGTTCATAGACGGATTGGCAGAGCCTCTACGGGGATTAGTCAGATTGACGAGGCCAGCTACACTCCATGGTGCAGTTGGGAGGACTCGGGATTTGTAGGATGCACTACCCCAGACTAGAGCTCCTTTTCCCCAGAGATCGGCATTCCAGCCAAAGGGGAAGGACGTGAGGGTTCCACCTCCAAAGGGGAACCAGGGCAGAGGGCTAGTGGATGATGATACCAGGAGAGATCTGAGGCGGAAGAGGCTATGTTTCACATGCCAGGAGCCATGGGCACCCGAACACCGTTGTGCCGCAGGGAAGACACATTACATTGAGGTCTTCTCCGACAGTAGCGGGGAAGAGGAGTATGAGGAGATAGAGGTAGGAGGCAGTAATACAGTGCAGAGAGGGGATCATCTGCCACCTCCACCACTAGGAGCGGGAGGTGCAACATTTGCACCTACTGGGGGAGCCCTTGCATCTTTGCGGCGAGTTCCCAAATACTTGACACTGCGTGTTTGAGGCACAGTGTGGGGACAACGAGTTTTAGTATTAGTGGACAGTGGGGCCACCCACAATTTTATTGCTGCCCAGTTGGTAGAGCGGAGGGGCATACCGATGGAGAGATTTGATGGATTTTTGGTACTGGTTCCAAGTGACAGGACCATGCAGTGTGCCAGGTATGTGCCAGCCTTGGCAGTGACTATGGGGACTTACACCTTGACTGATCACTTCTTCGTGGTGGACATTCCAGACACCAATGTGATACTGGGGGTGCAGTGGTTGATCACGCTAGGGAAGGTCACCACTGATTGGGAGACCTTGGAGATGGAGTGGACGGATAAGAAGACTGGGAGGCACGAGAAGATTTGGGGTATGCACACCTACCCACCACAAATAGTTTCAGCACACCGGATGGAGGCGGATTTCCGGAAGGGAGACATAGAGTGGGCAGTGGAGCTACGTGGTTCAGAGGCAGGATCTACAGGGCAGGCTGTACACCCAGATGTATAGTCCATTTTAGACAGGTATGCCACGGTTTTCAGAGAGATACCACCAAGGCAGCCGCCAGATCGAGGGTTTAAGCACACGATTAAGTTGGAGTAGGGTATCCAGGCTGTCATAAGGTCTACCGGGATGAGATTGAGAGGGCCATCCATGAGCTCTTAGCTTTGGGGCACATCTGTCCTAGCACTAGCCCCTTTTCTTCGTCAGTGGTGTTGGTGAAGAAGAAGGACGACACACTGAGGATGTGCATTGACTACAGGGCCCTAAACAAGAAGACCATGAAGAACAGGTACCCCATCCCACGGATAGATGAGTTGATGGATGAGCTGAGGGGATCGAAGTTCTTCTCGAAGATTGATTTGAGATCCGGGTACCATCAGATTCGCGTGAGGGAGCAGGATATTCCCAAGACTGCTTTCAGATGTCATTATGGTCACTTTGAGTTTTTGGTGATGCCTTTTGGGCTGACCAATGCTCCGGCCACATTTCAGTCATATATGAATCACATCTTCTGCAGTCACTTGAGGAAGTTTGTGTTAGTGTTTTTCGATCACGTCTTGATTTACAGTAGGACATGGGAGGAGCACCTACAACATATTGAGGCTGTATTGCGCATATTGGGAGAGCAGCGATTCTATGCTAAGCTCTCCAAGTGCAAGTTTGGGATGACAGAGATGCTCTACTTAGGGCACATTGTTGGGGTGGACGGAGTGAGGTTCCATGAGGAGAAGATCAGGGCCATCAGGGATTGGCCAGAGCCAAAGAATGTGACGGAGCTTCGGGGGTTCGTGGGTATCTGCACCTACTACTGAAAGTTCATCAAGGGATTTTCCCAACTTGCTGCACCCCTTACAGACCTTACCAAAAAGGGAGCATTTTAGTTGGATGGATACAACGCAAAAGGGCTTCGACAGACTGAAGGAGGTGATGAGCAGCTGCCCGATTTTGGCATTGCCAGATTTTACGCAGCCCTTTTTCCTAGAGTGTGATGCATCATGGGAGGGGATAGGCGTAGTTTTGATGCAGGGAGGCCACCCCATAGCTTTTGAGAACCGGAAGTTGTTGCCGCATGAGAGGTTGTATGCTATATATGACAAGGAGATGTTGGCCATCATGCATGCATTGGCCAAGTTTCAGCAGGACTTGGTAGGGAATAGGTTCAGAGTGAGAACAGACCATAACAGCCTCCGATTCTTTCTAGAGCAGAAGCAGTTGCAGGAGAGGTAGCAGAAGTGGGTCAGCAAGATCCAGGCATATGATTTTGACATCGAGTATGTCAAGGGGAAGAACAACGTGGTGGCCGATGCACTTTCATGCAGACCGATAACGTTGTCCTTGATGAGTTTGGATATGGATTGGAGGGCTCAACTTTTGGTAGAGTACTCCAAGGACCGTTTTGCCTGTGAGGTGTTGGACGGACAGGTTACAGATGAAAAGTACAGGGTGATGGATGAGGTGATCTACTTCAGGGACAGGATCTTCTTAACCGAGAGCTCCAAGCTCAAGGAGACGATATTGCACGCCTCACAGGACCCACCATTATTAGGCCACCAGGTGTTCACCAAGACCTATAGGGCCATCAGAGAGAGGTTCTCGTGGAAGGGCTTCAAGGAGGAGGTACTTCGGCATGTCAGGGAGTGCGAAGTTTGCCAACGCAACAAGGGGGAGATGAACCATCCGGCAGGGTTACTGCAGCCTTTTCCCATACCTGAGGGGAAATGGGAGAGTATTTCGATGGATTTCATCATAGGGTTGCTCATTGTACAGGGCAAGGATTTCATATTTGTAGTTGTTGATCGACTGACAAAGTATGCACATTTCTTCGCCATATCAACACGTTACATTGCAACACAGGTGGCAGAGTTATTTTTCAGGGATGTTTTCGGATTGCATGGTCTCCCAAAGACCATTATCAGTGACAGGGATAGCCGCTTCATGGGTGGGTTTTGGGAGGAGCTTTTCCGTTTGGTGGGCACTGAGTTGACCCCGAGTACTAGTTACCACCCACAGACGGATGGAAAGATGGAGATAGTGAAAAAGTGGCTAGAAGGCTACTTGCGTAACTATGTCAGCGGGTAGCAGAAGGCATGGTTACGATGGTTGCATTTGGGAGAGTATTGTTACAACACCACTCATCATATGTCTATCGGTATGTCTCCATTTTATGCTTTATATGGGTATCATGCTTTATCTTTTGCTGACGTGATGTTTGGTGTTAGCAAGGCCCCTAGGGCCAAGGATTGGATCCAAGAGAGTCAGGATATACTCTGAGTTCTTAAGGATAACATAGCTACAACACAGAATGAGCAGAAGCTGTATGCCGATAGGGGACGTGTTGAGAGACAATTTGAGGTAGGGGACTTGGTCTACCTATGATTGCGGCCATATCGGCAATCCACGCTAAAGCAAAAGGGGGTTGAAAAGCTCAAGCCCCACTTTTATGGACCATACAGTGTGACACGCAGGATTGGGGAGGTCGCATATGAGTTGGAGTTGCCCACGGGTAGCAGGATTCATAACATTTTTTATGTGTCATGCCTGAAGAAGGCACTGGGACAACAGGTGACTGTAACCGAGGAGCTTCCACCCAGCGATGATAAGGGGCATCTGGTGCTATAGCCGAAGGCCATTATTGACACTAGGGAGAGGCAGCTACGGAGTAGGACAGTCAGGGAGTACCTGGTGAGATGGAGGAACCTACTGGATGAGGATGCCACTTGGGAGAGTGAGAAGTTTTTGCGGCATTCGTCATTGCAGTTGCTTGAGGACAAGCAACGTTTTGCCGGAGAGGACTGTAATATTCTCAATTAGCAATAACTAATTGGAAATATTAATTTTTGACTACTTTACTTTAATAAAGTTAAGTTAGAAATAAATTGGGTGACCAGGGACACTTAACTCACACTTAGGATAAAATAATTTCCTAAAGTCACTTGAGAAACATGATTTATTGGCAGCGTGGGGCCTAGAGGTCGAAGTGGCAGCGTAGGGAAAAGGATAGCGTAGGCAATGTGGGCCAAGCTAGTAGAGAGAGAGAGGGACAACGTGGCTCAAGGAGACAACGCAGTTGATGGTGGGGCCTAGGTGAGAGCAAGGCTCTCCAAGCATAAAAAGGGAGAGGGTCTCCTCATTTCATTCATTTTGATTATAAATCTTTGTTATTTGTCTTTTGACATTGAGCATGCTTGCTTTTGAGCAAAGTCTGCATGTATTGTTCAGTACACTGGGTGTCTCCGTGCAGAGATCCCAACCTCAGCCCCGAGGGACTTCGAGTGCTTGCTCGGGTGAGGAGTTCCATCTTAGTTTTGTCGGAGAGAGTTGCAGCAACCACAGTTGGGAGCATTCACTAGAAGAGATAGCGCAGTCAGTGAGAGGGAGGACACAGTCTTGGAAGGAGGTGGTTCCGGTTTGAGGGTTTATTAGGGGATTCAACCTGGGAGAGTTAGAAAGAGGTCAGCCCTTCCCTATTCCAACATTTTGGTAGAGTCGGAGGCCATTATTTGCAGCAGATCATTCAGGGCCAACGTTTCTCATTGGGGAATAACATAGTGCCTCAAGGGAGTCATTTTTGGAGGTTAGCCATTTTCGGAAAGCTTTTTAGGCTTTTCTGTGTATTGGGTGGAGAGGCCATTCCCAAGGTTTCACAATTTTCCGAGGTGGGGAGCAGCCCCAAAGAGTCAATTCATTCCAGCAATAGCAGCAGCACAGTAGCAGTAGCAGCAGCACTGGAGATTATGCAGTCTTGAGGGGCAACAGGAACACTCCATGGCTTTATGACCGAATCCTTTACACAAAAACGATACCCATGGAAGGAGTATTTGTCTCTGGTAGAGAGAGTTGTTTGAGGTAGTCTTTTCGTTTGTTGCATCTTTAGCTAGTTGGATTGGATTTGCTTTGTCTTATAGTATGCCGCAATATGTCCAGGTTTGTGGCAGGAAAAGCAAGTGACTCTTCTCACAGGGGGAAGGAAACTCCTTTGACGTCTTCCGAATTTGTTCAATTCATCCTTAGGAGCATATGAGTCTTTTGCACTTGACTGGTTCTTCGTTTCTTTCTTTGTCACTTGAAGTTGTTGCTTGTTTCTGTTTGTTTCATTATATAACATGGTCTTGCTGGTTTCTAATTCTGTGGATTCCCTTTTTGTTGCTTCATTATCCCTTACAACTTTTACAAAAATGATATTCTTGTTATCTTCTGCCTTAGATTTGTTGGTTTCTCCTTCATAGCCTATCTCAGCCTTTATATGAGGAGGTCTTTGAACACTTATAATTTTGTCCAAATGTCTAGAGATTTTCATTTGAGAAATATTCATAGTTAATTCAATTTGGGCCTTTTCTAATTTCTTCCTTAGGCTTACCACTTCTTCTTCGAGTTTTTCTCGCTCCTGATTTTTCTCCGTTATTTCTCTTCTCAAAATATCCTCTATTTTCCTTGATTCTTCTAGTTCAATCTTCAATTTAATAAGATCTTCTGAATCTGATTTTGTCTTTGCATATTTCAGAAGAATCTCTTTTTGTTTCTTACTCTTAAGTTTAAGTCTGTCTATTTCCTCCAGGGCACTAATTAGCTCCCCCTCAAGATCTACCTCACCTTCTTCTTCAAATTCCCAGAGATCTACCTCAAGCTCTTCCTTGGCCATCAAAATGAATTCTAATGTCCCTTCTTTATTGGGAGATTCATCTGAGCTCTCAGATGCATTGTTGTCTTGTTGGGCATAGAATGTTCTTCTATTAAATCTATTCCCTTTCGGCCTATTGTTGAAATTGGTTTTCTCTTTCCCTCTTGACTGATTCTCTGTTTTCTTATGAGGACATTTAGATGCATAGTGCCCCACTCGGCCACAGTTAAAGCACTTAAATGGAAGTTTACCTTTATACTTACTTGTGCCTTTCTCCAATCTTATGACAAATTTGGCCTCTTCTTCATCAGAGCGGGAGCATGTACCTTCCTTCTCTTCTCTACACTTATCTGCCTTAAAGGTTGCCTCTCTCACATTTGACTTCCCCTTTGGAAGTCTCATCTCATAGGTCGTCAAGTTTCCAAGAAATTGGTTCATGGTCAATATTTGTTGTTTCTTCTATGGCAAAAACCTTAGGGTTAAACCTGGATGGTAAAGATCTCAATATCTTTTGTACAATTACACATTCCTTAATGGTTTCTTCATTCATTTTTACATTTTCAAACTGAGCTCTATAGGCTTGCAGTTTGGCCATCTTCACCTTTTTATCTCCCTCATGGATATTTTATAATGTATCCCAGATATCTTTAGCAGTCTCACTGTGCATTACTTTGATAAATTCTGTTTCACACAGACCGCTCAAGAGTGCATTCATGGCTTTTGCATTAGCCATGAAATTTTGCTTGGCTTCTTTCTCTGTGTCAGTATCCTTTGGAGCATATCCTTCTTCCACAGCAGCCCAAACTTCTATTCCTAGAGACATTATGTATGTCCTCATTCTTATTTTCCAGAAGCCATAGTTTGTGCCATCAAACAATGGTGCTTTGTTGAGCATCCTTCTAGGGTAGCCATTTTGGGGACCTAGGATCTCCTTCCAGTTGTTAAACTGATACAGAAGGAATTGTCTCTGATACCAATTGATGAACCCTTAGTTAAACTGAGAGGGGGGGTGAATCAGTTTAATACATTCATGGATATTTAAAATTTTTTTATTCAACTCATTTACACCTTCATTTCATAAGCAGCTTAATACATAATGGATCAACAAACATAATGTGTGGACAAAAAGTTATTAAACAGATTAAAACATCACATCAACACTTAATCATCAAGCACATAGACAACAGATATAAGTGGAAACCCATAAAGGGAGAAAGCCACATTTTATTATTGTTGTGATGAAAAGGCAGGCTCCAACTCCCTCTCACAAGTGATTTTCTGTAGGCTCCAACCTACAGGAGGCTACTATCCCAAATTCTGCAAGCTACAACTTGAAATGAAGCTCCAACTCCCATGTATTTTCTGCAAGCTACAACCCACAAGAGGCTCCTACCTCAACCAACTACAACTGGAAATCTATCAGGCTACAACTTGATATGGAAGCACCAACTCCCTCACACTACAATAAAATCATATGCTGATTTACCTGGATATCAGCTTTGTTTTTCTCCTTCTTCAATGCTGCCCTTCTAGCCTTCATATCTGCCTCATATCAGCTCTGGATCTGCACAGCATGTCTATCTGCTCTCACTCATTCTTCCACTCTCCAACCTCTCTATGCATATTACAATAACATCATTTATAGAGATCAGTTCGTGGCTGTTTGCATTCTATCTAGGAATATGAAGTGAACAGGCATGACTCTTGCCTTCCACCCACTCATTTCCTCACTCAGCATATTCAGGATGTTACAACAATATATACACTCGTTTCAATATTAAATTGGAGTTTTATTTGCCTTGGAGACTTGCCTTTGCATCACAAACAATATAAAATAATCAATACATTTACAGTTACAATCAAATATTTCACTCAGCCCTTTCAACTTCTTAAATTTGTTGTGTGTTTGTCCTCTTCTGCTTGTTGTCCCTTTGTCTTTTATGTTTCTGCAGTTATATTCCAACTGTTCTGCATGATCGCCTTTTTGCTTGACTCAACCCATGTTGTTGCACTGTTTTGCACGAAAATCGGGTCCTTTTTCTTTCCCGAGCCTTTTCTTGTTGTGTTCAGCGTTTTCTTTTGTTACCGGAGTCTTTTCTTTCGCGTTCAGCCTTTTCTTTTAACACACTGCTCCAACACTGATATGCATGGGCTCCTGGTACTTTGACATGCTTTGTGACCTGCGAAGTATGGCCCACATGAAATCCCTTTTAACGCAACGAAGTACAATATCAGAGTTTATTCCACATACATACGTTAGCGATAAAAAAACACATACTTGCTGGACTGCGTGGCTCTGAAGCCCCTTTGAGCTGTACTTGCTGCTGCTCCTCTTGCCTCTTTTTGTCTCTTGTCTATTGGAATCAGATCATTCCCTCAGCCAATACTACCCCTCACTATAGGAAATCCCTTCGGAAATTCTTATCAAACCCGCGCTAGAATTGCAGATCTATTCCTTAGTTCTGCAAAAATGTGTGTCCTCAACTGACCCTCAAGCCTTTCTCTTATACTTTTTCATTGAACCCTTCAATGACCGAGATTTAATCATCCATAAACGTCTAAGATTAAAATACTGCTTGATCCATGTGACTTAAGACAATTTCAGCACATGTGTTAATTAATTCACTTTAATTATTTTATTTTCCTAAGTTAGACTTAGGAAATCCATTAAAAATAATTAATTACTTGAATAACTTGAACACAACTTGAAATTTCTCAAATCCATTTCTGGGTCTTGTAGATCAAGTGTACTCTAGTCCCTCCACAAAATTTGGGAGCTAGAGCACAATTGATGCTACCCCAAATACACAAAATATCAACACTTGTTTCTCTGCAAATCTTCTAGTATTTTCCTAAGCCACACAATTTCCTTTGTTTCTTCACTTCCTGCCACATATTCTCCCTCAGTTGTGGAATCTGCTGGAACTGATTGTTTGTGTGACCTCCAGGAGACAACTCCTGATCCAAGACTCATAACATAACCTGAAGTAGATACGCCAATTTCTTTATCTCCATCGAAGTCTAAAATAGAGTATCCAATCAAGCTGAAGTCGTCCACCTGTGTATACTTTAGTCCAATGTCTTGAGTTCCCTTTAAGTACTTTAGAACTCTTTTTGCAACAAACCAATGACCCTTGCAAGGCTTTTGCATAAACCTGGAGAGGATTCCAACACCAAATGAAATATTTGGTTTGGTAGTAGTTAGGTAGTTGAGACCTCCTACGAGCTGTCTATACTTCGTTGCATCCTCAAATTCTTTTCCTTCATGGATGTGAGTTTTAAGTTTTATTCCATTGGAGTAGCCAAGGATTGCACTTAGCCATGCCAAACCTATTCAACAGATCTCCAATGTACTTCTTCTGAGAGGAATATAAACTTCGGATGTTGAGCTACTTCAATACCAAGATAGTAGTGAACAAAGCCCAAATCTGTCATTTCAAAACCTATCCTCAATTCCTTCTTTATGGATGAAATGTAGCTCTCATTGTTCACTGTCATCAGAAGATCATCTACATACACCACAAGATATACAACTGTTTTTCCAACTTACTTGACAAACAAATTTGCATCATTAAGATAATAATGTTTGAAGTTGAGTTTCAGAAGATGCTCAATTAACTTCTCATACTAGGCTCGCAGTGCTTGCTTGAGGCAATACAAGGATTTTACAAGCTTGCATACTTTGTGTTCTTGACCCTTCACAACAAATCCTTCTGGCTGGGACATAAAAACGTTCTCTTTCAAATCTACATTCAAGAAAGCAGTTTTTGCATCCATTTGGTGGACTTTCCAACTGTTCTGGGCTGCCAAGGAAAAGAGTGTCAGATGGAAGCCCATTTTGCTGTGGGGGAAAAAGTATCCTCATAGTCGACTCCTTCCTTCCTTCTTTGCAGAACCTTTTGCCACAAGCTTGGCTTTGTTCTTGTCAAGTGAGTCATTTGCTTTATACTTGTTCTTGATGATCCATTTGCAACCTATTGGTTTGGTTCTCAATGGACGATCAACCAACTTCTAGGTGTCATTATTTATCAAGGCATAATATTATTTCTGCATTGCTTCTTTCCATTCATCATGAGAAGCGGCTTCTTTGAAGGAAGTTGGCTCAAAATCTGTATACAAATTCAATTCACAATCATAAGAAAGATCCATATCAACAGGTGAATCATAATCTTCTACATCACCTCCATTCTGTTTGGTTGAGCTTCTTGTTCTTGTCTTTCCAACCTCATTAGGACAAACACTTTCAAGTGTCTTTGTCAGCCATTTTGGAGGACCTTTCTAAGATGGACCAGGTTGTGAAAATTCCATTGCTAAAATCCTATTGCAGCAACTGATATTATTTCTTCTAATTGTTAATTCTACTTAAATATTTGTTTGTTGTTTCCTCCGAAAAATATTGAAATAAATACACTACAACCTTCACAACTAAAAACCGCGGAAGAAATAAATACTGGAAGAAATGCTAGCACACACACATAAAATAACACAGTTATTTTTGCACCAGTGTCCCCGGAAAAACTGAACTTGGGAAAACAATTATTTTCTTGTTGTTTGTAAGCCCAATTGGCAATCCAAACAACAAGAAAAAATGAGTAAAACACTGAAGGGAATTACCCTTTTGCCACAGGCATTCTCTGGCTGCACTTTCCCCATCAGAAACTCGGCCTCTTGGTGCACTACATCAGCCTCTGCGCTGCTCTATGTAGCTGGCTAGACGGATTGCCTCAAATTGGGCTTTGATGAAGTAGCTCTGCCTTTGGATGCTGAGAAAATCGTCTCTCCGGCCCTTTGGGACTCCTTCCCGGCCTCTAGAACTGAGAAGGATTTTTTCTCCTCCCCAAATCAATCTGCCTAACTAAAGCACTGCACAGTCCCTAAGCACTACTACTTTGGGATAATTCCACTCACTTGATGTTGCCTCCCTGGATCTGGAAAATCTTTCCTCTGGCTCACTGTCTCTTCCCCTCACTCACTACTTCAATCTCGTTGAATCTCTCTCCGACAACAAACAAATGCTACTCTGTAAATCAATTCCCAGTAAAATCGAACTGCTCAAGTGATTTCTCCGAGCCCCATCGACTTCTTTTTATAATCCTCTATTGAGACTTCAACGACCAAGATTGATCTTAATCGATGGCTAGGATTAACTTGAAATTGATCCATGTGAGTCTCTAGAACATTCACACTTTGAATTAATTAACTCTGATTAATTATCCCTAAGTTTAGACTTAGGAAATATTTAAAAATTGACTAATAATCTAATTAAGTAATTTCTAGTTGGAATTTTCAAAAACGATTTCTGGGTTTTAGAGATGTCATGTATTCTAGCCTCTCCACAAAATTTCAAGGCTAGAACACATTCGATGCTACAAAAAGTAACACAGGCTGCTCAATTGACTAAGATGGGGCTGAATCAAGATTTAACCTCCTAATTCTATCAATCACATCACTCAAAGTGTCATTAGTGGCTAGAGCTTCATGTGGGGGGAGAGTGCTTTAGAAGAAGATTCCACAGATTGATCTAGTATAGGAATCCCCCCTTCAAGATGTGAAATCTCATTATCAAACTCTTGAAAATATTTTGCATGTCTGAATCTGTCCAAGTGATCAAGGTGCTGAAAAACATTGTTAGCCTTGGAAGATTCCAGAAAGATCACATCTCTAGATATTATAAATTTCTTATCGACTTCATCATAGAGACAATATGCTTTGGAGGTATTTGAGTACCCCAAGAAGATACACTTGCAACTCCTTGCATCGAGTTTGTTTCTTTGTTCCTTAGGTATCAAGACATAACAGGTGGAACCAAAAACCTTGAGATGCCTCACCGAAGGAATGTGGCTATACCACATTTCATAGGGAGTCTTTTTTTTTATAGCATTAGATGGACACATATTCTTTATATGCATAACATATAAAACTGCATGCCCAAAACATTAGTTTAACATTCTTGAAAAACATCATGGAACGTACCATATTTAAGATTGTCCTGTTCATTCTTTCAACTACTCTGTTCTGTTGGGGATTATAAGGCATAGTTGTTTGATGTTTGATCCCAAGCTAGTGAAGATAGTTTTCAAATTCATTTGAAGTGTATTCTTTTCCTTTATCAATGCAAATAGAGCCAATATGAGACTGTGCATCATTTTCAATCCATGAAAGTTCTTGAATGTTTCAAAAGCATCAATTTTTTTCTTCAATAAATAAACCCAACACATTCTGGTGTAGTCATCAATAAATGTCATCATATATTTATTACCATTTGCAGAAGGAATAGACATTGGGCCACAGAAATTTGAATGAATGAGTTCAACTTTTCTATGTGCTCTGGAATGAGAATCATGAAAAAACTGTTTGTTGTGCTTTCCTAGAATACAAGCATCACATTGCTTAAGTTTCCTAGGAATTGTAGACAAACCTGTAACACCATTTTCTTCAACAAACGAAGGTTGTCATAGTTCAAGTCTCCAAATCTAGCATGCCATAAAGGACTTGATGGAGATGTATGTTCTTCATAGTGAGAACTGTATGAGAAGTTTTGTGCACGAGCAGAGGTTTCTTGCAGCTTCAGAAGTATTTCTTCTTCTATCCTTGTCATGACAAGTGAGTGATTTGATGATTTTCTAACCTCGACCTTGCCATCGAATATATGAATGGAGTGTCCTTGCTGGCAGATGTGGAACCAAGAGAAGTTTCTCCTCAGCTCCGGGAGGTATAGAACATCATGACACATGTAGAAGAAAGTCTGGAAGACCAGGTAGTTTGAGCCTAATAGTGCCAAGCCATAATGGCTTGAGTTTGGACTTGTTTGCAAAGTATACTGCTCCATCAACATTGTCAATGAATTCTTCAAAGAAATCTCTCCTGAAAGTCATGTGTCAAGTTGCTCCTGAATCAAGCAACCAATCATCTTTCCATGAAGCAAGTGAAGCATTGAAAAAGTCTTTAGTTACTCCAATATTCAATGTGCCACAAAATAAATGAGTGGACTCGGGTGCTTTACCTTTCCCTTTGTCAGGTGTTTTACCTTTTCCTTCATTTATTTCCTACCCAATTTTGTCCCAAGGCCACTTACATGTGGATGCATCATGTCCATGTATATTGCATCGTATGCAATGAAGATCAAACTTTTCTCCTTGGAACTGTCTGACCCCTGCCTCCAAAATTCCTCCTTCCTCTTCCTCTTCGGCCAAATCTTCCTCTAGAAGAATCTTGTGCATGATTTTTCTCCTTTTGTGCAAGGCATATAACTTCTTCAGTAGACTGAGGAGTTGTTTTCTTCCCAAAATCCTTCTCTCTCTCTCAAAAAACTTCTTCTCAATGGAGTCAAAGGTAATCTCCTTAAGGTTTCCGCTTGCATGCTGAAGATAATGTGAATAGGTGGGATTTAGTGCCTTGACATAAGCTAGTAGAGGAATGTGTATTTCAACACCAGTGGCTTTTATGTCATGCATAATGGATCTTACTTCTGATGCTAAGGCAAGAGGGTCATCATTTTTCAACTCAAGATTGAACAACTTGATCATCAATTGAACAACTTTAAGTTCAGAGCGAGTCATACAATTCCTTCAACTTCTTTAAGGCTTCAAAAGCATATGAAAATGGAGAAATATGTTGACTCACCTCTTCATTATTGACGCTACAATCAAGGCATAGGCCTTGTTTTTCTTGTTACCCCAAATGGAAATCTCCTTATCTGAAGTGGCCTTTTCAGGTGCATTGTCTCCTTCTCCTTCACAAACCCCTTTCCACAACTCATTGAAAAAGATGGTTTGTTTTATCTTCTAGAACCACTCATGATAGTTCTCTTTTTGAGAGAGAACTACACCCACAACGGAAATTAGCAAATGCATCATCAAAAAAGGTTATGTGATTTGATTTCCAAAGTAATGCAACCTTACTTTCTATCTTCTTACAAAACTGATTTAAAAAGCCTCACTACTAACTTCACTCTTCACTATAAAAATTCAATAGTTTAATGTGATTTTATAAACCTCCACTTATCAAATATATATTATATACCTTCCATGTGAAAATTCCTAGATCCCAGATCTAAGAATCCCTACTGCAACAAGTTGAACTACTTCTCCTACTTGCAAATTTGAATTAAACGAGTTATTTAAGATTTATTCTTTAAATATCGAAGCAGTTATGGAAGAAACCTTCACCCATTAAAATACTTTTGTGAAATCAGAAATTGAGCAAGAAAGAATAATGAACTACTTCTCCTACTTGCAAATTTGAATTAAACGAGTTATTTAAGTATTCTTTAAATATCAAAGCAGTTACGGAAGAAACCTTCACCCATTAAAATACTTTTGTGAAATTAGAAACTGAGTAAGAAAGAATAATGCAAACACAAGACACCATTATTTTTGGACAATTGTCCCTGGAAAAGCCCAATGCGGGAAAACCGGTGCAACAGATCTGAGGGTTTATATATTATGTAGTCATTTTTTGAATACAAATTTGGGATTACAGAGAATATGACTGACAAAAAGGTTAGTCAGAGAAATCTCTCACTGATCTAGAAGCCCGACTGACCAACAACCCCAGATCTGCAAGCCCTCCATTGCGTTGCACAGTCTCTACGTGGGGATTGCGTGGCTGGTCTTCTGCTGGCTAGATTTGCCCTTCTGGCCTCTTCCAATCTCACACCCCGGCTCTCTGGCGCTGGATCTGGCTGACACTCAGCTGAATTATGAATTCCCTTGAAGCTGCAGCGCTACCTCTGCGTGGGACTGCATTGCCTTTGCATAGCTGCTACACTGCCTCTACTTATCTGCTCTATGCCTTCTCTGCTATGTATTCTCCGGCTCAGGAAATTCTCCAACCAAAATTACTGCCCCTCATTGCTATCAAGAATCACTTAGATTTGATTTTCGTTTGAGCACTTGCTTCATTAGAAAAATTCGATCTCTAGATCGTCTCGATGTATCTTACAAATGACTCTCAAGCCTTCCTTTATAGTCTTCTCATTGACAAATCAACCATTGAGATTAGATCTCCAATCAACGACTAAGATTAACTTAGACTTGATTTGCTTTTTCTAGAAGTTTCATCCACAATTTACATTAATATTGATTAATTATTTTAATTTCCTAAGTTAGAAGCATCGAATGTGCTCTAGCTCCGAAACTTAGCTCTGAAACTTTAAGGAGGGGCTAGAACACATGAGATCTCCAAGACCCAGAAATCGTTTGGGGAAATTCCACCTGGTGTAAAAGTCATTCAAATAATTAAATTTTTTAATGGGGACGCTATGTCTAACTTAGGGAAATTGAAAAATTAAAGTGAATTAATTTACACATGTAGTGAGAATGTTCTAAGTGATGTGGATCAAGCCTTTTCTAATGTGAGTCTTTGATTAGAGATTAGATCACGACCGTTGATTTGTCAAGGAGAAAAGTATTAAAGAAAGGTTTGGGGTCAGTTGGAGGAGACACACAGAGTAATAGCACCTGAGCTAAGTCAATATTCCAGGGCGCGGTTTGCTGAGAGTTTTCGAGTGAGCTTGCAGTGCTAGTGAGGGGCATATCGACAAGGGATGTTCTGACTTGAGGCCGAGAATACAGACATGAGAGAGGCAGTTCTGTACCAGGCAGTGCAGAGGCCAGTAGGAGGGATGCAGCCCAACCAGGATGATGTAGAGATCACGCAGAGAAGGACGCAAACCCTTCTGGGTGATGCAGAGGCAGCCCAGAGGCCTTCAAAGTGACGCAGGTGTAGCCTGTGATGCATAGAGGCTACGATGGGTAGGAGACGTTGACACAGAGGTAGGAAGAGCTGCGTTGAGGATTCCAATGGGCCAAAAAGGGCTCATATTCAATAATTCCTGAAGGGTTTGAATTAGCCATATTTTCTGTCTCTGAGTGATAAGGTACAACTTCCGTGAATTTCTTTATGGGGAAAACCACTACTGGTTCCCTATATGTATTTGAATATTCTGCATAATAAATAAAACCTTGAAAAAGTTGTTGCATTGGTTTTCCTGCATTGGGTTTTTTTGAGGACATTTGTCTGAAAATTCATGTGTGTCCTTTGTCATATGTGCACTATGTTTCAGTAAATGGTCTATATATGTGTAGGCTGCTAGTTGTGTTTATTTTGATATTTTCTGAATATTTCTGAAAATAACTTGTATAATTAAATCACAACTACGAGAAGTAAATCAAGATACTATGGTTTTTGTAATTTTGTATTAAAAAAATTTCACATGGTACCAGAGCATTACAGATCAAGCCAAAGCCATTAGCAAGGGGCTAATGCTTTTTGTTGCAGGAAGGGCAGCTGAAGCAAGCACAGATTTGGAAAGAGGCGGCGCAACACCAGAGGGACAGCGCAAACCCAACAGGGGTGATGCAGTGCCAGTCTGCTCATGCAGAGGCTTACACAGCACTAGGAAGGTGACGCAGAACCAACCTGCTCACGCGGAGGCTGACGCAGCACCAGGAGGGTGACACAGTCCAAGAGAGAGTGATGTTGCGCCAGTTTTTGTTCTGTCGGCGCAGAACAGCGCCTAGGAAAGTTGACAAAGTAAGGGGAAACAATCCCTCAACAGATTTTCTTGCCAAGAAATCTGAGATTCGCTCAGGAGGGTGATCGTAGAGGGTTGATTCGTCAAAATTAGCAGAGGATTTCCGGGAGGGAAATCAGTTGTCAGAGGGACAAGATTCTTTAGAGGGTTTCTACCGCCAAGAAACCCAGATCCAGTCTTGTGCTGAGTGTAGCAGCAGTGGAAGGGAGAAGAGCACCTGTTTCGATTGTTTGAGAAGAGATGGCCCCATACGGACTGAGAGATTAGGATGGGTTAGACGGTGTGTCTAACTTTGCGATATGGAAATCTATAATCCTGACAGTCCTGGAGGAGTACGATATTAGAGATCATGCAGAGAATGTCCTAGCTGTGTCGACTGATGTGGATGCTCTGAAGAAGTTCAACGAAAATCAGGCGTGGGCAAAGTGCTTGATCATGGATGGAGTAAAGGATCACGTGGTCCCACACATTTCCGAGAAGAAGATGACAAATGAGGTGTGGACAGCTCTGACCACGCTGTATCATGGTAGCTCCGTCCAACGGAAGATCCTTTTGGAGAATCAGATGCGGATGTTCCAGATGCACAAGGGAGAGGAGATCGATACCTTCCTCTTCAGATTGCAGACTATCCGAGACCAACTGATTGCCATGGGGGCAACTCCGGATGATGGACTTATGGTGAGGACTGCCCTGAATGCAGTCACCGATGAGTGGGATACCTTTGTCCAAAATAACTCCCAAATTGGGTAGACATGTGGGCAATCCTTCGACAGGAGGAGATTCGGAGGGTGACCAAGAGGGAATTTAGCAGCGGAGGAGTCAAGATAAAGGAGGAGGAGGAAGATGCAGCCCTAGCATCTAAGGGACAGCGACAACAAGGAAAGAAGAATAAGGACCTATCCAAGGTCCGGTGCTTCAGATATGGCGAACTTGGACACTTCTCCGAAACTTTTCCTAAGAGGAAGGACAAGGAAGCTTCAGATTCCAAGGAAGCGGCAGCAAGAGGGGACGATAGCAACGAAGATGATGTGGCCATGAGTTCTCATGTACCTCGAGAGAAGAGGTGGGGTGACATAGATTTGTACATTGAGCTATAGATGATGGAGGCAGGATCCTTGAAGTGCCCAAACTCTTGGATCACATACGAGCTATGGGAGCGTTAAGACAGTAGTAGGATGAATGGAGTGTGAAAATTTCAATCTAGAAATATACAATTGCAGTGATAGATTTATTTCTCTTACTTATTACTCCGATAAGTTATTTACAAAATTCTATTAGTAAATTTCAAAATAAATAATACTGCAACATTCACAATTACATATGCAGAGAAAAGAACAGTAAGGAACATAATCATAAGAAACAATCACATGTACACACTTATTTTTGGACAATTGTCCCCAGAAAAACGCAATGTGGGAAAACATGTGCAACAGATGAGGGTTTGTATATTATTCTTCAGCAAATGAATCTTTACAAGGAAAACATTGGCAAATACATATAGAAAACACCTAGGATGAAATTTCCGGACCCTCTCGAAGATTTTCTGACACCTGGAAGACTCTCTAAATCCCTTTGCGGCTCTTTCTGTGCTTCTTTGTTCAGTCCTTACGCTATACTGCGTCACTCTGCGTGGGTTCATTGTGTTGCAGCTATGCACTGCCTTCTGTGGCCCTCTACGTCCCTCTGTCCTCATACTCAGTCACTGCTGACTCCCTCTTCTCCTTCTACCTCTACAAGTCTTCCCTACAACTCTGCCTCTGTAATCGAATTTTATTCCTTCAGAATCGATCTGCTTCGGGTACTGAGTGTATGCTCCGCTTGCTTTCCAAATGACCCTCAATCCTTCTTTTATAATCTTCTCATTGGTGAATCAATGACCCAGATTAGAAGTTTAATCAATGGCTAAGATTAAACTTGACTTGATCTTCATTCTCTAGAAGATTCACACTTTGTCTTATTAATACCAATTAATTATTTAATTTCCCAAAGTTTAGACTTAGAGTCTCCATTGAAGTAATTAATTGTTTTAATAAGACATGAACCGAGTGGAATTTCCACAAACGATTTCTGGGTTCTTTGGAATACTGATGTCCAAGCCTTTTGAGACTTGGAACACTTCATGATGCTACAAAATCAACATGGAGTCAGTGGGTGCAAAATATCATGGAGAAGAAGAGGCAGTGCTGGGACGCTGAAGAGTGGAGCAGCGCAGTGCAGTGGCAGCAACAGCATGGAAGCAGCAGTGCAGAGGCTTATGGGACTTCAGGAGCGTAGAGGGGCAGTGCTTATGCAGTGCAGAGCAGCAATAGCACAGAGGCTTTAGAGGGATAGCGCAGAGTAGCAGCAAAGGGTGCTTCAGTGATGAGATGCAGCGAGACAAACTTGTCTGTCAGTAGATTGGGTTATTGTCCTTTAGTTCCTTACTTCTCAGCAATTGAGTTGCAGTGAAACAATTAGCAGTGGCAGTGCTATAGGCAGCATGATGCAGCAATTTGAGAGGGAGCTGCAATACAGATGTGGGAGTGACTATGGCAGAGTCATGGATAACAGTACAGAAATGAGCAACGTAGTGGATGGAGGGCAGCAGGCCAAGCATCAGCAGTGCGGAGACCGATGCCAGAGATCAAAGTGATGCTTCAGTGGTGAAGTGTTGCTAGAGCACATTCCTCGCTAATAGGGAGTGTTGAAATTTTGGGTAGCATCGAATGTGCTCTAGCTCCGAAACTTTGTGGAGGGGCTAAAACACATGAGATCTCCAAGTTCCAGAAATCATTTGGAGAAATTCCACCTGGTGTAAAAGTTATTCAAATAATTAAATTTTTTAATGGGGACCCTAAGTCTAACTTAGGGAAATGGAAAAATTAAAGTGAATTAATTTACACATGTTGTGAGAATGTTCTAAGTGACGTGGATGAAGCCTTTTCTAATTTGAGTCGTTGATTTGTCAACGAGAAAAGTATTAAAGGAAGGCTTGGGGTCGGTTGGAGGAGACACACAAAGTAGCAGCACTTGAGCTAAGTCGAAATTTTGGGGCGCGGTTTGCTGAGAATTTTTGAGTGATCTTGCAGTGCTAGTGAGGGGTGGATCGACAAGAGATGTTCTGATCTGAGGCCGAGAATACATACATCAGAGAGGCAGATCCGTACCAGGCAACATAGAGACCAGCAAGATGGATGCAACCCACCTAGGATGATGTAGAGATCATGCAGACAGGGATGTAGAGGCAATGTTGAGGCCTTCAGAGTGACGTAGGGGCAGCCTGTGCTGCATAGAGGTTGCGCTGGGCAGGAGAGGCTTGTATTCAGTAATTCCTGAAGGGTTTGAATTAGCCATATTTTCTGTCTCCGAGTGATAAGGTACAACTGTCGTGAATTTCTCTTTGGGGCAAACCACTACTGGTGCCCTAGATGTATTTAGATATTCTGCATAATAAATAAAACGGTCAAAGAGTTGTTGCACCGGTTTTCCCGCATTGGGTTTTTCCAGGGACATTTGTTTGAAAAATCATGTGTCCTTTGTCATATGTGTGCTATGTTTTAGTAAATGATCTATTTATGTGTAGGCTGCTAGTTGTGTTTACTTCGATATTTTCTGAATATTTCTGAAAATAACTTGTATAATTAAATCACAAGTAGGAGAAGTAAATCAAGATACTGCAATAGGGCTATAATTTTGTATTCCGAAATTTTCATACGCACTAGCAGAGGCAGAATATCCCAACAACCACACCTCTTCCACTTCACCAAACCTCAATATAGCACCATAGTTATGAAGCAGAAAATTTTAAGTGCGGGATTGAATTCATAACCACAACACAGTCACGATTTCAACCAGCGTTGCAGGAGTCCACCAACGAAAATTTTCCACTTGATTTGCAAGAGTTTGAGTTAACGAATGCCACATTCAACTCTCCAAATTCATAACGAGCAACAGAGAGCATTCAAAATTGAATGCATAGGGGATTAATTGCTCCAACAATATAATGTAGAAAATAATCAATGCTTCAGGAGTCGATGAAGAGGAATAGAGCATTCAAAGGACAAAGGATAGAGCAGGGAATCTAGCAGTGGATAGGAGTTACAACAGTAGAGAAACTAATTTTGGGAGTTGGCTCTGATACCATGTCAGACCAAGAGGTAACTCCACGAATCTGAATTGTGTTTTGCATTAAGATGTAACATGAATATATACATGGAGAGGGAGACTATTGGGTTTCATCTCCCATTGTCTCTTCGTCTTCCAATTCTCTTTATTTTCATATTTACAATATTTACATGGATTTACCTAATCCCAAAGATTAGGTGTCAACAAAATCAACCCTCAAAGGGGGAAAACCCATTTGTTATAGACCATCAAATAATTACCAAATTCTGTGACACAATATGATCTAGTAGACCAAGTGATTTGTAATAAAATAATCTAGGCAATTAACTTAAATTATTACGAAGTCACTTTTACAAAAGACTCAACTAAAACACTAGGAATCACGTAAGACTTTGACGATAAACTCCACCCAAGCTTTGGGGTGAGGTTGTGTTGATTTTTGGTAGCATCGGATGTGCTCTAATCCACAAAATTTGCAGGGAGGCTAGGACATATGCATCCTCGAAGACCCATAAATCATTTTCGGAAATTCCACCCGCAAACAGTTTTACTAAATAATTATTTATTTTTAATGGATGCCTAAGTCTAAACATAGGAAATTAAAATAAATAAAGCGTATTAATGAAATGGGTGTGAATCTTCTAGAAAAAGACAGAGATCAAGTCAAAATGATCTAAGCCATTGATTAGGAATTAATCTGGGCCCTTGAATTTTCAACAAGAAGATTATAAGAAACGGCTCGATGGGCACTTGGAAGACACATCAAATTAGAGATCAAAGATCGATTTTCTCAAGAGAGTAGCAATTGCCGGAGAATTGATCGAGAGATTTCTTGCAGTGAGGGGCAAAGATAGTGACTGGTGGAAGTTTTCTTGATCGGGTGAGTACAACGCAGAGAAGGCAGAGAGAGATCCAAAGAAGGTAGTGTAGAGCCATGCTGGGCATCGCAGAGCCAGTGCAGAGTCTAAGAGGAGATCTACAGTTCTGTTGAGAAGTCCAATTCTAGTTCCGGGAGCTAGGGTGTGAGATCGGAGTCCAGGGATCTGAGCATCCATCCAGCAGATCGATCAGCCAAAGGAGTGACACAGTCCCTATCAAATGTGATGCAAAGCAGCACAGTGATTGCGCAAAGGCAGCTTGGGGCTAGCCATTCAGGGACTGGATTATTGTCGCTTCATCAGTGATAGTGTGAGGTCATTCTCTCACTAACTTTCTCTCAGTTATTTTCTCTGTAAATGATAGCCAGTAAGGTATCCAAGATTGTATTCAAAACTACTGCTTAATAATACAAACCCTCAACTACTGCACCGGTTTTCCTGCATTGGGTTTTTCTGGGGACATTTGTCCAAAAATAACAGTGTCAAATGTTGAGATTTTGTATAGTTGGTGTAGCATCGGGTGTGCTCTAGCCTTGAAATTTTGTGCAGGGGCTAGAACACACTTGAACTCCAAAACCCTTTGAGAAATTTCAGTTGGTGTTCAAGTTATTCAAATAATTAATTATTTTAATTTATTTCCTAAGTCTAAACTTAGGAAAAT
Source organism: Pinus albicaulis (assembly GCA_034641835.2). NCBI lineage: Eukaryota > Viridiplantae > Streptophyta > Pinopsida > Pinales > Pinaceae > Pinus > Pinus albicaulis. Next base: position 538,936,904 of record CM076580.1, on the reverse strand, counting down.
TAAATAATTAAAGTGAATTAATTAACACATGTTGAAATGTTCTAAAAGACACGAATCAGTGTTTTAATCTCAGCCGTTGATGAATGTTTTAATCTCGGTCATTGAAGGGTTCAACGAAAAAGTATAAGAGAAAGGCTTGAGCGTCAGTTGGAAGACACACACAGTTGCAGAGCTGAGAAATAGATCTGGAATTCTAGGGCAGGGTTTGCTAAGAATTTCCGGAGGAATTTTCTGCAGCGAGGGGTAGTACTGGCCAAGAGTCAGGAAGAGGCAGAGGAGTAGAAACAAAGACAACGCAGGGAAGCAAAGCAGTAGCTACGTAGGTGCTACGCAGACGCTACGGAGAGGCTCCAGAGGGCTTCAAAAATTACGCAGAGGGTATCCAGGGCCAGCATAAGGCTTGCGTCACCCTCTTAAGGGTTACGTAGTCCCACTCTGGGTAGCGCAGTGGCATTCTGAGGCTAGCAGGACTGACGTTGGGGCTTTAGGGGTAGTGTTGGGGTTTCTAGGGCTAGGTCCAAGCTGAGTCTTGTAAATCCCTTTTGAGGGTGTGGATCAGTGAGATATTTGGTCCTAGATCTACAGGTTAGCTACATATTTGATTTCTTTTATTCTTTGTCGAGTTTTCCAGATATGGAACCCAATTTTACTATACTTAGAATCTACTTAATAAATAAACCCTCATATCTATTGCACCAGTTTTCCCGCTTTTGGTTTTTGTGGGGACTTATGTCCAAAAATCCATGTGTTACTTTGTTGGATGAGCGTATTATTCAGTAAATGATCTGCATGTGTAGAATGTAGTTGTGTTTATTTCGGTATTTTCTGAATCTAACTTCTGAAAATAACTTGTAATAATTTAAATCAAGTAGGAGGAATAAACAATGATTCTGCAGTAGAATTTTCACGTCAAATGTGTGTTATTTCTTTCCTGTGCTGTATTTTGTTTCTGCAACATTTTATGTTTGTGAATACTACAGTGTGTTAGTTTCATTATTTACCATAGCAAACAGTAAATAATTTTGTTCAGTTATATAACAAAATAGAATAAACTTAATCAATTGCTGTAGAGGGATTCCAATTTTGGAATTTTTACATGGTATCAGAGCACAGGTGAAGCAGAGAAGAAGCTGAAAAGCAAAGCTAAAGAGGGTGCTCGAATAGATGCGTAGGCAACATCAAATTCCTTGAAGGTTTGTGCAGTCCAGTCCAGGAGGGCAAGATCTTTGTGGAAAAATCTCTCTCTGAGTGAGTTGACAAAGAGGAAGATTTTCCAGATCGAGATTTGTCAGCGGCAGAGGGAGCAGCGCAGCAGCTTCAGCGCAGAGCAGATATTTAGCTGGACACAAATTTTCTGCAATAGTTGCTATTGCAGAAAAGAATCAAAAGGGAAGAAGAGCACACTGAGGGAATTCTAACCTCAGAGAATTTATTGCCCATAAATTCTAATTTCCCACGCAGAAAGAGCAGCAGCCATACAAAGTTTTTCTCACTTCAGCAGGGAGTGCGTAGAGCCAGTCAACAATTAGAGGGTTAGAGGCAGATTCGACATTTGTTGGACGTGATGGCAGCAACCAGGCTGAGAGATTAGGATCGTTTAGAGGGTGCCTCCAACTATGTGATCTGGAAGGCAAGGATCTCCTTCCTTCTGGATGAGCATGATCTCAAGGCATTTATCAATAATGTGGTAGTTGTCCCTGCAAATCCGAATCCATTGAAGGCATACAAGAAGGATATGACTAAAGCCAAAAGTATGATCTTTGATGGAGTGAGGGATCACATTCTTTCATGTTGAGATTTTGGGTAGCATCGGATGTGCTCTAGCTTCAAAACTTTGTGGAGGCGCTAGAATACATGAGATCTCCAAGACCGAGAAATTGTTTGGAGAAATTCCACCCAGTGTAAAAGTTATTCAAATAATTAAATTTTTTAATGGGGTCCCTAAGTCTAACTTTGGGAAATTGAAAAATTAAAGTGAATTAAATTAGTGGTGAGAATGTTCTAAATGACGTGGATCAAACTTTCGCTAATCTTAGCTGTTGATTAGTGATTAGATCACGACCGTTGATTTCACAACGAGAAAAGTATTAAAGGAAGGCTTGGGGTCAGTTGGACACACACACACAGAGTAGCAACACTTGAGCTAAGTCGAAATTCTGGGGCGCAGTTTGCTGAGAATTTTCAAGTCAGCTTGCAGTCCTAGTGAGGGGCAGATCGACAAGGGATGTTCTGATCCAAGGTCGAGAATACATACATCAAAGAGGCATATTCGTACCAAGCACTGCAGAGGCCAGCAGGAGGGAGGTAGCCCAGCTAGGCTGACGCAGATACCATGCAGAGAGGAATGCAGATCCTTCTGGGTGACACAGAGGTCTTCAGGGTGACGTAGGGACAGCTCGTGCTGCACAGAAGTTGCACTGGGTAGGAGAGGCTGATGCAGAGGCTGGAAGAGCTGCGCGGAGGGTTCCAGTGGGCCAGAGAGGGCTCGTATTCAGTAATTCCTAAAGGGTTTGAATCAGCCATATTTTCAGTCTCCGAGAGATAAGGTACAACTGCCATGAATTTCTCTGTAGGGAAAACCACTACTGGTGCCCATGATGTATTCAAATTTTGCTTAATAATAAAAACCTCAATGATCTGCTGCACCAGTTTTCTCGCATTGGGTTTTTCTGGGGACATTTGTTTGAAAAATCATGCGTGTCCTTTGTCATATGTGCGCTATGTTTCAGTAAACGATCTGTATATGTGTAGGTTGCAGATTGTGTTTACTTTGATGTTTTTTTGAATATTTCAGTTAAATAACTTGTGTATAATAAAACAAGTAGGAGAAGAAAATCAATGTTCTGCACTAGGGTTTTTGTGTTTAGAAGTTTTCACATGGTATCAGAGCGATTGCAGATCAAGTTGAATCCATCAGCAAGAGGCTGAAGAATTTGTGCTGCAGGAAGGCAGCTGAAGCTCATAGATCCAAAAAGAAGGCAGCGCAGCACCAGGAGGGACACAGAGCCAGTCTGCTCATGCAGAGCTAACGCAGGCCCTAGAGGGTGACGCAGTCCAAGTTGGAGTGACATTGTGCCGATTGCCGGGGCTGGAAGTGCAGCTTCTGATCTTCAAAGTCGCTGGTGGGGCATAGATTCTATCGGTGTAGAATAATGCTTAGAAAAGTTGACAAAGTAAGGGGAAATAGTTCCTCAGTAGATTTTCTTGCCAAGAAATCTGAGATTCGATCATGAGGGTGATCCCAGAGGGTTGATTCGACAGAATTGGCAGAGGATTTCCAGGAGGGAAATCATTTGTCAGAGGGAGCAGTTATCTAGAGGGTTTATATCGCCAAGAAACCCAGATCTGGTCTTCTATTGAGTGCAGCAACAATAGAAGGGAGAAGAGAACTTGCTTTGAGTTGTTTGAGCAGAGATGACCCTGTACTGACTAAGATTTTAGGATAGGTTAGACGGTGTGTCTAACTTTGCTATCTAGAAAGCCAGAATCGTGACAGTCCTGGAGGAGTATGGTATCAAATACCATGCAGAGAACATCCTGGCTATGCCAATCGATGTTGATGCTCTGAAGAAGTTCAATGAAAATCAGGCATGGGCTAAGCACTTGATCATGAATGGAGTGAAAGATCACGTGGTCCCACACATTGACGAGAAGAAGACGACAAACAAGGTGTGGACAACATTGACCACGCTTTATCAAGGCAGCGCCGTCCAGAGGAAGATGCTTTTGGAGAATCAGATGCGGATGTTCCAGATGCACAAGGGAGAGGAGATTGATCCCTTAATCTTTAGATTGCAGACTATCCGAGACCAGTTGATTGCCATGGGGGATGAATGGGCTCATGGTAAGGACTTCCCTGAATACAACCACCGATGAATGGGAGAGCTTTGTCTAAAGTATCTTGGGCAGAGCACAACTCCCAAATTGGGGACACATGTGGTCAATCCTTCAACAGGAGGAGATTCAGAGAGTAACAAAGAGGGAATTCATCAGCGGAGGAGTTAAGATAAAGAAAGAGGAGGAGGAAGATGTAGCCCTAGCATCTAAGGGGCAGTGGCAGCAAGGGAACAAGAAGGACCTATCCAAGGTCCGGTGCTTTAGATGTGGTGAATTGAGACACTTCACCAGTACTTGTCCCAAGAGGAAGGACAAAGAAGCTTTGGATTCCAAGGTAGCAGCAGCGAAAGGGGACTATGGCAGTGAAGATGATGTGGCCATGAGTGTTCATGTACCTAGAGAGAAGAGGTGGGGTGACATAGATATGTAAATTGAGCTATAAATGGTGGTGACGGGTCCTTGAGGTGCCCAAACTCTTGGATCACATACGAGCTACGGGAGCCTTAAGACAGTAGCAGGATGAATGGAGTTAGTGGCTGCAAAAGATCATGAAGAAGTAGAGGCAGAGCTGGGATGCTGAAGAGTGGAGCAGCACTGTGCAGAGGCAGCAAAAGTGCAGAGGGGCAATGCTTACGCAGTGTAGAGCAGCAACAGCGCAAATACTCTAGAGATACAACGCAGAACAACAATAGAGGGTGCTTCATTGATGAGATGCAGCCAGACTGACTTGTCTATCAGTTGATTGGGTGATTGTCCTTAAGTTGCTTACTTCTCAGCAACTGAGTTGTAGTGCAGCAATTAGCAATGGCAGTGCTATAGGCAGCATGATGCAATTTGAGAGGGAGTTGCAGTATAGATGTGGCAGTGACATGACCAGCAGTACAAAAAGCAGTAGCATAGTGGATGGAGGGCAGCTGGCCAAGCATCAGCTGCACGGGGACCGATGCCAGAGATTAGGGTGATGCTTTGGTAGTGAAGTATTATTACAACATATTCCTCGCTAAGAGGGAGTGTTGAGATTTTGGGTAGCATCGGATGTGTTCTAGCTCCAAAACTTTGTGGAGGGGCTAGAACACATGAGATCTCCAAGACCTAGAAATCGTTTGGAGAAATTCAACTCGGTGTAAAAGTTATTGAAATAATTAAAATTTTTAATGGGGACCCTAAGTCTAACTTAGGGAAATTGAAAAATTAAAGTGAATTAATTTACACATGTGTTGAGAATGTTCTAAGTGATGTGGATTAAGCTTTCTCTAATCATAGACGTTGATTAGTGATTAGATCACGACCGTTGATTTTTCAACGAGAAAAGTATTAAAAGAAGGCTTGGGGTCAGTTGGAGACACACACACACAGAGTAGCAACACTTGGGCTAAGTCGAAATTTTGGGGCATGGTTTGCTGAGAATTTTTGAGTGAGTTTGTAGTGCTAGTGAGCGGTAGATTGGCAAGGGATGTTCTGATCCGAGGTCGATAATACATACATTAGAGAGGCATATCCGTACCAGGCAACGACAGACTCTTCTAGGTGATGCAGAGGTAGCGCAGAGGGCTTTAGGGTGACACAGGGGCAACTTGTGTTGCGCGGAGGTTGCGCTGGGTAGGAGAAGCTGATGCAGAGGTTGGAAGAGATGCGCTGAGGGTTTCAGTGGGCCAGAAAGGGCTCGTATTCAGTAATTCTTGAAGGGTTTGTATCAGCCATATTTTTTGTCTCCGAGTGATAAGGTACAACTGCTGTGAATTTCTCTGTAGGGAAAACCACTATTGGTGCCCATGATGTATTCAAATTTTGCTTAATAATAAAACCCTCAAAGAGTTGTTGCACCGGTTTTCTCGCATTGGGTCTTTCCGGGGACATTTGTTCGAAAAATCATGTGTGTCCTTTGTCATATGTGTGCTATGTTTTAGTAAATGATTTGTATATGTGTATGTTGCAGATTGTGTTTACATTGATGTTTTTTTGAATATTTCGCTTAAATAACTTGTGTATAATAAAACAAGTAGGAGAAGTAAATCAATATTCTGTAGTAGGGTTTCCGTGTTTAGAAATTTTCACATTTCACACATATCTAGCAAAGGGACAACCAAAGAGATGTGGGAACCTATGGCTGCACTGTATGAGGGATCTTCCGAGCAGCGGAAGATGTTCTTGCAAGAGAAGATGAGCTCTAGAAGGATGCAGAAGGGGGAGTGAATAGATCCGTTCCTTTAGAAGCTTCAGGAAGTCCGAGATCAGCTGGTAGTTGTAGGATCAATGCCTCAGGCTACAAAGATGGTGAGGTTGGCCTTGAATTCCATCTTAGAAGAATGGCAAGTCTTTGTCCAGAGTATCTTGGGCGAAGAAAGATTGTAGGATTGGGAAGGGATGTGGGTTGCTCTTCAACAGGAAGAGATGAGGCGAGACTTAGTCAAGTGCAAACTTGATGGCAGCAGCAACAGTGGGACGAAGCCCAAGGAGTAGGAGAATGCAGCCCTTGCATCAAAGGGGCAGTAGGAGCAACAGAGGTGGAAGGACGTCTCGAAGATCAAATGTTTCATGTGTGGTGAGCTTGGTCACTAAACTATGCAGTGTCCTCTCAGAAAGAAGGACAAGGATGAGAAATGTGATCAACAGACTGGAACTGCTGGATTTGAGGAGGAGTCTATGATTTCCCGCATACCTCCAAGGGAGAGTTGAGGTGATCTAGGACTGTAGTTCAAAAGAACTACAGATGGGCAAGATCTTTGAGGAGTCCACCTTTTGGATCAATACCTTTATACTGGAGCCCATAACAGAAGTAGCATGATGGACCAGCGTTAGTTGGTGCATAGGAGTGTCGGAGTGACAGTTGCAGTGGCTAGGAGCACTAGACACTGAGCATCACAGAGCAGAGTTGGAAGCAGTGCAGTTGGAATATTGCAGAGTCAGCAGCAACGCAAAGGCTTTAGAGGATCAGCAAAGTCTAGCAGCAGTCAAAACTCCAGTGACAGATGCATCATGCTGAACATATTTTGTTAAGTACTTTGGATGTTTTTCTGTTGCAAAAGCAACAAAGTTGTAGTGCAAACGTAGTTGTCAGCAACGTGCAGAGTCAACAGTAGCACAGATGCATCATTTGCGTAGTAGTTTGTGGGAACTGATGTCAAACATCAATAGTGCAGAGGGAGATGATGCATAGTTAGGGTGATGCTTTAACAGGGTGCATTACTGGAGCACATTCCTCACTAAGAGGGAATGTTGATTTCTGGTAGCATCGGATGGGCTCTAAGCCTCAAAATTTGCAGGGAGGCTAGGACACATGCATCCTCCAAGACCCAAAAATCGTTTTGGGAAATTCCACCCGCAGACAACTTTATTAAAATAATTAATTATTTTTAATGGATGCCTAAGTCTAAACTTAGGAAATTAAAATAGTTAAAGGGTATTAAAAGAAATTGGGTGTGAATCTTCTAGAAAAAGATGGAGATCGAGTCAAAATAATTTAAGCCATTGATTAGGAATTAATATGGGTCGTTGAATGTTCAACGAGAAGATTATAAGAAGAGGCTCAATTGGCACTTGAAGACACATAGAATTAGAGATCAGAGATCGATTTTCTCAAGAGAGCAACACAATAGTTGCTGGAGAAGTGAATTGAGAGATTTCTTGCAGTGAGGGGCAAAGATATTGACCGATGGAATTTTTCCTCATCTGGTGAGTACAACGTAGAGAAGATAGTGCAGAGCCACGCAGAGTTGTTGATTTATGGTAGCATCAAATGTGCTCAAAGTCTCAAATTTTGCAGGGAGGCTTGAAAACATGTATTCTAGAATACCCAGAAAGCGTTTTGGGAAATTCCAGCTGGATGATGTTTTATTAGAATAATTAATTATTTTTAATGGAAGCCTAAGTCTTAACTTGGGGAATTAAAATAATTAAAGTGTATTAGTAGAACTGGGTGTGAATCTTCTAGAAAAAGATGAAGATCAAGTCAAGTTAATCTTAGCCCTTGAATATGTTTTAATCTGGGCCATTGATTTCTCAACGAGAAGGTTATAAGAGCAGGCTTGGTGGGCATTTGGAAATCACATTGAATAAGCGTCTAGAGATCGATTTCTCAAGTGAGAAATGTAGAGTAGCCGAAGAGATCATCGAGTTGATTCCTGCAGTGAGGGGCAGAGATAGTTTTGGTTGGAGAAATTTCTCTTGAGCCGGGAATACATCGCAGAGAAGGCAGAGCAAGAACCAGAAGAAGCGACGTAAGGGCTACGCTGGGCAGTGCAGAGCAATGCAGAGGCAACATTGAGCCTCTGAAGAGATCCAGTTTTTTGCTGAGGATCAGTTAGATCTAGTGCCAAAGACGGGTGTGAGATCGGAAGGGCCAAAATATCAGCGTCTAGTCAACAGAAAGATCAACCAAAGGGAGTGACGCAGTCCCTAGCTATTGTGACATAGAGTTGCGCAGAGGCAGCGTTGGGCTTGTCAGTTCAGGGTTGGGTCAATGCCAAATATCCAGTGTTGGTGGGAGGTAATCCTCACGAATTCTCTGTCAGTCAGATTCTATGTTGGATAGCCATATTTGGGCATCCAGATTTTGTTCATAAAAACTATTGCTTAATAATACAAACCCTCAGCTGTTGCACCGGTTTTCTCGCATTAGGTTTTTCCGGGGACATTAGTCCAAAAATAACGGTGTCACTTATGTATGTTGTATTTTCTTCTTGCTCAGTACTTGTCTTCCGCATTTTATTTATTTAGCGATGGCTGCAGTTATATCTGCTTTGATATTTACTTGTAGAACACAACTAATAACTTGTAGAATTTAACAAGTAGGAGAAGTAATATCGGTTTGTTGTAGTAGGAATTCGGGTCACAGAATTTTCACAAGAGGCAGTGCAGAGTCTGAGAGGAGATTCACAGTTCTGTTGAGAAGTCCAGTTCTAGTGTCGGGAGCCGGGGTGTGAGATCGGAAGACCAGATTGGAGCATCCAGCTAGCAAATCGATTAGCCAAAGGAGTGACATAGTCCCTATCAGTTGTGGCACAGAGCAGCGCGATGATTGCGCAGAGGCGGCTTGGGACTAGCCATTTAGGGGATGGATCAATGTTGATTCATTAGTGATAGTGTGAGGTCATTTTCTCACTAACTTCCTGGCAATTATTTTCTCTATAACGAATGGCGAGTAAGGCATCGAAGATTGTATTCAAATCTACTGCTTAATAATACAAACCCTCAGCTCTTGCACCGATTTTCCCACATTCGGTTTTTTCGGGGACATTTGTCAAAAAATAACGTGTCGAATGTATGTGTTATTTCTTTCCTACACTGTATTTTTTTCTGCATCATTTTATATTTGTGAAGACTACAGTGTGTTAGTTTCAAATGTTTCCAATGTGGCGAACTTTGATACTTTGCCAACAATTGTCCTCAAAGGAAGAAGGACAAGGAAGCTTCTAGTTCCAAGGTTGTTGTAGCAGACGATGGCTCCAATGACGTAGCCATGAGCGCTCATGAACCACGGAAGTGGGGCGATATTGATTTGTAGAGCAGCTACAGAGTGGTGGCGGGATCCTTGAGTAGCCCAACTCTTGGATCACATACGAGCTACGTGAGCCTTAAGACGGTAGCGGGACAAGTGGAGCAGTGGGTGCAGAAGATCATGGATGAAGTAGAGGTAGAGGTTGACACGCTGAAGAGGGAGCAGCGCAGTGCACTTACAGCAGTAGCGTAGAGGTAGGAGCACAGAGGCAACGTAGAGGAGGCATGCTTACGCAGTGCAGTGTTGTAGCAGCGCAAGGGATTCAGGAGGACAACACAGAGCAGATGCAGTAGCAACGTAGAGGCAACGCAGAGGAGGTCTGCTTATGCGGTGCAGAGCTGCAGCAGTGCAATAACTATATATGCTTATTGTTTTATTATAAATATATTTTGTGTTTTGTTTATAAGTGATCTTAACTGGTACAAAATAATTTTTGTAAAGGAAATACTAATTCACTCCCCCTCTCAGTATTTCCAACATGGATGGGGAGGTATAGGAGCTGACATGATACCAATTCTTATGCTAGAATATTCGAGAACCACAAAAAATATATATCAACTATTAGTATTAGCACTATGCTTTATGATATTGATATTTGTGGAATTTTTTCCATTAGGAAAAAAATGGATTGTGCTAGGGTTTCTCTCTGCTTTTCTGTTGCTGCCACCGTTGAAACTAAGATTGTAGCTCCAGCTCCAGCTTTAGATATTCCCTGCTCCATTGTCAAGGTAGGGGATGTGCTCGTGGCTGCAATGGCTGCAGCTCCCTGCCGAGAGGAGACCCCGTCCAGCCCGATTGCACCTCAACGTGTTGTGGCTATTGCCATTGATGCGTGAGCCCTCTGCTCTGCCGCCGCCAATAGGGAAGCACACATTGTCACAAAAAGCCATGTTGGTGCGGTGTTAGTACCAGAGGATGCCGACATTAGCATCAAGGATGCGATCCCTGTCCAAGTTTGTAAAGCAGTCCTCCATAATGCAAGTGGAGCCACTACCTATGCCTCATTGCAGCCATGCCTTTCGAATCTGATCACTAGATGCGTTGAGGAGTCTCAACTGATCAGCACTGGCAGGCAGAAGTCTCTCCTCTCCAAGAAAACAGATTGGGCCGAGAACACTAAGGATCAGGCAAGAACCATCAATCTAGCTCCCACTTTGATTTATGGCAGCTAGGGTTTCTTAGATCTACTTTCTCCTACCTTTCAAATCCAGATCTCTCTTCTCTCTAGCAGATCCATGCTGCTTTGGGTCCGCTCAACGGATAGAGTTCAAAAGCTCTTGCACGCCCTTAGGCACAAGTTGGGGATTCCCACAACTCATTAGAGACTTCTTTACGGAGGTAAACAACTCGATGCCTCTTTCCCCCTCTCATTCTACAACATTAAAAGGGATGCTACTTTAGTTTTATCCCTCCGTTTGAGAGGAGGAGCCACAGGAAATTCCTCTTCTGCTCCAGCTTTCTCCTACAAGGATGTTGTCCATGCACAACCCAAGAAAGCTGCCCAACCCCCTGCAGCCCCAAGCCTTTTCTGGTTGATAAATTAGAGGATGTCCCCTCCATTGAGATCTCCCATCCATATCTGACAGATCAACTTCAAAAATTTGCAGAAACCGCAATCATCTGCAGATTCAATGGACTGTGGCCTCGCACAAAGGAACTCTACGAGTCGATCTACGCCAACTGGACGCACAACTGCAAGATCTGCTTCTGCTCAAAGGGTTTCTTCACAGTACTGTTTGATTGCATTACAGATTATCAACAGGCCCTAATAGAAGGCTCGTGGTTTTGGGGAACATCGGGGCTATTCATCACCCCTTGTTTCCCTGATTTCGACCCAGCAACAACAGTCATCACTGGGACTCCTGTTTGGGTCAGGCTTCCCAATTTACCTGCCCATTTATGGCACCTTTCAGTCCACCGAGGAATAGGAAACACCCTAGGCCTTTATCTGACTACAAATCACTTTTGGGAATCCCAAGGCCTATACACATACAACAGAATATGTGTGGAAATAGACATAAGTAAAGGTCTGCCCGACCAAATTAATCTCAAGATAGGTGACTTCGTATGGATGCAGATCCTATATTATGAGAATACTGCCTTTCGCTGCTGGCATTGTCACCAAACAGGGCACCTTCAGAATTCCTGCCCCACATTCCTTGCCAAAAAAAAGGAAAACAATTTAAAATCCAAATCCAAAAGATCGATACCATGTAGTCTACCGCCCATGGGTGACTTAGAGTCCTCGAGTTCAGAGGATGAGGAGAATGATGCAGAAATGGAACATGCTCAGCAGACGAATGATTTACCCTTTGCTGTCGCTGAGGATCCTCTAGACACGACGATCTCTCAGAAATGTACTCATGAGTATTCTTCCTTGAATACAGATAAGGAGACTCCTCCCACAGTCAACACCAGTCTACAAGTGGTTCTTGCTCGTCCACACCAAGTTGGATGGGTAAAAGTCATCAAAAAGAAAGGGAAAAAACCTCGCATGGAGGCTTCTGCCCATTCTGGGTAGAACCCAACTTATTTCTTCTAGTTCTCTAAGTCATGCTTCATAGCTCTTTTGCTTGTTTCTCTTACTCTTTTCGGGACCAAGGTCGATAGTTCATCATTTCTAGTTTGCCCGTTTCTTGCCTCTCTTGTTTGTAAGATCACCTTGTACTATATTTTCGCTTAATAGAATTAGTCTTATTCAGAAATAAATAAATAAATAAAGAAGAAGAAGAAGAAGATATTGATATTTGTGCAAAGTTGCCATATAAATGCCCTTAGGGCGGACCTCATGACCAATTGGCCATAATTTTAATTTGAAAATAATATTCCAACCAATCCGACTTGGGTGGTGTTGTAGATGCTTTCGAAATTTGATACTAGTGCGAAATTTCAGAACCCTTGCGCTTTTGACGAGATCCATAATAATGGAAGCACCCCTTAGGAAACCTTCGCAGGCTAGGGGCATTCATCTCGCCTAGTCACTTTTGAGTCAAAAGCGGTTATAACATCATTAATGGTCTAATTTGGTCTTTCCCTCCTTTTGCCTAATTATAGTCATAGGGTCACAACCCTCGTGAAACTCGACCATTCGCGACTTTGCAACCCAACGACCTCCTCACCTCGCCAGGTCGCAAAGTCACTCTTCCCCTATAAATAGGTACTTTGCGACTATTGCGACCTTGCGACCTACATAAAGTCGTAAGGTCGCAAGGTCGCAACACCCTTTCAGAAACGAACTGTGCGACCTATGCAACCTAGTGACCTAGCAACCCCAGGTTGAGTTGCAACAGTTGCATAGGTCGCACTAAGAGAATTCACAGAGAGTTGCAACCTGCGACCTAGCGACCCAACGACCCAGCGATCGCATTTATTTCTTGTACTTGCGTATTTTTATACATAGAAGGGTCGCGCTGGTCGCATTCGACTTGTACAACAGAGCTTCCAAAGTGGTTTGACTACCCCACATGGAGAGAATTTTCATCTGGGTAAGTTGTCGTAACCTCTAGTAATTTTCTTTTACTCTCATATGTGCCAACCTACCCCTGATTCTCCCTCACCTTAGCTAGAGGGGCACTTATTTACCCTTTAACTCCTTTTTTTATCACCTTGAGCCATCTCATTTCCCCTTTTGCCCCATTCTTTCACCAGGCCTCTTTCTCTTGCCCAATTTGGCCTAAAACCCTCTGGTCCAGCCTTGGCCCCTATTTTTCCACTCTTCCTAGAGCCCAGGACCACACTCAGCCGTGGATTTTTCTCCATTTCCGCCCTAACACACAGGTCACATCGACAAATTCTGCGACAGGTGCCCTAGCGTGACCTCGCAACCAGCGCAACCCTGCGACCTGCGCGACCTTGAAACCTCGCAACCTAGTCTCCAAGTCCCAGAGTTTCCATTTGTCGATCACAGCGGCCTGTGCGACCCAGTGACCCCGCGACCTAGTCGCAAAGTCGCAAAATTTCCATTTGTCGACCACTGTGACCAACCACGTATTGCAACTGCCTAAAAACTACTATGTGCGACCTTTCTTGTTGGTAACTCAGCGACCCAAACCTATTCGGGCACTAGGCAGCTTGGACTGGTTACTTTCACTATCATATTGTTGCATCCATGTCGTTTTCTTATTGTGGGATTGTTTGTTGAACATTCCAGGTGACGTAGAAGTTGAGCTTGATTGTGTTTCAATCTCTTCTGCGTCAGGCGATATGGCACCTCTGACAGTCCGAAGACGGCACAAAAGGCCGGAAATCAATATACTAGAAAATGATCCACCCTCAACATCATCTCCTATCTATACCAGATCAACGCCAAGAGAGGCACGTTGATCTCAGATGCCCTGGAATGCTTGCACAAACACTCAGAAGACATGCCTCCGCTGGTTCTAATAGCCTCCGATTACAAGGCTTGGTAGACCTAGCTCAAGGAGTAGCTACAGATTGATACCCCAACGTTATCAATCACCCGGTCATTGGAAAAGGACTAATACACAAGAGAAGGCATCCATTTTGAACCACATGATAACCTAGGGGAAGTTGACTGAAATTTCAAAGGGAAGCATGAAATACCCCTCAGGTCACAACTGCCCTAGGTCGCAACTCACCCAAGTTGGAATCCACCTGAAGTCGCAATTTCCCCCTCAGTCGCAAGTAAGCCCAAGATTCGGGGAAGACCAAAGGTCACAGGTAACCCAAGAGTCATCTCGGCCTATATGTACATCTTACGAGGATTTTGTAAGGAATTTTTATTTTGGATTTTGGAGAAAGACACATTGTATGTATGCCTTTTAATAAATACAAAGAAGTGTTATTGGATCTCACTATTGTATCCGACGGAAGTCTCCCATGTGGTTGCGCGATGAATATGGTCTCTTCAAATGAATGAATGTTTCTTCAAGTATTAGTGCAACTTTCTACTCATGCATTCTCTTGTTTTTATGAGCTTGCTTACAACACATGGATGGTATATGATGCTCTAACTTTAAAGATATGTCGATGAATTGCTTTATAGATATTTGCTTTAAATCTTTATTGGAATGTGCATAGGTTATAAATGAAATACTTAGCCATCATAAATTGTTTCTCGTTTGTTAAGTGAATATTGTTACAAGTATGATCTTGGCAAAGTTTTGCTAACAATGCTTTTTGTAAGTTTCATTCTTTAAATTTTGCTTTGCTATTCATGGTATTGTGTTTCACAGGTTGTTCGTCAATCACTGACTTGTGTTTGTTCAACATCCGTGCATTCGTTCAACATCAGTGCATTCTCATTTTCAGTGAGCCCCCTCCATGTCCGAAAACTATCTTCACCAGCTTAATGGCAATCGGGCCTACATATCGGATGGGATCCCTAAACCAAACAGTGTAGAGTCTAATTGGGATTCGACACCAGAGAGATCCCCTTACTATTGGTGATACATTTTCGACCGTCAACAAGGGGGTTTTATATTGCGTTATAACATTAAGGGGCCACATCATTATGATTTTGTGACATTAATGTTTTACTGGCTTTGGGTGAATTAGTTTGTGCATGTAGGCACACTATCTTTAAATTAGCATATTTCCTCAACCAAGAGGACCCACATGTTGATTTTTGTAGCATAAAAAAGTGTTCCAAGTCTCAACCTTTGCAAGGAGGCTTGGACAATAGTATTCCAAAGAAAACATAAAACGTTTGTGGAAATTCCACTCGGTTCATGACTTATTAAAATAATTAATTATTTTAATGAAGACCTCAAGTCTAAACTTAGGGAAATGAAATAATTAGAGGGTATTAATAAATCAAAGTGTGAATCTTCTAGAAAACAAAGATCAATTCAAGTTTTAATCCTAGCCATTGATTAAACTTCTAATATGGGTTTTTGATTCACCAACGAGAAGATTATAAAACAAGGCTTGAGGGTCATTTGGAAAGCAAGCCGGGCATACACTCAGTACCCGAAGGAGATCAATTCTGAAGTAAGATAATTCGATCTCAGTGGGAGAGTTGCGGGGCGGAGAAGTTGTAGAAGTAGAAGGATGAGGGAGTCAGCAAGTGACTGACGTGAGGGACAGAGGGAAGCAGTGGGTCCCAGGAGGCAGCTCTGGGCTATAGCGCAGTGAACCCACGTAGACCCTACGAAGTCCAGCGCTGGGACTGCACAAAGAAACATGCAGACAGGCACAGGAGATAACAGAGGCTGATCGGGGTGTCAGAGATTTTTCGGGAGGAGCCGAGAATTTTGTCTTAGGTGTTTCAAATTTTATTTGCCAGTATTTTTTTCCTTGTAAAGAAATCATTTGCTGAAGAATTTAATAAAACCCTCATCTGTTGCACTGGTTTTCTCGCATTGGATTTTTCCAGGGACAATTGTCCAAAAATAATTATGTACATGTGATTGATTCTTGTGCTTATGTCCTTTACTGTTTACTTCTCTGCATATATATTTGTGAATGTTGCAGTTGTATTTATTTCAATATTTGCCAAAATATTTTTTAAAATAACTTATCGAAATAATAAGTAGGAGGAATAGATCTATAACTGCAACTGTATTGTTTTCAGATTGAAAATTTCACATGGTATCAGAGCAGGAGATGAGTAATAGCAACGTAGAATCGACTAAAGGATAGAAGTCTACTATTGCAGCAGCAACACAGAAGGGTTCATGCAGTTCTCCAGGGAGGGAAAGAAGCATGATAGAACAAATGGATCACGATGTCTTTGTTTTGGCATCCAGACTTGAAGAAGAATTTGCTTACGTTTCAAGCACTACTTCTTCTGATGTCTGGTATATTGATAGTGGAGCTTCTGCTCACATGACTGGAGTACGGGAATGTTTTTTCGACTACCGAGAGGAGAAATTTAGTTTTAAAATAACCATGGGTAATAAAGCAAAATGTACCCCTATTGGGAGAGGTACCGTAGTTTTTCAGACCGAGGCTAGAAATAAGATCCGGGCCACTAATGTACTGCATATGCCCGGGTTGGGGATGAACTTGCTCTTAGTGTCTCAACTTCAAAACCGAGGTTATGGCATCCTACTTTATTGGCAATAGGGTCTATGTCAAAGACGCCAGTTGGAAGAAGAAGGCATAGATCGAGGTAAGAAGTAACAAACTTTACAAGTGCTTGAATCCCCAGTGGCACTGGTTGGCAGCATAGATGAAACAGACGTGAATGAGCTCTGGCACAGAAGAATGGGACATTTGCATCATGGGGCGTTAAAAATTCTCCAGAAGGATATCACAGGAGTTCCAGAGTTGAGTACAAAATGAGATGATGTCTGCAAAGGGAGCGTATTGGGAAAGTATGCCAAAGCAGTGTATCAGAGAAGCAACAATAGGGCCAAGGGTGTATTGGACTTGATACACTCGGATATCTGTGGACCAATGTTCACTAGAGCTCAAGTGGTGTCGAGTACTTCGTCACCTTCATTGATGACCATGCCAGGAAAACCTGGATGTACTTCTCGAAGACCAAGGATGAACTCTTCGGCCGATTTAAAGAGTTTAAGGCTTTGGTAGAAAATCTGACTGGAAAGTGGATCAAGGTGCTGCGATCAGACAATGGTGGTGAATACATAGATAAGGAATTCACTGGGTTTTGCGCGAGGGAAGGCATCAAAAGAGAGTGGACAACTCCATACAATCCGAAGCAGAATGGTGTGGCGGAAAGGAAAAACAAGACTATTGTCGAAGCAACAAGGGCAATGCTGTATGACCAAGACATGCCCAAATTTCTGTGGGTTGAAGCTTGTAATACAATTGTCTATGTCAAAATAGGACTCCTCATGCTGCATTGGGAAAGATCACACCGGAAAGTGTCTTCACTGGAAGTAAGCCTGAAGTGAGTCACTTTAGGATCTTCGGCAGTACAACTTACTGTCATGTGCCCAGTGAGAAGAGGAAGAAGTTGGAAATGACTGCAGAAAATGGTATTTGGTAGGATACATCGAGAATGAAAAGGCATATTGCATCTACATTCCTGAGAGCAGGAAAGTCGTAGTGCGAAGGGATGTGAAATTCATGGAGGAGAAGGCCTTCAGAAGATCCCGCGAGTTGCCTGCTGCTATGCAGTTCGAGGAGGAGCCTTTGGTTCAGCCCCAACAACCAGCAGCAGAAAATTTAGTTGCCTCTCCAAGGCATGGGGATCTAAGGGACGTATCTCCCGAGGATTTGCAAGAGGGAGAGCCGGTAAATCCACCCACCACCAGTGGAAGAACGAGCAGGGAACTATGAAAGGTTCTAAAAGATGCAAAGGACTTTGTCGGAATCCCTCGAAATGAGAAGAGACCGTGTAAGCAGCCTGAGAGGTATCAAGCCTTGGTTGCTCAAGTCGAAGAACCTTCCAATTTTCGGGAAGCAGCTCAACACCAGGTGTGGGTAGATGCAATGGTGGAAGATTATAGTTCCATCATGACAAATGATGTTTGGGAAGTGGTCCCCAGACCTCAGGAGAGATCAGTTGTAGGATCAAGGTGGATCTACAAGGTCAAGTATCACGCGGATGGCGGCATTGAGTCAAGGGGAGACGTTTGTGGCTAAGGGGTATGCTCAAAAGGAAGGGATGTGAAAAATCCTAAGTCTGGATTCCTATTGCAACAAATCTGAATTACTTCTCCTATTATTTTTCATAATTATTTCATTACAGTGAAATATCGAAGTAATTATTGAAGCAGTCTACACAAATAATGCTGCGGAATAAATCTAAGTGCTGAAACAAACTGAACAAAATACAATGAAAACCATCCACATTTGACATAGTTATTTTTGGACTAAGTCTCCGTAAAAACCCAACTCGGGAAAACTGGTGCAGTAGATCTAAGGGTTTTGCATTATTAAGAAGCAGAATCTTGAGTACAACTAGGGTGCTAATATCTGGCTCACCCTTTAGAGAAAATCTAGGCAACAAAGGAAATATGAGTTATACCTCACTCTGCAAATTCCCGGCTGATCTAAACAGCGTTGGTAAAGCCCCTCTTCGCCTCTGCGTGATGCCTACGCTGGAACTGCTTAAGCCTGCGTGGGAAAGCTCTGGAACTGCAGCTCCTCTCCTCTACAACTGATCAAGGCTGATTTGAAACTAAGTTTTGGCCCTCCTAGCTTAGAAACCCTAGCTTCCAGCTATCTTCGAACTAATACAAAAGGCACTGCGTCACTTCTGTGTGATTCCCTTCAGGAACTGCGTCACCCCTCTAGGTGACTGCATTGCCTCTCTCTGCGTCACTATTGCCTCTCTCTGAAATGTACTCTTGGTCCTCCTGACCAGTTACTACATCTGCCCTTGTCTGAAACTGATCATTAAATCAAATCACTTAGCAAACCTAGTCCTAGTGATTCGATTTTGATCAAAAAGCCGTGTCTCTCTCACAAGATTGAAAATGCCAAATGCTCAATGTGATCAATGTGTTTTCCATAGGCCCCTCACCCTCCTTATATTCTTCCGTTGACCCTTCAATGGCCAAGATTAAAGCATAATCAAGGGCTAAGATTAACTTGGAGGTGATCCATGACTTTATCTAGAAGATTCACACCTAGTTTAATTAATACCCTTTAATTAATCAGTTTCCCTAAGTTTAGACTTAGGAAAACATTAAAAAACGACCATCTCTAAGTGGAATTTTCCAAAACCATTTCTGGGTATTATGGAATACAGGTGCCTTAGCCTATACAAGGTTACAAGGCTAGAGCACATCTGATGCTACCATAAATCAACACTCTCTCTGAGCGAGGAAAGTGCTCTAGCAAGACAACTCAATGTGCTGCTCTGACTTCTGGAACATCTGATGTTGTGTTGTTGATGTTGCTCAGCAACACTGTACACATGTTGCATTCGTACGACTGCTAACTCTGCATGCTGCCAACTGCCACTGTACTGCAACTCCCTCTAAATTCTGCAATCATGTTGCTGCACTCTGTGAGCACTGCTTTGCACTGTGTTGCACCACTTGTGCACTGCGCTGCTGCTTCTCATTTGCTGCTCAACTACTGCTGCTGCTGCACTGTTGCTAATTGCAACAGAAAAACATCCGAAATTGGACAAGTAATACTGCATCTGAATAATAAGACTGTTTGCTGCTAACTTCTGCACTAGCTCTCTGAATATGTTGCATTGCTGCTGCGCTGCACTGCGTGAGCACTGCACTACACTGCGCTGCACCACTGTGCATTACGCTGCTGCTTCTCTCTCTCTTTGCGCTGATCAGGCTCTAGTAATGTTAGCCATTGCATTGTCTCATCATATTTTGTTGTTGTTGTCCATCCTGCTACTGTCTTAAGGCTACCATAGCTTGCATGTGATCTAAGAGTTCAGAAATACTCAAGGATCCTGCCACTTGTAGATTCTAAATCTACAACTCCAAGTTAGCCCGCTTCTCTCCTTTCAGAATATGAGCTAACATAGCACAATCAACTTCTGGCTCAATCTTGGCAGCTCCGGCTTGAGGATCTTGCTTCTCCTCCTTATCCTTTTTCTTAAGAGGACATTGTGTGGCATAGTGTCCCATTTACCCACACCTAAAGCACTTGATCTTAGATAGATCTATCTTCTTCTGCCTCTGTTGCCCCTTGGATGCAAGGGTTGTGTTTTCTTCTTCCTCTTTCTTGACTCTCAAACCGCTACTGCCATCCTCAATATGGATTTTGAGGATATCTCTCCTCAACTCTTCTTGCTGCAAGGCTTCCCACATCGTTTCCCATCCTGTAAGCTTTTCTCTGCCCATAATGCTATGGGAAAATACCTGATAATCTTCTGAAACAAAGTTCTAAGTGAGCCTTACAAGCTCTGAGTCTTTAGGTGCTGATCCCATTGTTGACAACTGGTCTCGGTTATCCTGAATTCTAGACAGGAAGGAGTCAAAACGCTCTCCCTTATTCATCTTGGTATTACACATCTTGTCCTCCAGATACATCTTCTACTGCTTGGAAGATCCTTGGTATATCTTTTCCAGCCCTACCCACATTTCTCTAGTAGTGTTATTTGTTGCTATGTGAGGTACGATGTGATCCTTCACACCATCTAGGATCAATCGTTTGGCTCTTGCCATGTTCTTCTTAAAGGCTCTCAGATGTGTTGCATTCAGTGGCTCTACAAATGCGCTGTCAATGAAGGCCTTTAGATCATACTCATCAAGGAGAAACTGAATCCTTAACTTCCATATAACATAGTTGGAGGCACCCTCAAATCTATTGTTATGAACCTAATTCATAACTAATGTAATAAATATAGTCATTAATAGTTAAATAGTAATTATGTAAATTAGTGATTAAGTTAGCTGAAAAGGCATGTCTAAAAGACATGCCCATTTGTGAAAAGGCACCTGCATGGGTATATAAGCAGGACCTCATTGTATCATTTAATCATCTTATTATATCTTATCATTTTATTAATAAAATATTATTATTCAAATACCTCTTGTGTATTTTTATAATTAAAGCCATTTCTGCTATTAAAGTCAACAAACCTATAAGTTTCACTGCTACAGTGGTATCGGAGCCATATTAGATCCATATTGAAGCCAAGTTGAAGCTATGGCACACAACATCGTTCTACAAGCTTACAAACGTAGTTTACAAGCCTATGGACATAGTTTACCACACTATGTGCTAGTACATGGAAATCATCAGTGATTAGAAAAGCCATGTAAAGAAAGTGAAAAAATTAATAAAATTCTAGAAAAGCTTCAGCAATTAGAGAATTCATGTGCAGAAGTCACAAACGGTTATAAAATTTTTTTTGCACATTATAAAAAAATTTCTGCGGTATACATAATAGAGAAGATGAACAATTTCATAAAAATGTGGAAAAACAAAAAGATGAAAAACGCTGTAATAATGAAAAGGCAGTTAGTTATGCCAAGGGAAAATCAAGTAGAACATCCATGGGAAATTCAAGCAAATATATTCCCCCACCAATGCGTAATAAAGGAAAAAAGGAAGAGAAATGTTGGAAGTGTGGAGATAGATATTTCGCAGGACATAAATGTGCCTTTTATACAAGAGATGAAATTGCCACGGTTCAAATAAAAGATGAGAAGTTAGTTTCCAACCAAACTCTTGAAGTTGGGAATGAAGCCATACATGTAATGTATGTAAATGAATCAGAAACGTGTCATTTTAATAAAAGCATGCCTTCCATTATATCCAATAATTCTCATGGACAGACTTGCAGTTCTGGCTGCTCTTCTCCGGACAAGGAAGAGTCTATAGAAGTGGAGAAATTCCCAGTTAAGAGTGACAATCGTCTGTAGGATATTCCAATAGGAAATATGCAGAAACAATGCCAAAAAAATGCACGTGTCGAGGCCACAAGAAAAGAAGAACAACTAGAAAGGACATTTGAGAATGGTGCCCATCATTCTGTACTAGGCTTAGAATGTGCTGGCAAAGAGAACTTAGCAAGAAAGTGTGTGACACAGTCGAGTGACAAGGTAGCAGTAAATGTGGTTGAACCTTTCTGTCAGGACAGCAGTTGAATGGTGACAGGAAAACCAAGTCATATACCTTAAAAGCATATTTCTGGCACAGCTTCTCCAAATGCCCTTTTAGCATCATCTGCTTCTGTAGTTAATGGTAAGGCTGTTCATGCGATGCACATAATGGGGTTGTTCCCCACAATGTATACTCCAGAAAGATTACCAAATGATATGCAATCAGGTAGTAAGATTGTGAATATAGGACCTATAACTCAACCTCCAGAAATAGTTTCAAAGATTGACAAGAAGGTCACTTATATAGCGCCAGGAGAAGCGACATATCATTTTGAATCGAACTCTATTGAACTTAAGCCACCTCCACCAATTAAAGAATTGCTACCTCGCCTGCCTTCAATTTTTAAAAACAGAGTTGAAAAAGTACAAGAAAATTGTATAGATCTTGTCGGCAGAATTGCTGATCGTGGTGCTGAGTTTGTTCCTGCCAGAGAATGGATGAGAATATGTTTTGAGCTTTTGGAGATATTGAAAGCCCACAAGAAGGGAATATGAAGGGCATCTGTGAACACATTTGGATACATTGCAAAGGCAATTGGGCCTCAGGATGTTCTTGCAACTTTACTGAGCAACTTGAAAGTTCAGGAACGTCAGAACCATCTCTGTACAACTGTAGCTATTGCTATTTTTGCAAAGACTTGTCCCCCCTTCACTGTGCTGCCAGCTCTTATGAATGAATATCGGGGGCCAGAGTTGAATGTTCAAAACGGTGTTCTCAAGTTCCTCTCATTTCTCTTTGAATATATAGGTGAGATGGGCAAGGACTACATATATGCAGTGGCACCATTACTTGAAGATGCACTTATGGATCGAGATCTTGTGCACAAGCAAACGGCAGTTTCAGCAGTGAAACACATGGCTAGCATCGATTCGAACTTCTGTGTCGTAGATGATGGCCAAGCACACGGGAAAATTGTTTCAATATCCATCGATTCGAAGACTTCCAAATCGTCTTCAGGGATTAAGAAGGTCGTGGTTCCTCTATTGGACAAGACTTCTGCAACCATCAAAAATTCAGTCGTTTTTCCGAGGGTTTTGCGCTAGAAAGGGTGCACCATTAAAGAATTTAGAGGTGAGCAGTGATGTGAAGGCAAGGGTCGAAGATATACGGCGCCATCTTGCTGATCGTAAAATTATGGAGTCGATCCTTCAGAATGAGAAGGAACGCTTGGAGATCACCGAGTGCAGACATATAATCTCCCAGTCCCCTTCTAAATGGATTAGAAAGTTGGCACAAAGAGATCCCACAAACAACTGTAAAACGGTGCACCATTAAAGAATTTAGAGGTGAGCAGTGATGTGAAGGCAAGGGCCGAAGATATATGGTGGCGTCTTGCTGATCGTAAAATTATGGAGTCGATCCTTCAGAATGAGAAGGAATGCTTGGAGATCACCGAGGGCAGACGTATAATCTCCCAGTCCCCTTCTAAATGGATTAGAAATTTGGCACAAAGAGATCCCACAAACAACTGTAAAACGCAGACCTATAAAACTATCTTGCCCGTCAAGAGAGAATTTGTATCGTGGCCTCCAATAGTCGCGCCACCCACTGACCATTTTAATTACCAAACGAATATAGTAAGCGCCGATTTTATCGCCATGATCTATGGAAGATGATAGCGCGAAAAATTAATGGATGTAGTAGTGATGAGGATAATCTAAGTTTCTAAGAGAATCGAAAGGGCCTCAGAAAGTCATGTCGCTCCATAACGATTTTCATTAGCGACAAGTTTAAATAAATGCCGTTTTAATTGCTGCCATGCGTGGAAGCAGAGGAATTAGATATTATATTGGATTACTGAAACACGTTGCATAAACGAAGATAATAGGTCAATCGTGTACTTCCATTCAAAAGAACAACAAAGAAATTAATCATTTGTTTGATTAATTATAATTAAATATAATTAATCAAATGAAAGATATATCTTGAAAATAGATAAAAGAATATCTACAAATGTGAAAGTAGATAAAAGAATATCTACAAATGTGAGTACATTAAGGAAGTTTTTAGAATATGAGAGTGTAATTAAAGAAACTTTAACAAATTTATTATTTAAAAAATAAAAATAAAAATAAAAAAAATTATATATTTATATATATAGAAGCACAAATTCAAATGAAAGGAAGAGGTTCATCATCAAAAGGAGAAGATAAACTATATTTATAAAGGAGTTAAATACTATATGTATATATATATATATTCAAGTTCCATTATAAGGAAGGCAAAAAAGTTTATAGCTTTAAAAGGTATTTAAAATATAAGTGGACCAATGTATAAGGATTAAATTTTGGAAGATCAATGAATATTATCAAGGTTTAAAATCAGAAAAGTCGTGAAATCTTTAAAAGCAAAAGTATCAATAAAGACTTCTGGCAGATAATCCCAAGTAAAGGAAATTGTCGAAAAGTTAAGCTTTGAGGACAGTTTTTTGAGAGGAAGGCAATGTTATGAACTTAATTCATAACTAATGTAATAAATATAGTCATTAATAGTTAAATAGTAATAACGTAAATTAGTGATTAAGTTAGCTAAAAAGGCATGTCTAAAAGACATGCCCATTCGTGAAAAGGCACCTGCATGGGTATATAAGCAGGGCCTCATTGTATCATTCAATCATCTTATTATATCTTATCATTTTATTAATAAAATATTATTATTCAAATACCTCTTGTATATTTTTATAATTAAAGCCATTTCTGCTATTAAAATCAACAAACCTACAAGTTCCGCTGCTACATCTATCTTGGTCACACAATCTGTTTGTAATATCCCGAATGGAAATAAACAGCAATGTAAAGCACATACACAAAGACAAACAACAACTAGAGAGATATCACATGAATAATAACCAATAAGGAGAACGCTGAGCCATTTTATTAATATTGAAAGATAGAAATGAGTACAAAGGTGACTAGAATGATGGCACCTTGGCTTGCACTAGGCAAGCGTAGAAATACTCTTAGGATATGACCCGAAATGGCTACTACTCAAGACTGCGTAATCTCCAGTGCTATTGGTGCTGCTGCTGCTACTGCTGGAATGAAAGGATGATTTGGGGTTGTTACCCTCCTCGGAAAATTATGATACTCCGAAAATGGCCTCTCCACACAAAACCCAGAAAAGCCCAGAGAGCTTTCTGGAAATGGCCGACCCCCGAAAATACCTCCTTTGAGGCACTACGCTATTCCCCAAGAGAAACGCTGACCTTGAATGCCCTAATGCAAATGATGGCCTCCGTCTCTGTCAAAATGATAGAATATGGAAGGGTTGATCCCTCTCCAACTCCTCTGGGCTGAATCCCATGATAAACCCTCAATCCGGAACCACCTCTATCCAAGGCTGCGTCCTCCCTCTCACTGACTGCGCTTTCTCTTCCAAGGAATGCTCCCAAATGTGGATGTTGCTATCCTCTCCGGTAAAACAAGATGAAACTCCTCACCCAAGCAAGCACTTGAAGTCTCCTGGGGTTGAGGTTGGGATCTGCTAACGGAGACACCCGATGTACTGAACAGTTCGTGCAGACTTTGCTAAACAACAAGCGTGTTAAGTGTCAAAAGACAAATCTCAAAGATGCATAATCAGAATGAATAAGAATGAGGAGACCCTCCCTCATGTAGGCCCCACCAATCTTTGCGCTGTCCCCTTGAGCCACGCTGTCCATCTCTCTCTGCGCTGGCTTGGCCCCACGTTGTCTACGCTGCCACTTTTCCCACGTTGCCACTTGACCACTAGGCCCCACTTTTCCAAATAGACATGTCTCTTAAGTGACTTTAGGAAATACTGTTTATCTTAAGTGTGAGCTAAGTGTCCTCTTCACCCACTTTATTTATAATTTAACTTTATAAAGGCAAAATAGTCAAAATTAATATTTCCAATTAGCTATTTCTAATTGAGAATATTACAGTCTTCCCTGGCAAAACGTTGCTTGTCCTCAAGCAAATGTAACGATGGATGCTGCAGAATCTTCTCACTCTCCCAGGTGGCATCCTCATCTGGTAAATTCCTCCATCTCAATAGGTACTCTCTGACTGTCCTGCTTCGTAGCTGCCTCTCTCTAGTATCAATAATGGCTTCTGGCTGTAGCACCAAATGCCCCTCATCATCTGTGGACGGGAGCTCCTTTGTTGCTGTCACTTTCTGCCCCAATGCCTTCTTCAGGCATGACACGTGAAAAATGTTATGAATTTTGCTACCAATGGGCAGCTCCAACTCATTTGCAACCTCTCCAACTCTGCGTGTCACCCTGTATGGTCCATAGAAGCGAGGCTTCAGCTTTTCAGCCCCCTTCTGCTTCAGCGTGGACTGCCGATATGGTTGCAAGCGTAGGTGGACCAAGTCCCCTACCTCAAACTGCCTCTCAACACGTCCCCTGTCAGTGTACAACTTCTGTTGATTCTGCGCTGTAGCCATGTTATCCTTGAGAGCTCGGAGTATATCCTGACTCTCTTGGATCCAATCCTTGGCTCTAGGAGCCTTGCTAGCACCAAACATCATGTCAACAAAAGATAAAGTATGATATCCATACAATGCATAAAACGAAGACATATCGATGGACATATGATGAGTGTTGTTGTAGCAGTACTCCCCCAAGTGCAACCATCTCAACCATGCCTTCTGCTGCCCGCTGACATAGTTACGCAAGTAGCTCTCCAGCCACTTGTTCACTATCTCTGTTTGTCCATCCGTCTAGGGTGGTAACTAGTAATCGGTGTCAACTCAGTGCCCACCAAACGGAAAATCTCTTGCCAAAACCCGCCCATGAAGCGGCTGTCTTTGTAACCAACAATGGTCTTTGGGAGACTATGCAATCTGAAAACGTCCCTGAAGAACAACTCTGCGACCTGTGCTACAGTGTAATGTGTCGATCTGGCGAAAAAATGAGCATATTTAGTCAGCCGATCAACGACTACAAATATGCAATCCTTGCCCTGCATAGTGGGCAACCCTGTAATGAAGTCCATCGAAATACTCTCCCATTTCCCCTCAGGTATGGGAAGAGGCTGCAGTAACCCTGTCGGATGGTTCATCTCCCCCTTGTTACGCTGTCTAACTTTGCACTCCTTGACATGTTGGAGCACGTCCTCTTTGAGGCTCTTCCAAGAGAACCTCTCCCTGATGGCCCTATAGGTTTTGGTAAACTCTTGGTGGCTTGATAATGGTCAGATATGGACTCATCTAGTCCTATTCCTAGTGAGGGAATTACTACTTCTGGCGAAGACTACTAGCTTTTTCCTGAAGACATCCCTGAACCATCTGTTCTGTCTTCACCTGGTCCATCACTCCCAGCTGGATATAGGTCTTTAAGTTAGGTCATGGCCGCTATTGCCTCTATGGGAATATCGACTCCGTCCACGGAACCGACCATTCCCTTGTTAGGGATGTCACCGTCGACACCTCTCACGGCATCTCCTTTTGTCACATCGGTACCTGTTAGACCTACTGTCTGCATGGCTGCGTCTACGCCTGTTGTCACCACTCAGTCAACTAGGACCTCGTCAGTTCTTGAAGATGTTTATATAGCTTCTACCATTCCTGAGAAACTTTCTCCCGAGGAGTATTAGATGTCTTTACAGCCGCCGATCTCCCACGTTGATCAGTCCTCTCAGGCACTTAATCGTACTTACTTTTCTCATTATGGAGTAGATGGTGCCCCGATATACTCATTTCCATTTCAATATGACGAGCACGACAACCCCATTCATTTGCCTACTCTTAAGGCTTATCAGTATATTAACGGTTTTATACCTACCCTGCCTGTGCAACCTTCTAACCAACAAGGACAACCCTTTCAGGGACAACCTTTGTTTCAGCAAGGATGTGCTTCTGGCCCAAAAGGACAACCCTTCTAGGGACAACCTTCGGCCCAGCCAGGATATGCGTATGACTCGCAAAGGCAACCCTTATAGGGACAACCTTCGGTCCAACAAGGATTATTTTACGGCCCGCAAGGGCAGTCTTACAATCCTCAAGATCAACCTCTACAGCCTCACCCTGTGGTCCGACCAGGGCAACCTCAAGGACCGGCAGGGCAATCGGGGTATCAACCTAGTCCTCCATACAGTCTTGGGGGGCAAACCCATCCTTCTCAACCTTTGGTGCAACCTTAGCAGCCTCATTTTCCAATTGGTCAAAATGTTGCACAGCCAAGGCCATCTTATGGTCCTGTCCCAGGTCAACCTGGTTATCAGGCACAACCTGGCCCACTCCCGCCATCAGGCCAACTTGCTTAGCCGAGGCAACCTGGTGTCTCTCATTAGCTAGGTCAACCTATTCAACTAGGACAACCTGCACAGCCTGTTGACCCTGCTTAGTCGTCGATCTATTCTGTGCCACAGTCGAATCCACCTGTGCGCCCGACTTATCCGACTCAACAGGGCCCCACTTACCAACAGCCCATTCGACCCCAAGGCGGCTATTACCCTCAAGGTCAGTCTCGACCAGTTTACAACCCGCCTCAAGGTTCTGGTTATTACCCTCAACAGCTAGGCTATACTTATACTCCGCAGCAAAATCCGTACACTGCTCAATCGGGGCCCATGTATAATCAGAATCAATACCTTGTTTATCAGCCCCCGTATCCTGGTTTTCAGCCGCCATATCAACCCAATTATCCGGCTTATTCTCCTTATGGTCAGAATCCTCCAGGACGGAACCAATGGGGGAAAAGTTATGCTCAACTAGGATGGAGTACAGGTACAGGTCCTTATCAGGGACCTGGCATGCATTTTAACCCTCAATTACCTTTTCTCGCCACGTTGGAGTTACCGGACGTGTCCAAATTGACCAATGATCTTGTTGACCACATTTTGTCAACGACCCCATAGCAGTACACCCCCATTTTTTCAAATGGGACTTATCATGTTCGAGGCTCGTGTCATCCAGATTTCATCGCCGATCGACAGTTTTTATAATGATGTAAACCCATTCTGTATTTTATGATGTAAATGATCTAAGTAAGACCGTCTATGTATGTAACAACCTAGGTAAGCCTAGTATGTTGTTGATGACTTCCATCCTAGGAGGTTTTTTGTCTCACTGATTCACGAGAGTGATCGGCAGAGTTTTTCCCTCCAGCCTCACCCCAAAGCTAGGGTGGACTTTGTCATTAGCATGCTAAGTGAGTCCTAGTGTTTTTTTATCGAGTCCTTGTAAAAGTAGTTTCAAGTACTTGGTCTACTAGATCATGTTTTGAGTCGCAGAATTGGGTATTTATTTGAAGGTCTATACGAATGGATATTCCCCCTTCATGTATGTAAATGTATTATCTCATGTAAAAGAGGGTTGGAAAAATAATTATAATCCCCTCTTAGTCAATTAATTAAATTTTCTAGTCAATTAATTAATAAAATCCTAAACCAGAAATTTAATTAATTTAGGGTCCTAAATTAGGATTAAATCTTTAAAGGCAAAATTTGTGGGTCCTTGGAAAATGATTTTGACAGCTCCAGGGCAAGGGAATATTGAGAATTTTAAGAAATATTGGACCCTTGGGCCTTCGTGGTTAAGTCAAGGTCAAAATTTTGGGGTAATTAACTCAAAAATAATATTTTTGAGTTAATTAAAATTGAATTAAGTGATAAATTCGTTTTTTCCCCAAAATTTTAATTTCAACGCTCCAGATTGAAAGATAATTAAATCTTTTGGATGGTTGAGATTATTTTGACGAGGATCATCCAAACTAGCCGTTAGAGATCTTGTCCTATAAATTTAGAGGTCTTTCTCATTCTTGGGTCATCCAATCTCAGGATCGTGCACTTGTTCTTAGAAGCTCTTGTAAATTTTGGAGTAATAAAGCATAAAGACTTGGGGTTACAAATCTTGATGTTCCTTCTCAGATCTATGTGGTGAATTGTCTCTGAACTCTGCTACTTTGTTTCTTGCATTTTATGGTTGATGGCCTTCATGGATTAATCTGCATACATGTATCTTGTGCAGTTTTTTGGGTTTATAAAATAATATTCTGATTTTTCTGAAAAGGTCTCATGTTGTTTTCTTAAATCTCTATCGATCTAAGGTTTAGATCTAAGTGTGCAAAGAAATATTTTTTAAGATTGAGCGTCTGGGGAAGTCTTCGGTTGGACCAACCGACTCTCAATAAACATAAGTCTGAAAAGCTCATTATTTGTTGAATTCCAAGTCTATCTTATGAAATTGGTGGTTTTGCAGGGTTTTCTAAGGCTTGTGCCTCTCCCAAAAATTTTAAATCTCTGAAAATTGTGCTAAAATGGATTCAAATTTGACCATGAGGGTTTTAAATCTGTAAAATAGTTTGTAAATTTGTAAATTTTTCAAGACTGTAAGGGTTTAATCGTTTCTTGGTGTGTGTATCTTCAGATCTGGCTGGTTTCTTGTAAGTTCAGTGTTCTAATCAGAATTTTTTTTTAGATCTAAAGCAGATCTAGCCTCCAAAGGCCAGATCTGGCCTTGGAATCCCCACTGTGGGCAAATCTGGGCGTTATTGATTCAAAGAATTTTGAAAATCTGAGTTTTGAAAAGAAATTTTAAATTTTGTTGGACGTACTGGATTTATCCATTTGCAATCGCTGCCACCCATTTTCTGTCCGTCTCTTCTCTTCTCTGCCCGTCAAAACATCTGCCCTCGCCATCGTAGCTCCTTGCTTCTGCCGTCCTACGCCTATTCCTTCATTCCCTGCAGTCGAACCTCTCTCATTTCATTTCTCCCTTCTTTCTCCTTCGCTAGCATGCCCTTCATCTCTGCTGCATCCGCCCTCATTTCCCTTGCCAATCGAACCCTATCCGCTGCCATTTTTCTGCTTAACGACCCATCTACATCCACCACTACACCTCCTTCGGTTCCGTCTCTATCTTCCCTCACGAATTCTTCTACCCTCGAATTACCTTCTTTGCCGTCCGAAAACTTGCTACCCATCCTCTGTCGTCGAGCTCTTGTCTCCTCACATCGTGGTCCTGTTTAATCGACCTGCAACACATAAAAATGCAGACTATGCACACATGTAAATTTTGAACCTTATGTACGTACGGTTCACATTTTAATTGGTTTCATTTTTGGATAACGTTTTTTTTTAGGGTGTATAGTTTCATAATTTCCATAGCGTAGGTGTTAGTTTTAATTATTTTGTTTAGATTTAGATTTTTGGTTAGCATTAGATCTTTAGAAACTTCGTTTTCTCTTTTTAGTTTAGTGTAAAGAATTTAAATTCGATTTTTTTTTTTTTTTATTCTGTTATTTTAGCTCTAATTTAAGGTTAGATCTTACTTTAATTTAGTTTTAGTTTCTTAGATTATAGGCTTTAGTTTTAATTTAGTTAGATTTTAGATTTAATTTAGATTTTAGATTAGAACTTTTATTTCATTTTTTAGATTTTGATTTAGATTTCTTAATAAGCAAAAATAATAAAAAAAAATATAAAAATATAAAAATATAAAAATCCTAAAAATCTAGAAAATACAAAAATATATAAAAAAAAAAATTCAAATTTTCGATAGTCAAATGCGCTAATTTTATTTTTATCTAAAGTTTGATTGTGGAACATTTTGATTTTCGAACTGGGTTATAATTGGAATATCTTATTTTTCGAAAATCTTTCAAGCATCTGGCATTCTCATGTTATTGTTATTCATGGTTGTGGCATTTTCAATTAAACATCATTGTGAGCAATCGTGTTTTAATAAGCAGCAGTTAGTCGTCACTTACTTGTTTATAATTGCATAACGGGATTCTGTTTGACTCCAAAAGGCACTGGTCTTAAACGTGAAATCTAATTTAGATCTGTGGAATCTCATTCATTTTATCAAGTATTTGGATGTTTTAGCTGTGTCTCATGGATTCTTCCTCGTCATTTCTAATAGGGTCTACCTCCCTTAGCTTGCAAGGAGACAACTTAAATAGAGAGATTGGGGATAAAGGTGACAGCCCCCAATCTGAGCCGTTGTCGCGGTGCCTAGACAATCTGTGCGACAACAGATCTGATTCTTCATAATCCATATTGGCCTCTGGTTCCGACAAAGGTGCCTGGTGAATGTCCTAAGTTTGAGGGCAAATCTGGAGAAGACCCCCAAGCACACGTCATGACATACCATTTATGGTGTTCTTCGAATTCTTGGGTGGATGACTCGATTCATCTATGTCTTTTGCAGCGCACTCTCACCGGCGCTTCTGCTAAATGGTATATAGAACTGTCCTGTGGTATTTTTCAAGATTTTAATACTCTAGCTATGGTGTTCCTGATGCATTTCCAGTTACCGGTTCGTTATGAAGCCAGGACGCATCTCCTGACATCTCTAAAATAGGATAAAGCTACTTATATTTCAGATCACATTCACGAATGGAGACATCGTTGTCGTCTGATCAAGTTTGACATTCCTGATCAGCTTCTAACTCACTGGTTCACTACCTCTTTTGTCAATAAGATTGCACAAGACATTGCTATGGGGGCATGTGTAACCGAGGAACAGGCCATCGCTCTTGCCCAGTACCTCAATTTAGTGTACTCTCAATCGGGCACGTTATATGACATCTTGACTGATGCCCTGCGACCAGGGACCTCTAAAGCACCGGCTACTCCATCAGTTGATGGTGTTATTGGTTCCGTCTCTCAGACTTCTCGCAAGTCTTCCAATGGGAAGCAGAAATCGCATTCTTCCAACAATTCTGCTCCTCAGGCTACCCCAGATTCTAGTAAAACCGCGGAGGTCAACGCCGTCCAGGCCAATCCTGCGGAAAATACTTCCAAAGGGAAAAAGAAGGGCAAAGGCAAAGCCAAATCCGATGCCCCAAAACCAGAATCGTCCAAACCACGTGCTGATGATGGTTCACAGCGAAAACCGAAGTACCCTTGCCTGATTTGTGATGAAGACCACTACACTAAAGATTGTCCCAGACGATCCGAGGTTAGTCAACTTCTTAAGGGCTCTAAGGGAACTCTGGTAGTTCTTAAGGAACCTTTTCCATCTCAGCAGACCCAGATGGTCGAGCAGCCTTCACCATCCACACCGTTTGGGTCTCAGGTTTTCATGATGAATGGTGCTGCACCTGTTTCTATTGCCACTCGGTTGAAGGATTATGCCGAATCATGCCAGGCAGCTGGTGTAATATCCCGAAAGGGAAATAGACAGCAATACAAGCATACAACAATATAGAAAATGCCGGAAATAGAACATAAAGCGAATACACATAAAAATGCCGGGAATGCTAAGCCATTTTATTAATCTGAGAATATAATGAAATACAATGGATAATCAGAGTGATAGCACCTATTCTTGCTCAAGGCAAGTGAAGAACTCTCTTAGAAGAATAGGGAATGGCTGCTACAAGAAACTACGTCCCAGCTGCTGGGAAACTGCCGTAAAACTGCTGCTGCTGGAATGGACTGGAAACTAGGGGTTGATCCCCTTGCCGGAATGAGCTGAAAATCTGCAGACCACCTGAACTCACCACCCCGGATAGAACCCAGAAACCATATAAAAAATGGACAGCCTCCGAAAATCGCCAAGAAGACCCTCCTCAAGGAATTACGCTGCCCAGGAAGGCTCAGCGCAGATGCCAAAAGATATAAGCTGAAACAGAGCCACAAACTCCTCAAGAAACCTCCTGCCGACAATACTGACCCTCTCCTCTAAATACCAACTGAAACTCCTACAGAAAATCCCCGTAACAGAACACCTCCAACTGGAACTGCGTCCTCTCTCCCAGGGACTGCGCAGTCACCAAAAGAAGCCCAGCTCCTCCTCCAAACAACAACCAAATCTCCCGCAAAAGACTGAAGAAACAACCTTACCCGAGCAGGCACTGGAAGTCCCCCGGGGCTAAGGGCGAGATCTCCGACTGGAGACACTCAACGCACTAAACAGTGCTGCAGACAAGCTAAACAACCACCGTGCTCAAGAAGACAGAAGTCTAGCTCAATATCATCAATAACAAGAATGCCAAATGAGATGGCTCTCCCTCCTTTTATAACGTTGGCCCTCCTCAAAAGGCCTAACGTGGCCCCTCTCTCTCCCACGTGCTCCTCATAAGACTGCGCAGAAGCTCCTAGACGCTACGTGGGCCTCCTCTCATATGTGGTGTGGACCCCCAAGGCTCCCCCTTAAGTTATAACATTGCATCTACTAGGGAAACACTTTATTTTGTTTAAGTGAGTTAGACCCCTTTTCTCATTTTTATTTATTAATAAACTATAGTTGGCAAAACTATACAAAATTCAAATATTCCAATTAGCGGTGCTAATTAGGAATATTACAGTCTCCCCCGGCAGAATGTTGCTTGTCCTCAAGCAACTGAGGTGATGGATGTTGCAAAATCTTCTCATTCTCCCATGTGGCATCTTCATCCGGCAAATTCTTCCACCTCACCAAGAATTCCCGGACCGTCCTGCTCCGCAGCTGCCTCTCCCTGGTATTAATAATAGCCTCTGGCTGCAACACCAAATGCCTCTCAGCATCCGTGGGTGGTAGCTCATCCGTGACTGTCACCTGCTGTCCCAACGCCTTTTTCAGGCATGATACGTGAAAAGTGTTATGAATCTTGCTGCCTTGGGGCAGCTCTAACTCATATGCGACCTCCCCAATCTTGCGTATCACCCTGTACGGCCCATAAAAGCGGGGCTTGAGCTTTTCGGCCCCCTTCTGCTTAAGTGTCGACTGTCGGTATGGCTGTAATCGTAGGTAGACCAAGTCTCCTACCTCAAAATGTCTCTCCACCCGACCTCTATCAACTTACAGCTTCTGCTGATTCTATGCTGTGGCCATGTTATCCTTGAGAGCTCGAAGGATATCCTGGCTCTCTTGGATCCAAATCATGGCTCTCGGAGCCTTGCTAGCACCAAACATCACGTCTGCAAAAGACAAAGGATGATACCCATACAAAGCATAGAATGGTGACATACCAATAGACATGTGATGCGTCGTGTTGTAGCAATACTCTCCCAGATGCAGCCACTTCAGCCATGCTCGCTGCTGCCCACTGACATAGTTACGCAAGTAGCCTTCCAGCCACTTGTTAACTATCTCTGTCTGTCCATCCGTCTGTGGGTGATAACTAGTGCTCAGTGTCAACTCAGTCCCCACTAGCCGGAAAATCTCCTGCTAGAATCCGCCCATGAAGCGGCTGTCCCTGTCACTGATAATGGTCTTAGGTAGACCATGCAATCTGAAATCTCCCTGAAGAACAGCTCTGCCACCTGTGCTGCTGTGTAGTGCGCGGATACGACGAAGAAGTGCGCATACTTTGTCAGTCGGTCAACGACAACAAAGATGCAGTCCTTGCCCTGCACCATGGGCAACCCTGTGATGAAGTCCATCGATATGCTCTCCCATTTCCCCTCTGGAATGGGAAGAGGCTGCAACAACCCTGCGGGATGGCTCATCTCTCCCTTGTTCCTTTGACAAATATCGCACTCCCTGACATACTGGAGTACGTCCTCCTTGAGGCCCTTCCATGAGAACCTCTCCCTGATGGCCCTATAGGTCTTGGTGAACCCCTGATGGCCCGCCAATGGAGAATCGTGTGAAGCATGGAGTATCTTCTTCTTAAGCTGAGACCCCTCAGTCAAGAAGATCCTGTCCCTGCAATAGATAATCTCATCGACCACCCTGTATCTGTCATCTGCTACCTGCCCATCCAACACCTCACATGCAAACCTGTCCTTGGAGTACTCCACCAACAGTCGAGCCCTCCAATCAGCGTCCAAGCTCATAGGAGATAACGTGGCCGGTCTACGTGAAAGGGCATCTGCTACTACGTTATTCTTGCCTTTGACGTACTCAATGTCAAAGTCATAGGCTTGGATCTTACTGATCCACTTCTGCTGCCTCTCCTGCAACTGCTTCTGCTCCAGAAAGAACCTGAGGCTGTTGTGATCGGATCTCACCCTGAATCTACTGCCCACTAAATACTGCTGGTACTTGGCCAATGCATGCATAATGGCCAACATCTCCTTGTCGTATATGGAATACAACCTCTCATGCGGAAGGAGCTTCCGGCTCTCAAAAGCTATAGGATGACCACCCTGCATCAATACCGCACCAATCCCCTCTCCTGACGCATCACACTCCAGGACGAATGGCTGCGTGAAATCCGGCAATGCAAGCACGGGCAGCTACTCATCACCTCCTTGAGCCTTTCAAACGCCCGCTGTGCTGTGTCTGACCAACTGAATGCCCCCTTCTTTGTCAAATCTGTGAGGGGTGCAGCGAGCTGTGAGAAACCCTTGACGACCTTCCTGTAGTAAGTGCAAATGCCAATAAATCCCCGAAGCTCAGTCACGTTCCTCGGCTCTGGCCAATCTCTGATGGCCCTGATCTTCTCCTCGTGGACTCTCACCCCGTCCACTCCTATGATATGCCCCAAGTACAGCATCTCTGTCAATCCAAACTCACATTTGGAGAGCTTGGCATAGAACTGCTGCTCCTCCAAGATGCGCAATACTGTCTCAATATGTTGGAGATGCTCCTCCCACGTCCTGCTATAGATGAGTATGTCATCGAAGAAGACTAGCACAAACTTCCTTAGATGACCCCTGAAGATATGGTTCATGCACGACTGAAAGGTAGCGGGTGCATTGGTCAGCCCAAAAGGCATAACCAGAAACTCGAAGTGCCCATAATGACACCTGAAGGCGGTCTTGGGAATGTCCTGTTCCCTCACGCGAATCTGATGGTACCCAGATCTCAAATCAATCTTTGAGAAGAACCGTGCTCCTCTCAACTCATCCATCAACTCATCGATCCTGGGAATGGGGTACCTGTTCTTCAGGGTCTTCTTGTTCAGAGCCCTGTAATCAATGCACATCCGCAATGTGTCGTCCTTCTTCTTCACCAACACCACAGAAGAAGCAAAAGGACTCGTGCTCTGCCGAATGTGCCCAAGGGCCAGCAACTCCTAAATAGCTCGCTCAATCTCATCCCGATAGGCCTTGGGATGCCTATAAGGTGTGGTGATCACGGCCTGTATACCCTGCTCCAGCTCAATGGTATGCTCAAACCCCCGATCTGGTGGCTGCCCTGGCGGAATATCCCCGAATACTATGGCATACCTGTCAAGGATGGTCTGTACCTCCGGATGCACTACTTGTCCTGTAGTCGCTGCCTCTGAAGCCCTCAGCTCTACTGCCCACTCTATGTCTCCCTTACAGAAGGTTGCCTCCATCCGATGTGCCGAAACAGTCTGAGGCGGGTGTGTGTGCTGTCCCCGTATCTTCTCATGCCTCCCTGTCTTGGGGTCATCCCACTCCATCTCTAGGGCCTTCCAATCAGTCGTGACCTTCCCTAGAGTAATAAGCCACTGAACACCCAGTATCATGTTGGTGTCCGGAATATCGACCACAAAAAAATGGTCTGTCAATGTATAGGTGCCCATCGTCACTGATAACTCGGGAACATATCGAGCACACACCATGGTCTGATCTCCTGGGACCAAAACCGAAAATCCATCAAAACTCTCAGTCTGTATATCTCTCCGCTCAACCATCTGTGCATCGATGAAATTGTGGGTTGCCCCACTGTTGACCAAGACTGAGACTCACTGGCCACGCACTGTCCCTCGTATGCGCAGCGTCAAGTACTTGGGAACTCCCCGCAATGCTGCTAGAGCTCCTCCAATAGGTGCAAATGACGCACCACCTGTTGGTGGTGGTGGAGGTGGTAAGGTACCCTGCTTTGCACAACTATCTCCTGCCTCCACATCATCCTCCTCATCATCTTCCCCGCTGCTCTCGGAGAAGACCTCAATGAAATGTGCTTTCCCTGTAGCACATCTATGTCCCAGCGCCCATGGCTCCTGGAAAGTGAAGCACAACCGCTTCTTCTTCAGCTCCCTCCGGGCCTCATCATCATCCTGTACTCGTCCAGGATTCCCCTTGGGAGGCGGAATCCTCGTGTCCTTCCCCTTAGGCTGGAAAGCCTATCTCTGGGGGTAAGGTGTCCTAGTCCTGGGTAAGACATCCTGTAAATCTCAGGTCCTGCTGATGGCATCCTGAAGTGTAGCTGGTCTAGTCGACCTGACTAGGCCACGAAGTGGCTCTGCTAACCCCTCCACAAACATGTAGACCATCCGAGCTGCGGATAGATCTGGCACCATCACTGAAACCCTCAAGAAATCTGAAATGTAAGTCTCTGGGCTCCCAGTCTGCTTGAGCTTCGTCAGCTCAACGAAGTGCTGCTCCGGATCCCTCCTGTCAAAACGCTCTATCACCCTCTGGGTAAACTCGGCATATGTCCCCACTGTAGAATGCCCGAGTGTAGTCATCCCATGAAACCACCAGTCCTGGGCCTCACCATCCAGATGTAATGTTGCCACCTTAATGGCCTCTGACTGCGACATCTGATTAAGCTCGAAATAGATGTCCAACTTTTCTACCCAAGACTTTGCTGAACTGTTTGATGAGCCATCAAACGTGGGCAAATGAAATCTGCTAGCTGCGCGGTGGTCATCATGATGATGCCTGTGCCCTCTGTGGTGATCACGGGGTCTACCAT
Source organism: Pinus albicaulis (assembly GCA_034641835.2). Classification (NCBI taxonomy): domain Eukaryota; kingdom Viridiplantae; phylum Streptophyta; class Pinopsida; order Pinales; family Pinaceae; genus Pinus; species Pinus albicaulis. The sequence continues at coordinate 538,898,653 of CM076580.1, read as the reverse complement.
CACGCTGGAGCTGAACATAATCTTTGAATGAGATAAGATCTCTGATCCCCGGCCCGTGTGCCAGGTACTCTGCAATGTAGGCGTCCATTTGGCCAGGCTCAGGCTCTAGTTCCCGCTTTGCTCCTGCCCCTGTGTCCTCCGCTAGGAATGTGGGCATAGTGGATCGCGTGGGTGCATGCGATGCCATCATGGGGGTAGCATCACGCTCCGGCATATGGTGGGATGTGCCCGATCCCTCACCGATCTGAAAACCCCTTGGGGTTTCCCGCTGCTTAACCTCTAACGCCGTGAGTCTCTATCCCACTGTCTCCATCTGCCGCGACACATCCTGCATGTGTTGGAGGAGCGCATCTCTAAATCTCCTCGCATCCTCCTCGTCTGCCATAGGACCCTGTTGCTCTGCGTCCACCACAGGCTGCTCCTGCTCTGTATCTGTCATAGGCTGCTCCTGATCAGTATCTGTCACAGGCTGCTCTTGATCTATGTATAACTCTGGCTGCTCCTGATCTGTGTCCAACACTCGAACCCGGTCCCCCTCGCCATAGGTGTTCTCCAACCTACGCTCAACGTCTCTGTATCTCTTACCCCTGTAACAGATGTGGGGTCTATCCCTCGGCCTCATACACTGCTAGCTCCACAGGCTGAGCTAGATCTATGCTCTAATACCATTGTAATATCCCGAAAGGGAAATAGACAGCAATACAAGCATACAACAATATAGAAAATGTCGGAAATAGAACATAAAGCGAATGCACATAAAAATGTCGGGAATGTTAAGCCATTTTATTAATCTGAGAATATAATGAAATACAATGGATAATCAGAGTGATAGCACCTATTCTTGCTCAAGGCAAGTGAAGAACTCTCTTAGAATAATAGGGAATGGCTACTACAAGAAACTGCGTCCCAGCTGCTGGGAAATTGTCGTAAAACTGCTGTTGCTGGAATGGACTGGAAACTAGGGGCTAATCCCCTTGCCGGAATGAGCTGAAAATCTGCAGACCACCTGAACTCACCACCCCGGATAGAACCCAGAAACCATATCAAAAATGGACAGCCTCCGAAAATCGCCAAGAAGACCCTCCTCAAGGAATTACGCTGCCCAGGAAGGCTCAGCGCAGATGCCAAAAGATATAAGCTGAAACGGAGCCACAAACTCCTCAAGAAACCTCTTGCCGGCAATACTGACCCTCTCCTCTGAATACCAATTGAAACTCCTGCAAAAAATCCCCGTAATAGAACACCTCCAACTGGAACTGCGTCCTCTCTCCCAGGGACTGCGAAGTCACCAAAAGAAGCCCAGCTCCTCCGCCAAACAACAACCAAATCTCCCGCAAAAGACTGAAGAAACAACCTTACCCGAGCAGGCACTCGAAGTCCCTCGGGGCTAAGGGCGAGATCTCCGACCGGAGACACTCAACGCACTAAACAGTGCTGTAGACAAGCTAAACAGCCAACGTGCTCAAGAAGACAAAAGTCTAGCTCAATATCATCAATAACAAGAATGCCAAATGAGATGGCTCTCCCTCCTTTTATAACGCTGGCCCTCCTAAAAAACCCTAACGTGGTCCCTCTCTCTCCCACGTGCTCCTCATAAGACTGCGCAGAAGCTCCTAGAGGCTACGTGGGCCTCCTCTCATATGTGGTGTGAACCCTGAAGGGCTCCCCCTTAAAGGGTAACATTGTATCTACCAGGGAACATCATTTTGTTTAACCTAGTTAGACCCTTTCTCACTTTTATTTATTGGTAAAACTATGGGCTAAGTAAAATCCATACAAATTCAAATATTCCAATTGTTGCAAGCACTAGGAATATTAAGGAAATGGGAAGTGAAGTCAAGATGTATTCCCTCCTCCTCCGTCGTCAGTCCTCTTGAGATTGAAAGGCCCAGTGCTGAACCCGTTGTACGGCCACCTTCCAAAGGTATTCTCCGAAAGTCTTCCTATAATCCGAACGCTCATGCTGCTCATCATTACAACATTGTTAAGGATTTGGCACTGGCGCCTTCCGCGATGTCTGCGTTGGAAGTACTTCAGAGTTGTCCATCTCAACGGAAAGCTTTGTTATCTGCAATTGGTGGAATTGATCCTGCCGATTCTAGCCTTCTCACCTTCGATCTAGAGAATTTCGTCCCCCGACTTCCACACCAGATCGTGCTTGTTATACAAGTCGGCATTAATGGGCTCAATATTCAGAGAGCCGTTGTGGACGAAGGTGCATCTACCTGCGTTATGTCATCTGCTTGCTGGAAGACCATTGGCTCTCCAGCCCTCACTTCATCTCCCAATGCCCTTGAGGCATTCGATGCAAGGGAATCGAAACCCTTGGGTGTTCTTGCAAGTCTACCGATTACGTTGCAAGGAAAGACAGTCAACGTTGAAGTGGAAGTTTTTGATGCCAAACTCAACTACAATCTTCTACTCGGTCGCAGTTGGACCCATGCCATGTTGTGCGTTCCGTTCACCGTCTTTTGACTTTTGAAGTTTCCACATGAGGGCAAGATTATTACTGTCGATTAGTTGTCTTTCTTTACCTCGTCTTCTGAGAACAACATGCCATACGTGGATCAAATTCCTAATCCCCCCGACAGTATAGGACCAGGTTTTTTCAAGGACCCCGTTCTCATGGGTATTTTCCCCATTCCACCACCGAATACCGTTCAAGTCAATATGATCTCTAGGTCAGATGACCCATGGATCATCCCTTCTCCTGAACAGGTTGCCTCTTTTGGAGGATCGATGCCTCTGACCCCGGTTGAAATCAATTATTGTGAGATCATTGTCGCATCGGATCCTCCTCCTGCTGATAATGCTCCTTTGAGCATGGCTCTTGATGTTTATTCTCAATCCCCTTGGCTCGGCGATGCAGATTCGCCCGATCCTTTGAGAGAAGTTTTTCCATCAGACAAAGCTATCGTGGAGACTATGTCTCTCGAAGATCTGCCGTGGAGCGATGGGCATCATCGTTCCTCGTTTATGCCCGACCTGGGGTCTATGTCTAATTGTCTCGAGCGTTTTTCATCTCAGGTTCCCTCTCCGCCACTCCAAACGCCAATATTGACTCACGAAGTTTTTTCGGAAGGAAATTTGAGTAATATTACCCAAACGATGCCTATTGACATCTCCATTAAACCGAGGGTTGTCGAGAACATCCATTTGGGAGTCACTTGTTCTCTCGATGAGATTCAAGTGTACACTAGTCTCTTCCGCAAATTTCGTGATGTTTTCACTTGGTCTTACGAAAAGATGCGTGGAATTGATCCCAGTATCGTCGTGCACGAAATTCCCACCTATCCTGGTGCGAAGCCTGTGCGCTAGCGTTTGCGTCCAGTGCATCCTCGGAAAGCCGCTGCTATAAAAGTTGAAGTTGAGAAACTTCTTAAAGCAGGTTTCATTTGTCTGATCCCTCTGACAGATTGGGTTTCCAACATTGTCCCTGTGGATAAGAAGCAAGGCACAATTCGAGTCTGTGTTGACTATCGAGATATAAATTGCGCTTGCCCTAAGGACAACTATTCCACCCCTTTTATCGATCAAATCATTGACGATTGTGCGGGGAGTGAGATCTTTTCCCTTATGGAGGGCTTTTCAAGTTATAATCAAATCAATATCCTCCCATCCGATCAACACAATACTGCTTTTATCTGTCAGTGGGGAACATTCGCCTATAAGAAACTCCCTTTTGGCTTAAAAAATGTTGGGGCTACCTTCCAGCGTGCCATGTTTTACGCCTTTCACGACATACGTAATGTTGTTCAGTCGTACTTGGATGACCTTCCGGCTCATTCAGCTCTACGCGAAGACCATCCAGAACAACTTCGCCAGATTTTTCTCCGCTGTAGACGTTACAACATCAGGCTTAATCCTCACAAGAGCGTCTTCTGCGTTGACTCTGGTCGACTTTTAGGATTCATTGTCTCTAAGGACGAAATTCGCCTTGACCCTCTTAAGGTTGAGGCTATTGTTAATCTCCCCTCCCCATCCTCGTTGCATCAGCTTCAGAGTCTTCAAGGGAAAGCAAATTTCTTACATCGTTTTATCCTGAACTATGCAGAGGTAGCCAAAGGGTTCACGTGACTTCTAAAACAGGACGTCCCTTTCTGTTGGGACAAGATTGCTCAGCAATCTTTTGATAACATTAAGACGGTGCTTGTCAATGCTCCATTAATCTGTCCTCCAAATTATCATCGCAACTTTACCCTCTATTTGGCTGCTGCATTCAGTACAATTGCCATGGTTCTAGAGCAGGATGACGATGACGGTAACGAACACGTGATTTATTACTTGTCTTGGAACCTTCTCGACACTGAAACGCGCTATGCCCATGTCGAGAAGTTAGCGCTGGCCGCGGTCCAGGCCGTCTAGCAGTTTCGCCATTACATCCTGTTACGCACGGTAACCGTGATTTCCGACTGCAACCCCATGACTTACATTTTGTCTCGACAATTGCTGGGGGGAAAGTATTCAAAGTGGATTGTGATCCTCCAAGAGTTTGATTTAGAGTTCACTACTGCCAAATCAAAGAAATCACTGGTTTTTGCTTATCTCATTTGTTCTCTCTCTACTGACTTCATTCCGTCTCAATCCGAGGATCATATCTCGGACGAAACTCTCTTCTTAATCAACACTCTCGATCCATGGTACGGTGATATCATCGTGTACCTCCAGACATCTACCTTCCGGTCCGAGTTAACGAAGGATGCTCGATGTCGCGTTCGACATCAGTCGCAACCATATTGCATTGTCGGAGATACCCTATATCATGTTGGAGTTGATTTCGTACTCCGCCGATGTTTGACCTTAGAAGAGGTTGAGAAAGTTATGAATGACTGTCACAGTAGCGCCTGTGGCAGTCACATGTCCGGTTATGCTACCGCACAGAAGATCCTTCGTGCGGGCTATTTCTGGCCGTCTATATTTAAAGACTGTATTGTTGCAGTACGGAAGTGTCATGTGTGCTAGATCTTCCAACGCAAGATGCGTGCGCCATCTCTCCCATTACATTCTGTCATTATCGTAGGCCCTTTTGCCAAATGGGGCATTGATTTTATGACGTGTAACCCTCACTCGGCCGGGGGGGCATGCTTATATCATTGTTGCCGTAGATTATTTAACCAAGTGGGCCGAAGCAATGCCTACACTGGCTGCGAACAGTAAGACAGCTGCACAATTTATTTTCAACCATGTGATCACTCGTTTCGGCGTTCCCCAAGCCATCGTCACTGATCATGGCTCTCATTTTCGGGACTATATGATGGCAGAGCTGACATCTAAGATGGGCTGGCGTCACGACAGCTCAACGCCATATTACCCTCAGGCAAATGGCCAGGTTGAAGCTGTGAACAAGGTGCTTGTCACGATGCTTCAACGAACAATTGGTATACACAAATCGAGCATCTCCAGTTGTCTTCAGCTCTTTGAGCCTATCGAACGTCAGTGAAGAGTGCAACCGGATTCACACCATTTCAGTTGGTGTATGGTTTGGAAGCTACTCTTCCGGTTGAATGTGAGATCCTTTCACTAAAATTTGCTGTGGAATTACTGCCCAATACTTCCCCGGAGGAAGAACATCTCCTATATCTCGAGAGATTGGATGAAACTCGCTGCTTGGTTGCTTTGGTCATTGAGGCACAGAAAAAACGGGTTAAAGCTCATTTTGATCAAACGGTTTCTTCGCGCTCTTTTATCAAAGGGGACCTCGTCCTCTTGTATGATCAAGCCTATGACAAGCTTGGGGCAGGCAAATTCCAACCTATGTGGCATGGGCCCTATATCGTTAAACATGTATTGAAAAATGGGGCTTATGAGCTGATCGATTATGAAGGTCTTCCTTTGGCGCAACCCAAAAATGGGTTGTACTTGAAGAAATATTATGCTTGAATCATTTTTGCATAGTATATGTACATAGGTGATTTTTTCCTTTTTTTGCATGTGTGGTGTGGTGTGCTTTGTAAGCGTTTTTCTGCTTATTGGGTCTTCCTGATTGTGCAGATGTCTATTACTCCTTATGTCGGTTTCGCGGATGGTACCTCCCGCAGTACCAGGAATCTGTCTTCGGCAGCCTGGGTAATTTACAATCCTGCTGGTGAGTTGGTTAATTTACAAGGTGTTTGTCTAGGGCCTACTACAAATAATGTCGTAGAATATAGTGCCGTTTTGGAATTATTAAATGAGGTTGTTAACCTCGGTATTCGTGCGTTACTTGTACATCTGGATTCACAGCTTGTGGTTTTACAACTCAATAGTCATTATTCAGTTAGAAACCCATGCATTCTAAGATTGTATCTACATATTCGTTTACTTGAAAGAAATTTTGATTACATCACATATCAGCATATACCAAGACGAATGAACACACTAACAGATGCAGTAGCCAACATGGTATTAGATAGACATTTACGCAATTTGTAAAAACATTATCATATGTAAGCAAGATCCATGTAGAAAATATATATATATATATATATATATATATATATATATATATATATATATATATATATCGAGTGTTTGCAATATGTGCATCATATAAAACCAAAAATATACATGTTCGTTTCAATTACATCCGGAGACAACATGTCTCTCAAAAAATATGTAAATATAAAGCCTAGGTGACTAATTGGCATGGTGCTCATGGTAGCATGTCACTGCCTGCACTAACCACCTCACTAAGCAATGGAGACGACTCGGCACCCCTACGGTTTGCCTCTGATAAGCTAAGGGAACATTAGCTAAACAAGCATAATCCAGAACTCTACGAGAGATCCCCTTTAGGTTTTGTACAAGATTGTCCCCCTTGCCCCCCTCACCTTGAGGGTCATAAGCGAGAGGGGTCCTCCTCGCTATTGGTGACATTTCAGTGGGCCCCTCTGGGCCAATATCTGCATACATATAGGATCAGCTGTTAGAACATGCATGTATACCAAAAAATCATAAAACTCATAAAATTAAAAAGAGTCTTACCAAGCTCCTCGTCACAATCCTCTCCCTCTGGGATCGGAAGCTCTAGGTCTCTGGTAAAATCGGTGCCTGCGTAGGGCCAGTCCTTCACGATGATCAACTGTCGTCTGAGCCGGTCAAGGAACTTGGGCTGCCATGACATCTATTGGCTGCCCCATGCCCTGGGTATCAATGTTGCCCATCAAGCCATCCATCGCTCTCTCAGTGGTGGATCCGGGACTATGGCCCCCTGGCACTAGAAAATTGGTAATCGTTTGAGGAAGAACGACACTAGGATTGACCCATATCCAAATTGTTTCAGTTTGGTATTCTTGAATTTTTTCAGTTGTCGTTTAATGTTCATAGTCACGGTCGCAGCCTGGTTAAAGATAGTTGGGTTCATGCACTCCGATTCAAGAAGGAGTTGTGTCTTTGTGGCCTCGTGCGGTGCCTGCGATCCTATAGCCCACGTAATGGTATGTAGCACTACTCTCAGTGGTAGATCAGGGATGGTCTGAATGTCTACCTTCCTGCTCCTTGTTCCTTTGCGTGCTCCTCGGCACACCCTATCCATGACCATTGTCATGTTTTCACCTGAAGGCCTGGTGTCAGTCAGTATAGGGACTAGACCCCTACGTGACAGTCCAGTGATGAAGAACACATTTGATACCTCGAGCTCAAGTACTTGGTCTCGAAGTTTGAACTTCTCCTCATCCTCATCCCAGATGCTGATGAGATACTGCAGTAGTTCGGGCTGAGCCCAGAGACATGGCGTTAGAAACAATTTTTTCAGATTGCAATTCCAGAGAGAAGTCATATAATGCTCATTTCCCATTGCCAATTCATCTTCCTCGTTGTGTTCCCTCTCTTTCCATTCAATGACCATCCTTTTTTGCTGAATACCTACATCAAATCAAACATAGGAATGTTACAAAAATCCTTGGGTATCCAAAATTTCATTTCATTGGTTCATTTTTGATATTTTTTAGCCAGAATTTGCGTTGCGCCATTGGCGCGGTTGTCTAGCCAACAGTCGCGCCAACTGGCGCGGCCTCTGTGTAAAATAGAGTGGATTGGCGTGGGTCCGTGCCTAGAAACCACGCTAACTGTCGAGCCCTAAAATTTGATATTCCCTCCCTAAAAGACCTCAAACCATGATTAAATACAGTGAAATGTAACTTAAAAGATGGAAAAAGAGGTCGGCTTTTACTTGAACTGGACGGAAGTCGATTTGGTTCACTGGATTGGCCGCACTCGTCGCTTGAAGATTGAAGCACAAAAGGGTCATTGTTGCTCTGCAAAGAGGTAAAAAGTGAAAAGTAAATATTTTTTACTACTATTGGTCTTTAATAGCTTTTCAAAGTCCTAAATGGGTTTTTAAACATGTTTTTAGATATATTTTTGCATTATTTTTGTCGAATATGTTTTACATGCATATTTTTTTGTAGCGACAGGTTTTCCACATGATTTTGACGAAGAGATGAGTTGTATTTTATACCTTTTCGGACTCGGTAAAAAAACGAAAAATTCACTACTGGAGTCACCTTCCAGCTCTTTTCTGACTCTCTAAAACTGAAAAGATTGCTGAGTCGCTTGTCATTTTGAGCTCGTTAAATTGGATGCGAAACGAAAAAGCAATACCCTAGCCTATCATGCCTAGGAGGTTCTCTTAGACATAGTTTTCTACCTTTTCAGATCTGTGGGACTATTTACAAAAAGGGACTTTTGGAGTTTTCTTTTCCACTGTCTTTTCAAGCTCTCAAAACATGAAAAGACGCTGAGTTCTTCCTTTATCAAACTCGTTAAAAACTGATGACATCGGACTCCATCGTAATGACGTTACTTGAGTTCCTCCTTCCTAGGGCTCATAAAATGTACTAGGTTGGATTTTTTCAAAGGAAAAACTTACATTGCAATCACATGCTATCCCCTTCAAGCTTGTTTCCAAAAATAATTGGGGTACTCGCTAGAAATGGTGGGGGAAAATGGAACCAGTATTATAGTCGTCTTGGAAGTATGTCGCTCTTGAACATGGCACTTGTCTACATTCGTGTCGGGTTAGGGACATCTCATCTCGTTATCTGCTTGCCTCCATGGGTTTGGGTAATCTCTTTTGACTGCTCATCTTCTCTTTTCCACGTCATCATGACCTCAGATCCTTTGATGTGAAATACTGCCAAATCCAATGTCATGCCACTGATATGTTCAAGAGAAGTTTGCCTCTACAATTTTCAACCTCCCTCTGATTCTGTGTTGGTCTTGATTCACAAAAATTATATCCCTCTATCTCATGTCAATGATGTGGGAAAAATTATGGCCCACCTTCGATCAAGGTCACTTCCTGTCAACTTTAGCTCATTATCCAGGAAGCTGATCTAGAGACTCCGTTCAGGTACCTTGGAGCCTGCATGCCTCAATGGAAGGCTCTTCACATTCAATGTAAGGTTTTCATTATTGGCCTTCGATCGGATGATTCTACGGATGTTCGACGCTGGCTCACTGTTCACATTTTGTGGATTGTACCTCTTGTACCTTGAGAGCCATTGTAATTATTGGTGGTTTCCCTCACGTCTATTAACGACTTTCATTATTGGCTGGTAATCAGACGATGTTCTTGCATGTTTGACTTCATCTCACATATTCCCATGCTCGAACTTGAACTCTGTTCAGGTCGAGATGGAGCACAAGACCCTGGATTTTGTCTGATAAACATCCAAGCTGTGAGTTCTTTGTGGATTATTATGATTTATTACGTGACTCTTTTTATTGGATGGATGCAGCCATACCTGAGTCTACTTGTTGATCCTTATCTTACTGGATGGATGCGTCCATACCTTGGATCTCGATTTTTGTACACTCTATGATGGATGGATGCACCCATAACACATATCATGTATCAGAGATCTTAGTTGTATTTGTATTCGTAGGTCTTCCGATGACAGTGTTTTCAGTTGAATGTGTTTTCATAAAGCATTTCACCCCTTCCTCTCTCTCGGACCTCATGCTTTAGGGGGCATCTGTTACACAACATTTTCTCATCGTCCCTGCAATCCCTCGTCCCATACATTGGAGGACCATTCCTGTGACCTATGAACAGTAAAATGTCCTGAAAATAACTTGATGGCATCCTTCTACATAAGGGGAAGAATTATCCTCACGAACATTTCCTCTGAAAAACCATAAAAATCCATGTTTTGGCATTGGCATGGGTATCCAGTTCATCCCTCGTGCCAATGGGGAAAATGTACACTAGTGGGCGCGCCATCTGGAACTCTGTCCCTGTGTTGTGCCCATGCCAAGCCTATTAGGGAAATGTTTTTTAACTATAGAAGGAAAATTTTTGATTCTAACAACTTCAGAACATATCATCAAAAATGGGTTGGGTTGTTTGCCTCCGGATCTCCCTGTTTAGGAAGTGGTTTCCCACCTCTCATGGAACCTTCCTAAGATATAGGACTCTCCCCCATGATTGTAGGGAACCTAACCTCTCCTTCTCCCTCTATAAAAGCCTGCCCTCTCCATTTTCTAGCTAGCTGAAATTTTGGGAAGGAAATTATAGCTGAGTGACAATCAAGAGCAGAGCTAAGGAGAACCCTATGAGAGAGAGTTATGTCAAACCCCTGACAAGATTTGTGAGACACATCCCACTGGAACCCTGTCAAAGTAAGATCACGACGTGAGAGCACTAGTTGTAATCGTTCTCTCATATCTTAATATACATGACTCTGCTATTGGTTCCATGATTGCGTTTGTCCATTATGTAATGCAATTTCATTCGTTCCTCTCTGACTGATCGATAGTTATAAAGTGTGAAATATTACGTTGCATGTTGTCTCTCTTCTTTGCATGTGTACAGGTATTTGGATCCAACAAGCTCACGGATCATGACCTGTCCAGCTAGGAACGAAAGCGCCACTTCTTCTTCGACAATAGCAACGAAGGAATCATGGTAAGCGATCTATCGCGATTCTATCTTTTGTAACTAGGAACCAATAGTTTTGCATGTTTCGATTGTTGCTAGACCCACTCTAGGGCTAGTGGGATCGCCTTTGTCCGCAGAGGGGATTTATCTCGACAACAGTGAGGGCATATCTGAACTCCTAATCGTATGACTGGTACTCAAAAAAGTAATCTCTCATGTGTGTCGGTTCCTGCTCCTGATGTGCTTCTGCCCCAATGTCTGCGACAAGAAATGTAGGCATCGTGGAACGGGGAGGTGTGTGTGATGCTATCTGCTGCGCTGTGAGGTGCTTCTGTAAATGATGAGATGTGCCTGAGCCCTCTCCAACATGGAAACCCCTTGGGGTCTTGCGCTGTCTAGACTCTGCCGTGAACCTTTGCCCCATCTTTTGTATCCGCCTCGACAAATCCTGCACTGATTTGAGGAAGAGTTTCCCGAACTCCTTCTCGACATCTCTTTCCTCTGCCATGGGTTCCTCTTCCTTTGCATCCACCACCGGAACGCTGTCACCTTTCTCGAAAGTGAGCCCTAACCTCCGTTATTGGTCTTTATACTTTCTTCCGCGGTAAGTGATGTATGGTTTTCCTGCTGGTATCATAGACAATTTGCTCCACAGACTGAGCTAAGTCTATGAGCTCTGATACCACTGTAATATCCCGAATGGAAATAAACAACAATATAAAGCACATAATCAAAGACAAACAACAACTAAAGAGATATCACATGAATAATAACCAATATGGATAACGATGAGCCATTTTATTAATACTTAAAGATAGAAATGAGTACAAAGGTGATCAGAATGATGGCACCTTTACTTGCACTAGGCAAGCGTAGAAATACTCTCAGGATATGACTCGAAATGGCTACTACTCAAGACTGTGTAATCTCCAGTGCTGCTGATGTTGGTGCTGCTACTGCTGGAATGAAAGGATGATTTGGGGTTGTTCCCTCCTCGGAAAATTATGAAACTCCGGAAATGGCCTCTCCACACAAAACCTAGAAAAGCCCATGGAGCTTTCTGGAAATGGCTAACCCCTGAAAATACCTCCATTGAGGCACTATGCTATTCCCCAAGAGAAACGCTGACCCTGAATGCTCTGATGCAAATGATGGTCTTCGTCTCTGTCAAAATGATAGATATGGAAGGGTTGATCCCTCTCCAACTCCTCCAGGCTGAATCCCGTGATAAACCCTCAATCCGGAACCACCTCTATCCAAGACCGCATCCTCCCTCTCACTGACTGCGTTGTCTCTTCCAAGGAATGCTCCCAACTGTGGATGTTGCTATCCTCTCTGGTAAAACAAGATGAAACTCCTCACTCGAGCAAGCACTCGAAGTCTCTCGGGGCTGAGGTTGGGATCTTCGAACGAAGACACCCGATGTACTGAACAGTACGTGCAGACTTTGCTAAACAACAAGCGTGCTCAATTTTAAAAGACAAATCTCAAAGATGCATAATCAGAATGAATGAGAATGAGGAGACCCTCCCTCCTTTTATGCTTGGTGAACCTTTCCCTCATGTAGGCCCCACCAATCTCTGCGCTGTGTCCTTGAGCCACATTGTCCATCTCTCTCTGTGTTGGCTTGGCCCCACGCTGTCTACGCTGCCCCTTTTTCCACGCTGCCACTTGACCAGTAGGCCCCACTTTGCCAAATAGACATGTCTCTTAAGTGACTTTAGGAAATACCTTTTATCCTAAGTGTGAGCTAAGTGTCCTCTTCACCCACTTTATTTATAATTTAACTTTATAAAGACAAAATACTGAAAATTAATATTTCCAATTAGCTATTGCTAATTGGGAATATTACACCGTTGCTGGCCATCTCCTCAACTGTCGATATCTTCCTCTAACCCTTTGCTCAGCTAGTCTTACGCACTCCTTGAGGAGTAAGTCAATGCTTCTGTTGTTGCATGGGAAAAACTGAGTTTCTTTGAGTAGGAAACTCTCTAAGGTCAAGAAATCCCCACCTGTGTTTTTCAAAAAAAAATTGACACTTATGCACCAACACTCACTGTTGTGCAACTACTGTGTCCTTCAGCTACACCGCCTCTTCTGCAATTGAAAAAGCTTACCCCTTTGTCAACTCTCTCAGAGAGAGCCTTTTCTGCGCTAGATTTCCCTCCTGGCCTGGACTGCGTAATTTCTAGGGGAGTCTGCTGTTGCTTATGTATTTCCCAGTGTCTTCAGCATTGATCTGCTGGTTCACTCTTGTTTCTCCTGCACTTCAGCTTGAATAAGCTCTGATGCCATGCGAAAAATCCTAAGTCTGGATTCCTACTGCAACAAATCTGAATTACTTCTCCTATTATTTTTCATAATTATTTCATTACAGTGAAATATCAAAGTAATTATTGAAGCAGTCTACACAAATAATGTTGTGGAATAAATCTAAGTGTTGAAACAAACTGAACAAAATACAATGAAAAACATCCACATTTGACACACTTATTTTTGGACTAAGTCCCCGGAAAAACCCAACTCGGGAAAACCAGTGCAGCAAATCTGAGGGTTTTGTATTATTAAGCAGCAGAATCTTGAGCATAACTAGGGTGCCAATATCCAGCTCTTTAAAAATCCTGTGTTTCATGATCTGTCGAAGCATATTGATATCAGATCAGGGACTGTGTACAACGTGCAGTTGTTCAGCTGCAGTACACTCCAACAGGAGAGCAGGTGGCAGACATTCTCACAAAAGCTCTAGGGAAGACTAAGTTTGTCTACTTCAAAGAGAAGATGGGGATGATAAAGAATCCATTCCAGTAGCAGGAACGAATAGGGTCAGTATTCAGAGGGAGTTGTAGTACAGATGCAGCAGCGACAATGGCAGTGTCAAAGGTAGCAGCACAGAAGGCAATAACACAACAAATGAAGGGCAGTGTCCATAGATCAGCAGCGCAGAGGGTGCTTCAAAAGCAGAGCAACATGCAGCAGACATATTGTTGGAACACCTTCCTCGCTAAGAGGGAGTGTTGATTTTTGTAGCATCAGAAAGTGTTCCAAGTCTCAAACTTTGCAAGGAGGCTTGGACATCAGTATTCCAAACAACGTAGAAACCATTTGTGGAAATTCTACTTGGTTCATGATTTATTAAACTAATTAATTATTTTAATGAAGACCCTAGTCTAAACTTAGGGAAATGAAATAATTAAAGGGTATTAATAAGTCAAAATGTGAATCTTCTAGAAAAGAAAGATCAAGTCAAGTATTAATCTTAGCCATTGATTAAACTTCTAATATGTGTCGTTGATTCACCAATGAGAAGATTATAAAAGAAGGCTTGAGGGTCATTTGGAAAGCAGGTCGGGCATACACTCAGTACCCGAAGGAGATCAATTTTGAAGTAAGAGAATTCGATCTCAGTGGGAGATTTGCAGGGCGGAGAAGTTGCAGAAGCGGAAGGAGGAGGGAGTCAGTGAGTGACTGAGGTCAGGGATAGAGGGAAGCAGTGGGTCACAAGAGGCAGCTCTGGGCTGTAGCGCAGTGAACCCACAGAGACCCTACGCAGACTTATAGAGTCCAGCGCTGGGACTGCATAGAGAAACATGCAAACAGGCACAGGAGATAGCAGAGGCTGATCTGGGTGTCAGATATTTGTCGGGAGGAGCCGATAATTCTGTCTCAGGTGTTTCAGATTTTATTTGCCAGTATTTTTTTCCTTGTAAAGAAATCATTTGCTGAATAATTTAATAAAACTCTCATCTGCTGCACTGGTTTTCCAGCATTGGGTTTTTCCGAGGACAATTGTCCAAAAATATCTTTGTACATGTGATTGATTCTTGTGCTTATGTCCTTCATTGTTTACTTCTCTGGATATATATTTGTGAATGTTGCAGTAGTACTTATTTCGATATTTGCTAGAAGATTTCTGAAAATAACTTATTGAAATAATAAGTAGGAGGAATAAATCTATCAATGCAACTATATAGTTTTCAGATTGAAAATTTCACACCACATGGTGTACAACATATTGTTGGAAACATCATGACAAACACAATCAAATGATGATGGTCTTGTGAGCAAAATCACTCTTCTTTACATCCATTTGTCTCAACAAGTGCGAGGCATTAGGACTAGGTCTTCCTTTCCTCTCTTCCAAGGCTTCTTGTCCTTTGAAACTTTCAATTATTGTAATCCACATATATTAAAAGAGTTAATGTCAAAGATTCTTCAAGGCAGCGTCAAGGCTTGCCTTCTCTTTTTCGCTGCTTCCAAAGAGGATGCACTCCTTATGCTGCTCACCAACAACTGACATTGACAACAATGAAAACACCATTCAATAGGAATGTCTACAACTGATTTAGAAATTGCTCAAGTCAACATTTCACTGATTATTTACATTGTTGCAGTGCCTAAATTTATTTTGCTAAAATTTGTCAATAACTTTTATGTCAGAATACAGATGTTTGATGTGCCTAGGGAATTATCAAAATTTCTCTCTCCCATGGGAGCATTGACGTTTAATTTTGGTTTTTTATACATTGGTTTTGTCTAGTCAAACTACACTTTAAGAATTGCATGTCAATGACTTTACTGTATATGGCAGGAGTACACCTCCCAGGAAATCACTGTCGACAGTATCTAATCTGGCTAGTGCAGAAGAACTAGAAGAATATGCACTGAAACAATGGGAGGTTTGATCTCGTGGAACTTATATGGTTATCTTTTCTCATCAATATGAATTAGCTGAAACAGCACAATATTTCATTTTTTTTGCTCAGAACCTTGAGACTTTATTTCAAACTAAATCTCTAGAGTGTTTTACTTATTCCCCATTCCTGTGTGTTAGAATTAGTAATATTAGTATGTATATGAAGTAACATGATATTTTTCAATAACATAATTTTTCAAATGTGTAGGCTGTGCTATTGTTGCTTGCAAAACCAGATAGTTCAAAACTCTCCGAATCATTTCTGACTACATTTTTCAAACAGGCTGACCTCTTAACAAAGTTTGTGTGCCTCCTCTATCATTTTATATGTATTTGTTTACTATGTGAGTGAAGTATAGAAGGAAAATTCAGTGCTGACTTAGATAATTTGATGGCTACAGGGATTTGTTACCAAATTTGACAGCAAAAGGTTTTCAATTCCTTGTAAGAGTTGGCAAAGTTTATAGAGGAACACAATAATTCATTTTATGCTTGTTGCTGAATCTCAGTGTAGACTCTTAATAATTCCATTTCTCAAGGGGTTCAACTGCTGATTTGATGGACAACTGATTTTCCTAACATATTTCCATACAAGTGCAGTTAATGGATACAAATTCCCAACTTCGGTATATCATTAGAGAATACATTTTAACAGCTAAGGTATATTATGTATCTACGTTATATTTTTATGGCCTGTTTTCTTTGGATAAATTTTCTCAACAGTTTTACATCAACCTGTTCCAAATTCTTATAATAAGTAGTTAGCTTCTATAGACAAAATAATATGCAGATCTGTTGGAAAAAAGTTTCAACCTACCTTGAATGTTCTGGTCAAATTCTTTATTAATTTCCCTTTTTGTTATGCAGGATGGAAGAGCTGTAGGTTCTATTTCATTTCTCCTTGAGCTTGGGTTTCACATCATAGGTAAGGTAAGATATGATTTCCTTGTGTCTTGGTTTCTTGCAGATCAACATACTGAGCCCATGATCATTTCGCTCAAGACTTGTTTGTTAACTCCTGGTCTTAGTGTTTGCATTCTAGGTAAGATAGGATTTCCTTAATCTTGTTTTCTTGCAAATCTACATACTCAGCTCATAATCATTTCTCCTTGAGACTTCTGGTTGTTCACTCCTGGTCTTGGTGTTTGTATCCTAATCAAATACACTAGTTTAATAGAGTAAGCTATTACTGGATGGATGCATCTCTTGGATATCCCTCGCCATAAATGAGTACTTTCCATTGGAACCTCTTCTTAGGCTTTTAAGATTTTTTTTTAAGATTGCATGGTTTGGAACAAGAGTGGGGAAGGAAATGTTGATCTTGTAGAAGGGATTGTACATGTCTCTTGAGGCAAGTATGGTGGATAACATAGAATGTCCTTCACCTTATTATTGATTGCATATGCTTTCACTCTCATTGGATGAATGCTAACGTGATAGTGATAGTGATATTTTGTTGGATTGGTTGCATTTCAAGTTGATGTCATCCATGCTTATCACATTTGGAGAGTCAAAAAGGTATGGAATTTTGGTGTGTGGATTTAGAATCGGTGTTAAATTGTGCAACTAGAGCCAAATTCCACTTTGGACAACTCATTTGATGGAGATAATTAATGCATTTAATTCCTCTTTTCGAGAGGACCAAAATCGACATAAAGATCACTAAAGTTAGACAGAGAGAAATATGTTTTTGAAGTCAAGCTCACACATGTGCAATTTGTCAAGGTCAGCTTGGGGTCAAGTTGGACAAATTGACCCTCCTCCAATGCATATAAATAAGAGTGACCTCAAACCTCATTTGGCACCATCACAACTCATCGTATCTTCTCTCTCCTCATCTGATTGGGTCGTACAAATTGAAGGCAACCTTCCTTCACACGTGTGAGTTTTGGATCTGAATTAACCTGTGTTGACTTTTTGTTCTGGAGGAGACTTTGACCAGTGTTGACCGAGGGATTTTAGGGACTGTATGACTGTGGTTTTCGTGGGTTTCTCTCTGTTTCAGCAGGCCACATTTATTGGCACATAAA
Organism: Pinus albicaulis; assembly: GCA_034641835.2. Taxonomy (NCBI): domain Eukaryota; kingdom Viridiplantae; phylum Streptophyta; class Pinopsida; order Pinales; family Pinaceae; genus Pinus; species Pinus albicaulis. Next base: position 538,881,069 of record CM076580.1, on the reverse strand, counting down.
TCGAGGAAACCTGGACAGTTGGACCAGCATTGACGAAAGGGTTGCAGGACTGTTTTGACTGCAGGGTGACATCATCATTTGACTGGGTTTGATCACTGATTTGTTGACTGTTTTTTGCTGCTATTTGACCAGCAAAGAAGTCCGAGTTTCACTGAGGTTGACCAAGCTCAAGAGGGGAAGTTTGACTGTTGACTGTTGACTGGTTAGGGCTGTTTTGACTGCTGTTGACTGAGAGCATAATTGCAGATTTCACTGGGCTGTTTTGGAGTGGTATTGGATCATCAATTGGCAAGTCAATTTTGACTTTGACTTTGCATTATTGTACTTTCTCTCTGTGCTGAACATTTGATATTTATAACAAGAAGAATTGATCAAAGGTTTTCCCCATATTGGGGTTTTTCCCTGGCTTGAGCCAAATTCTTGTGTTCTCCTGTGTTGTTTGTCTTCTGCATTTATTGTATATGTCCTATCTACAGTTGTTGTCAATGTGATTAATGGTTAATGTGATTGCTATTGGAAAATAAGTGGAAATTATAATTGGGCTAATAAAAGGACATTGAAGTAATAGTTGCAAACATAGAACATACCATTGTTACCATTGAAATTAACATGGTATTGGAGCCCAAGTGAGGACAAAGCCCAAGCAAGAGAGAGAAAAGAAACCACGAAGATATCTGTTGGACAAAGACTATTGGACAAGTCTCCATGACCTCTACATCTTACTTCAAGATTGAGGACAAGCTCAATGACAAATTTGACTATCATGCATGGAAGATGACTTTGGAGGAACATGAAGTATTGGACTATGTGAAGGAAAAGTGGTGGAGCCTCCTTCAAATGCACCAGCTGTTGCGAGAACAAAATATAGAAAAGGTCAGTTTAAAGCTAAGAAAATTATAATTGAATCCATTTAAAAGAATTTGGTTGCCTATGTTTTTTATTTGGGAACTTCAAAGGAAATGTATGATAAGTAGGTTGGGATGTTCAAAGTGAACAATGCAAATCAAATCCTCTTTCTCAAAAACAATTTGAACGATATCGAGATGAATAAAGGGGAGTCTATCCAATCCTACTTCATGAGAATAACTTAAATCAAGAATGACTTGCTATCTATTGTAGAATTTATTTTTCGACATGTAGGTCACTCCCATTTCTCTTGGAGGTCTTTCAAGACCATGGGATGTATTTGTCACCACAATTCTCAACAATGACAAGATACCCGGCTTCGATGAGTTATTGGCTAGATGCACTCAAGAGGAGACAAGGTTGATGGAGAGAGATAAATCTAAAAATGGAAATTAACCTACTGCTTTCTCTGCACATACTCATGAGTCTGTGCTAAAAAATGACTTTGTGCCCCACTCAATCTTTCATACTTTGCACAACCCATGGCTCTATTCACAATTGTTTTGCGTCCTTAAGTGGGAGATTCTCTTTAGGTGACTCCCTACAAAATTTGATTTGCATTCAATTTCATGTATAATCTGCTAAATTGATTCTTTATGGGTTAAATTTATAATTGTATTGTGCTCCCCCCCACATTTTGTCTAGTATTAGCTTACACAATTGGCTAATTAGGGGTTTTGGTCCCCATGTAATACAAATCGACAGTACTAAGATTCAATTTCAGCTAGAAATAAACAAAGTTATACAACCTCGGAGTTGGTGCAAGTAAGAATGTGTGGCTACAACTCCAACATTTAATGCATACATATGTCTAAATAATGAATTTGGTACTGAAATATTCTTGAGGATATATATATATATATATATATAGATAGATAGAAGAAAACTTAGTTACTTTCTTTAAAAATTACAGAGGACCTGTAAGGAAGGAAAATATAGATAATATTTCTATACACGAGTAATATTAGACTCAGCGATTGAGTTTATCAACACTCATATAAAACTCTCATAAAAATCAGTTACAGAAGCAAGTAAGCTAGTTGTGGCGATGGCCAGGCCTTGGAATACAATTCAACACCTATTATGTTGATCCTGCATTAGAAGAACAAGAGAATCAGGAGTTAGTTGCAGGGTACTTGGAAAATCTCAGTCTTGAAAAAAAAAAACCTTGCACCTCATTTCTTTAGAAAAAAAACAAAAAGGGCCTTGATGCAATGCGTAAAACTGACCTATAGTTAATAGGAACAGAATAAGGAGTATGAATTTTCCTGACAGAATTGTAGTGGTGTCTGAGGAGTCGTTCCCAGAAATATAGGAAAGAAGAATCTAGTATTTTTTTGTGTTTCTTGCAGGAAGGTAAAAAAAAATTACATAACTTACCATCTAGACCAGTGCATCGATGGTGACCTGGAAGGAAGTTGGAAACAAACCCTAATCTTGAAAAGAGAAAAAGGGTGGAGCTTTATTACTAATACATTCCCTTTGGGTTTAGGGAAAAATCAAAGAATGGAATGGAGAGTGTAATATCCCCAAATGGGATATTTTATTAATTTTACAGAAATCACACTAACCCAACATTTTACCATAAAATTACTGAATTAATAAACATAAGATTTCCATGTAAATTAAAAACACATAAACACTGAAATCCATTAACACATCGAACAGGAAGAATCTTAACATTTTATTATAAATAATAAACTGGGATTACATGCATATCTGACCCAAATAGCTAAGATGGAAAACTGGCCACCAGTATGAACTGTTGCACTGTGCTGGCCTCCAAAACTGAACTGTTGCACTCTCCCTCTGGCAACAGCTGTCACTGAACCCACTGAAGTAATGAATAACAAGTTGAAGATCCGAATGATCCTCACAACAATCCATGAAGCTCTGCGAAACTTCTGAATGAAGTCTCATCAAAGAGAGTTGGGTTTCCATCCAACACTCACAAATCACCCGAGGGTTTCCGTCCTGGGGCTTCCAATGGAGTAGAGAACCAAGTTCTCAAACCTCTCTCACAAGAAAATGATCTAATCAAAAGATATCCCTCAATGGTCTGCTTTTATTTTATAGATTTCTTGTATCCTTCTAGAGCCTTATTTTATTATTATTTTATTCATTGAGCACATTTCTTTTAATTAAAATATTAATTTTAATGTAGGAAAATGGTCAATTGGCCACCATGCCTCCTCAGCTCACTGAAAATCACCCCTGGCCACCCCATCTTGTAGATCTTCTCGTCTCAGTTCCAACGAGCTATTACACTAAGGTGTTCTACCAAGAATTTCTCTCGAAAATGCCACCTTAGGCATAATTAATTGAGTTAGGCCCAGTAATAACTCAATTTTCCAAAAGTTGTCGAAATGCACCGGAACGAAAGGAAAACTACTCGAATGATGGACTATATCAAGCGAATGCCACCAGACCTCATAGAAACTCCTCAAAACTCCTCCAGAAAGCCCCTTGGCCCATTGATGACACGATCCTGTATTTGTGACCTGTCTGCTTGTAACTCTGGAAGTCCAACCTAACCCTGTCATAGGTGACACCAAAAAAGGGAATATTACAGACCTTATGCCCTAAGATTGCTTGCCCTCAAGCAATCCAAATATGTGGGCCACTCTGTTGGCCCGACGCAACTGAGACCCAATGCCTGGATCCCATAGAAACCCCTGGGTGCTGCTACGCGCCTGTGTCAATCCACCTGGAATAGACCCCTCAATGTCCGGATCCCAAACTAATCTCTCACTGTACCTGTCATCAAACAATCCTCTCGGATCCCAATGCTACCATGGCCAATCATTGCCCAAGTCCCACGGTTTGGACTGCGCACTGTCTCTAACTGTAGCTGTCACCCTATGAAGCGAAGGCCAACTCAACCACTCTCTCCAAGCCAACCCTTGGTCTAGGCCGAAGTCAAACTTGATCTGCGGATGTTGAGCTATTGCTACTGAAATACTGATGGATTGTCGGTCCATACTCCATGGCCTAATGGAACATGTAACATCTCCCCTATCCAAGTGCTCCTGCCAAAATGTATATGGGACTATGAATGATACTCTATCAATAGAATACCAACTCATCACCTCTCTCCAATCCAACTTTGGACTCGATTTGATGCTAACCCTTCTCTCTTGAAGTCGGGATGGAATGCTGAAGAACTGTCGACATGTGGCCCATTGCCAACTAGAAGCTGTCGCATCTGTCATGTCTAAGGGTCCCTGCTCTGCTATGCTCCCCGTATACAGAAAAATTCTAGTGTGAGATCACCAACACATACTCAACTCGTGCTGCCTTGTCCCGTTTGCCGACGAGATATGCTTGCAGAAGGAAGCCCCTCTCTCTTTAATGGGCCAAAGTGGGCAAGATATGCTACAATCCCCAACGATGTACTCCTGGAGAGTGCTACTACCTTAAAGTACTACAGCTCTGTTGATTGCATGTGCTTCTATCTGCACCTCATCAGTGTATCGGCCCTAAGATGGATGCTCCCCTATCTTCAACAACTCATCCCTCTCCTGATCAAGAATGTCATGCTCCTGTTGTCTACTAGCTATACTAGCCTCTTGCAAAACTTCCCATCAAGCTCCAACATCTCCTGAGGATAAGTATTTGCAACCACTGCCACCTTGCTAGATGCTCGTGCATTTCTCTGCTCCTCCTCAATGCCTGACCCCAAGGTTAGCCGCATATCCATCATAGGCTCAATGTGAGCCTCCATCTGGCTCTCCCCCAAAGGACTATTGTGCATGACATGCACAGGCTCCTCCTTTGGTGACTCGTGCTCCATCATATGCTGCTCCGGCTGAATCGTCACAAGGGACTCATCACCCTAAGTATCTCTCGTAGAGCCCCCTGACTGCTCACTCTGCACATTGGAATACAACTCCGACCTACTGTCATCAACTCCGCATGGCTGCTCTCGCTCCCCAAAAGCATCCTCATATGATCCCATGGACCCATCTGAAGAAGAGTCTTCATCCTGGCATATAGAAGGAATGCTCGTTCTGCCTCTGCCATATCATTTGCATCACTCAAGCATGAGTGATCATGCGCCAAAGGTTCTTTGCAGATGAAGCAAAGTCCCTTCCTCCTCAGCTCATTTCTACTGCTTGATCCACCAAACTGGAGCAAATCCTCCCTTGTAATATCCCCAAATGGGATATTTTCCTAAATTTGCATAAATGAATTTAAACCCCAAATTATGTTGTAAAATCAACTTGCATTTTTAACAGAAGGTTGCCATGTAAAATAAACATACAAGTACATGCAAATCCATAACACCATAATGCAGAAAATAACTTAGCTTTATTATAATATACTGGGGTTACATGCTGAAATGAGAGAGATAGCTGAGATAATCGAAATATAATCGGCCTCAAGAAAATCTACTACACTGTTGTACTGCGTTGGCCTCCAAATCTGAATTGTTGCACTCTCCCTCCGGTAACAACTACCACTAAACCCACTTAAGCACCTGTTGAAGATCTGAATGATCCTCACTCCAATATCTCTGAAGCTCTGCGAAACTTCCGAATGAAGTCTCCTCAAGAGAGTTGGGTTTCCGTCCAACACTCACAAATCACTCGATGGTTTCCGTCTTGGGGCTACGGCTGAAGTAGAGAACCATGTCTCAAACCTCTCACATAAGAAAATGATCTAAGCCAAAGATATCCATCAATGGCCTCCTCCCTTCCTTTTGCAGATATCTTGGAGCCTTCTAGAGCCTTATTTTATTATTAATTTATTCATGGAACACTTTTCCCTCTTATTAAAATATTTCTTTTTAATGTAAAAAAGAGTAAATCGACTACCACGTCTCCTCCGGTCATTGAAACTCTTGTCCTACTGTCCCATCATGTAGGTATCCTCATCCTGGTTCCAATGAGCTATTACAATAAGGTGTTATATCATGTATTCCTCCCAGAATGCCACCTTGAGCGTAATTAACTGAGTTAAGCCCAAAAATAACTCAATTTTCCGAAGGTTGTCAGAATGCACCGGAACGAAAGGCAAGCTTCTCGGATCATGGAATACATCAAGCGAATGCCAACCGACCATGTAGAAACTCCTCAAAACTCCTCCAAAATGCCCCTGGGCCCACTGATGACACCAACCTGTGCTTGTGACTTGTCTGCTCCTAACTCTGGAAGTCCATCCTAGCCCTGTCATAGGTGACACCAAAAAAAGGGAATATTACAGACCTTTCACCCCAAGATTGCTTGCCCTCAAGAAATCCAAATATGTGGGCCACCCTATTGGCCCAATGCAACTGAGACCCAATGCTCGGATCCCATACAAACCCTTGGGTGCTGCTATGCACCTGTGTCAATCCACTTGGAATAGACCCCTCAATGCTGGGATCCCAAACTGATCTCTCATAGTACTTGTCATCAAACAATCCTCCAGGATCCGAATGCCACCATGGCCAATCATCGCCCAAGTCCCACGGCTTGGACTGCGCACTACCCCTGGCTATAGCTAATGCTGCATGAGGTGAAGACCACGGCTCCTACTGTGTTGTAGCTATGACTGTGTAAGTTGCCCCACCAATTGTGTACCAACTCATCACCTCTCTCCAATTCAACTCCTGACTCAATCCAATGATGATCCTGCTCTCCTAAAACTGGGATGGAATGATGAAAAAATGTCGGCCTATGCCCCACTGCGAACTGGAATCCGTATCATCTGCCATATCTAAGGGCCCATGCTCTGTGGTGCTCCCTACGAAGAAGATCACACCATCAAAAGGGTACCAACTCATGATCTCCCGCCAATCTATCCTGGAAGAAGAATCAAATGCAATAACACCTGCATGGAGAACAAGTCTGGTGTGAGGTCTCCTGTCCATACTCAACTCGTGCTGCCTCATCCCATTTCCCGACGAGATCTGCCTATAAAAGAAAGCCCCTCTCTCTATAATCAGCCAATGTGGGAAGATATGCTGCAAGACCCATCAATGTACTTCTGGAGAGTCTTGCTCCATGAAAGTGCGGCAGTCCTGCTAACTGTATGTGCATCTACTGACACCTCATGAATGGGTCGGCCCAAAGATGGATGCACCACCATCTCCAACAACCCCTCCCTCGCCTGATAAGAAATTTCATACTCCTGTTGTCTACTAGCCTCTCGCAGAACTATCCCATCAACCTCCAACATCTCTAAGGATGAGTCTGAAACTACTGTCACCGTACTAGATGCCCGTGCATCTGTCTGCTCCTCCTCAATGGCTGACCCCAAGGTTAGCTGCACATCCACCACCGACTCAATTTGAGCCTCCATCTAGCTCTCCCCCAATGAACTATCATGCCTCCTCCTCAGTTGACTCATGCCCCAACATATGTTGCTCCGGCTGAATCATCACAAGTGACTCATCATGTTGAATATATCCCATTGAATCCCCTTATTTCTCACCCTGCACGCTGGAAGAAAAATCCGACCTATTGTCATCAACTCCACATGACTGCTCATGCTCCCTAGAAGCATCCTCATATGACCCCATGGACTCATCTAAAGAAGAGTTCTCGTCTTGGCATACAAAAGGAATTTCCTCCTTCTCTACCCCTGTCACATCATCTGCATCACTCAAGCATGAGTGATCAGGCCTCCAAGGTTCTTTGCAGATGAAGCAAAGTCCCTTCCTCCTCAACTCATTCTTGCTACCTGATACACCAAATTGGAGTAGCTCCTCCCTAGTCAACATTCAACACTCTCCAAAAACACCCAATGTTTTGCTCAACCAAACTCTCGTCCAGTTTATAAGCAACAGGTGAAACCAATTGTTGTCTCCTCCAAATGGTCAACAACCTGGTCTACAACATCCTGCAAATGTCATCATTATTACCCATGACTCTAGCCATGATTTCTAAGATCTTGATCCTCTTCTCAATGGCAAGACCCCAGATGTCACATAGATCTTGAAGATTCTCTTTTGTTAGTTGGAAAACTTTCCGCATAATGTCATCATTATAAGGAAGCATAGGTGAAGTTATTTTGATAATCTCACTGAGACACGAAGCTACTATAAGTCTGACTCCTTCACAAGGATGCTCCAAGAATCTTGGATGAATCAAAGCAAACGTTGTTGGTTTGAGTGCCCAATTTAGGACCCTCAAATATGATTAGCTCACTTTAGGAAGATGTGATTCTAGTTTCTCCAAATTAAGGAAAGTTTTTGCGATCATCTTTAGGTTTTTCAAATCAGATCCAAGTGCAAAGAGCCAATTCCCTACCTCGAACTCTTTTTGCAAATCCCTTATTTGATCTAGCTGTAGGATGGCATGTATCCCCTTTGAAAAGGGTTTGTTGTTTGGTTTTTCTCTTTGATCCAAGGAAGCATTACAACTCCAAGCACCTTGTGCAAGTGAATTTTCAAACTGTAGCTGGTACTGAATTCTTTCTAAGTCATTAAAAATTTTTCTAAGATTTTTGCAGAAATTAGGCTCCAGCAAAATCATTTTTGCACAACAAGATGAATTCATCCTAGCAAAGCAATCTAAAAATTCTTAGGTGAGAAAAATGCTACCCTAGATGCAAGGAAATGATCTCTCCTCAAGCTCTGCGCGGACTCTAGAAATTCTGCAACTGCTGGTTGGTTGGGCGGAACCCTTGTTTGAGTCTTCTAAAGTGCTCAGAAAATTTTTCCAAATTAATTTTCGGCTCTCCACCACAAACCCAGAAATCATTTTGACAAATACAACCGGTCACCCGGGACCCAAAATTTAATTTTACTCCTTCTCCACTAGCTGCCAAATAATTTTGTATGTTTGGGGCACAAAAACTCCCCCAAAAATTCTACAAAATTAGGAGCCAAATCCTTGACCCGTGGCCGACAAAACCCAGAAATGTTTTGGGCTAATTATGATTGACCAAAAATTTTCAAATATTGTGAAATTCCAGCTAAACCAGCAATTCACCCTACTATAAGAATGACGATTTCAGACCCGAATATCGCCCGCAAAATTCTGAAATTTTTACCACAATCTCCTTTCACAAAACCCAAAAAAATCCAAAAATGGTTTTTTTCCATATCACGATTGACCCCAATAGCAAGTTCCTCCAAAAAATCGCGTCGTTGCCAACGTTGCATGAAGCGGGGACGAAGCGGGGATATTTTTTGGAAGCGGGGACGCGGAAGCATCATTTCCAAAATATCTAGGAAGCGAAGCATCTCGGAAGCGTCTACTATATATATATATTTATTTATTTTTTATTTTATTTTTTTGCATTTATATTAAAAAAACATCCAAAATACCAAATTAATTGCAGAAGATATGGAAGCTTGCATATTTGTACATAAATCAAGATAGATATGACATCCATTGTACATTAATGATTAATTATTTGAACATCAACCATTTAGATGCATCAACCATCTATAATCTAGATTCTTCTCCTCTTGTCTAGCCTTTGCCTCTACCTCGATTATCTAGGGACATTAGTCAAAATTGCCCAATTTTGATCAAACTACCTAATGAAAGCCTTAAAATATGATAGAAAGAACATAACATGCTTGATCAGTGATTTTGAGTTGATTGAAATTTAATATTTTGCTAACAACATGACAAAGGAGTTCAACAATTAACACCACCAACACTAGGGTACATATAAGGCTTGGTGCTCTTGATTAAATGCTAATCACATACCCTCATACATGATATAATCTAATGAAATGCCACCATACCATTGATCCTGAATTCCTGAAAACTGTTAAGTCTGCTGAATTTTGAATAGGATATGAAATTCTAATTTCTACATATGAAGTCCGATCAGGCTGGAACCACTCTTAAACATTCTGAGTCATTTCATGGTAATGTTAAAAATTTAAGTAAAAGTGAATTTTCATCCTTTTATTTTAAGAATTTAACATTACCATGAGGGAGCATCTAAGAAACATCTAAGGAGGTGAAAGAGAGCTTATATATTTTTCATCCTATCCCTAACTCAACACTAACCCACCCTCTTACCCAACTAAAGTTAAAAATTAAAAAAACAAATAAACAAAAGTCGTTTTTTTTTATTGCGCTAGTCGAATCCGTATGACACTGTACGAAATCACCGGAAATTCGTACTGATCCGTACAGGAAGCGCAGCGCGTTCGTACGACGATCCGTCGTACGAAACGCGGATCCGCCATATGGAAACACGGATCTGGCCGTACGGTTCAGAAAAACCAGGAACTGCAAATTTTTTCCGAAATGCGTTTCGGAAATGTTGAAACGCGTTTCAGGAGGCTAATCCTGTACGGTTCCGTACGAACCGCGTTTCGGGGGTTGGAGCCGGGAGGGGGGGACGTTTCCTGCAACATTGGTCGTTGTTCCAAGACTACATTGCTGCATGACTTCGGCCTCTGATTTACCCACTGAAATTTGCTCATAAAATTCTAGGAATTTGGGAATGTGATCATTTCCCAAAACTCAGAAAAACCCAGAAAGGGTTTCCTCTAATTCCAACCTTCAAAATATGACCCTTTGTGGTTTGGCCCTCTTCCAATTTCGTTTTTTGGCACTATAGCTGCTACTATTAATCACCGCTCTCCAAAATCCCAACGAACCTCCTCAAATGGCTCTCCTATCAATCTCCCAACACCTGAGCTCTAAAATCCCACCAATGCGGCTCCCACAAATGAGCCTCCTCCAATGACTGTGTAGGCCCTTCTAACCAAAATAGCTGCAACCAAAAATGGAAAACACACAGGCTGAGCCAAGATCGAAGCTCTGATACTATTGTAATATCCCCAAATGGGATATTTTCCTAAATTTGCATAAATTAATTTAAACCCCAAATTATGCTGTAAAATCAACATGCATTTTTAACAGAAGATTGCCATGTAAAATAAACATACAAGTATGTGCAAATCCATAACACCATAATGCAGAAAATAACTCAGCTTTATTATAATATATTGGGTTACATGCTGAAATGAGAGAGATAGCTGAGATAAATGAAATATAAGCAGCCTCAAGAAAATCTGCTACACTGTTGTACTGCGCTGGCCTCCAAATCTGAACTGTTGCACTCTCTCTTCGGCAACAACGACCATTGAATCCACTGAAGCACCTGTTGAAGATTTGAATGATCCACTCCAATATCTCTGAAGCTCTACGAAACTTCTGAACGAAGTCTCCTCAAGAGAGTTGGGTTTTCGTCCAACACTCACAAATCACCCGAGGGTTTCCGTCCTGGGGCTACGGTTGAAGTAGAGAACCATGTATCAAACCTCTCACATAAGCAAATGATCTAATCCAAAGATATCCCTCAATGGCCTCCTCCCTTTCTTTTATGGATCTCTTGGAGCCTTCTAGAGCCTTATTTTATAATTATTTTATTCATGGAGCATTTTTCCCTCTTATGAAAATATTCCTTTTTAATGCAGAAAAGAGTAAATCTGCTACCATGTCTCCTCCGGTCACTGAAACTCTTGTCCAACTATCCCATCATGTAGGTATCCTTGCCCCGATTCCAATGAGATATTACTGTAAGGTGTTCTATCATGTATTCCTCCCGGAATGCCACCTTGAGTGTAATTAACTGAGTTAAGCCCAAAAGTAACTCAATTTTCCGAAGGTTGTTGGAATGCACCGAAACGAAAGGCAAGCTGCTCGAATGATGGAATACATCAAGTGAATGCCACCCAACCATGTAGAAACTCCTCAAAACTCCTCCAAAAAGTCCCTGGGCTAGCTGATGACACCAAATTGTGCCTGTGACCTGTATGCTCCTAACTCTGGAAGTCCATCCTAGCCCTATCATAGGTGACACCAAAAAAGGGAATAATACGTCCCTGGTCAATTGTCTCCTGAATAGCTCAATATTTTGCTCAACCAGTCCTTGGGCTAGCTCATAAGCAGCAGGTGAGACCAACTTCTCTCTCCTCCAAATGCTCAGCAACCTAGTCTGCAACTCCCGGAAAATGGCATCACGGTCTCTCATACATGACGACAGGATGGACTGCATGTGTGCTATCACTGTGTCAGGATGATGTCTCCTAATGCGGAAGAAGCATTGGCCATCCCACTCAAGGTCAAACATGACCTCATAAGTCCGGGTCATGGCCATGACTCCTAAAACATTAAGCTTCCTCCCAAATGTAGATCCTGCACAGTTGTCCAAATCCTGAAAAGTTCCTACTATCAAAAATTCTCTTCATAACATCATCATTGTAGGGAGGAAAGGGTGTTGCTATCCTCAAAATATCACTGAAACAAGAGGCAACTATAAGCTTGACTCTCTCACGTGGATGTTCCAAGAAACTGGCTTGTACCAATGCAAGCATAGATAGCTCCAAAGCCCAATTTAAACTCCAATTAGATTGCTCTATCTTTGAAAGATAGGATTCCAGTTTCTCTAACATGGGAAAGTCATTTTCTGATCTTCCACTCTTTAAGTCCATCCCAAGTGCATAAAGCCAATTTCCCACTTCTTTCTCCTTTTGTAAATTCCTCTGATGCCTTTGTTGGAGCAATTTATGTATGTTCTTGGAGAAGGGTCTGTTGTTCTGTTTCAAGGAACTAACTTCTGCATTGTTTAATCCCTTCAATTTGCTTAGGAGTTCTTCCATCGTTCAACCCAACAATGACAGGAACTTTTGTGCTAATGAGGTTGTTGTTTTCTGAGTTTAATGCATTTTTCTTGAAATACCCACAAAGTTCTGAGTTTATAGATTTTGGTTTAGGGTGGTATTTTGAAAAGGTTGCTCACAAAGTGTTGTAGATGATTTGCTCTCAAATGGATGTGCACAGTAACCCATATACATCAAACAAAACATTTAGACAACTCAAATTGATAATACATAGAAATGAATGTAATGCTGGTATAATGCCAATATAACAGGGACAAACATGAGCAGGTCTCTCTCTTTATAAAAAAAATAAAATAATGACTAGTGAGAATAGAGGAACCTGGAACCTTGTTCAAAGAGCAGCTTCAAAATATCAGCCATAAGTGAAGATCAAACCAGCAATGTAGATCCATATACAAGCGCCAATAGATTCAACTCAACCAGTGCAGAATGAAGGCGTGTGATTATTTCTCAGAAAAAACTATTGCCTCTGGTTTTGACTGTCTTCTTCTATCAGTGATGGCGTATTGGTGTTCAGCTCGCAGAGTGGGAAGCACTAGCAAGAATACTCAACACTTAAAGTCAAACTCAGCTCTTCTTTGGAACAAAGATTGAGAAATTCAGCCTCTATACTTCGTGGGACTCGCTCCAACTAAATACTGGACAAATTTAGCACATAGAAAATATAAATGTCTGTCACCAATGCTCCACTTTATCTTCCATAGAAGCTCCTGTACTTGTTGACAAGTTGTTTAATGAAGGGATTGAGCCACCAAAGGAGCAATACTAAGTGCTGGAATGACCATTGTTGGGTATCCTGAACAACAACTGTTGTAGCAGCGTGTTTCAGACATCTGCCCAGGTGTAGCAATCAATGCCAAATTCGTGATCTGGTTTTTTGGAGGAATTCAACCTTCTAAATATGATCTCTGCCTTGTATGCACAGCAAGAGGAAACAAATTCATGCTCTCAGCCCACAATCTAATATGCTGGTTAGAAATGGTGTTGCCTTGAAGTGATGATGTTGCTCACGGATAGGGGAAAACTTATTCCTTTTGGTCTGCACTCAGTTCCAGGCATTTCAATAAAGTACAGGTCCCTTCCTACACAACTCGAACTCCACAACAACAAATAAACTAACAATTTAATTTGATCCTGAAGGAATTAACTTGGTTCCTTGCTCTTGAAGAGAATACGATCTAAATTAGCAAATAATTTGTCCATCAAGAATGGTGCATGCGCCCTGGACAAATCTTCTCCCAATTCGACAAGAGGCCAATCCTTGGTCCTAAAATTAACCATTACGTTCTACTTATGTATATTTATCGAGCTTGAATTTTTAACTAAGCATTAGAAAATTATTTAACACTAAAATTTTGATTTTCATCATTCATGTTGACACCTAATCCTATGGATGGGTGTGCATATGTATTTTTGTATATTATTTAATATTAGGAAATAAGGAAGGCCAAGAGTCATTGGGAGATGAATCCCAATAGCCTCACCTCCCATCTATAAAAGCATGTACATTCTTCAGCTAATACATATTCTGATTTTGAGGAGTTACCTCCTGGTTTGACATGGTATCAGAGCCAGCTCCACTATTGGCATTTCTGCCCTGTGGTGTAACTCCCTCTCCTTTGCTCAGTCAATTTTTATTAATAGTTTTCTGCTGCTCTTAATTGCTAGACTGTTATTCTGCATTTTTTTTCTCTAATATCCCTGACATTTGCAGCTCCAGCTCCTGCAGCTCCTGAAGACTGCAGGCTCCTCTATCATTCTTCAAATTGCAGGCTCTGTCATTCTGCAAGATTCCATTTAAAAAAAAAATTTGTAACGGCCTTTGGGCCTCCTCCATTCTCCATTCTCCATCATCCTGCATTCTCCATCGACTCACCTCCCTCTCCCTCACTACTCTGCGCCCTCTCCCTCACTGTTCTAAGCCCCTCGACTCCCTACACTCCACATTCATCCCTCCCATCTCTTAACTCATTTCATCACAACCCTATGCACCTTGCACACTTGATTTTACCTGCGCTCTACACTCCACAGCAATACATCTCCAACACCCTCACAGGAGTAATACGCTGTGTTTTATATTACAATACAACGCTGGTTCAGTTTGACAGGAGTAATACGCTGTGTTTTATATTACAATACAACGCTGGTTCAATTTATATCCACCTTTCATATACCGACCTCGATTCAAAACACATTACCGCCATCGATACCACCGCTCATAATTTAAACGTTGTTTGGCATATACACATTATGGTATCTGTCTACCTGCTCTGTCATTCAATATAAAATAGCGCCATATTACCACCGCCATTTAATACGCTCTGTCATATGTTAATACCACTCACATTACCACCCTTACACATTACCGCTATCTGTCAATACACATTACCGCTCATATATGTTATACGTTCATATACACATTACCTCGTGGCTATGTTTAATACGCTGGTTTGACTTGGTTTGTCTGCCTGTCATATATGCCGCTGTCCATATATTTTAAACGTTGCCTGTGGTATATAAAACGCTGTGGTATATAAAATTTTGTGATGCGTTGTATGGTATGCGCTGTCCATTACACTGTTCACATGTAATACGCTGCCTCCACTGTTTATATATGTGCTCTGTTTATATATATGTATCGAATCACTGTTTAATACATCCGCCTTCTATAACAGCGCTATTTGACCGCCCCTCCATTCATATTTCATATCATTCCTATCACATTATACTGCCCTTCCACCTTTTTTTTCATATACATTTTTTCCCCCAAAAAAAAAAAAAATACATATATATTTTTTTTGTGCAGAATTCAGTCTCTTAGCAAAGAGTTTGTGTCTTTTTAAATTCAGTCTTCATATTTGCAGCAAAGTGTTTCTGTCCTTTTAAATTCAGTCTTTAGAAAGAGTTTTTTAAACTCAGAGTATTTCTCCAGCAAGAGTTTTTGTCCCCTTAATTGAGCAGATTTCAAGAATTGAAAGTTTGTATAGCAGAAATTTTTCCTCTTCAGAAGATTTTTTCCAGCAATCTAATGCATTCTCTGATCTCAATTGTTGGGGTGGTTCTCTCTGGAAAAGAGAACTATCTTGAATGGTCTCAGAAGATTAAACACACACTCATTTTTAATGAGCTGTGGAAAGGAATCTGTGAAGGACAAGAAGAAAACCCACCAGAAAAGCCCACTTCAGACAAAGAGCTTGCCATTTGGGAAAATAAGAACTGCAAGGCCTATGCCTTGATTGCAGCCTCCGTAAGTGAAGAGGTGAGTCGCCATATTTCATCATTCTCAAATGCCTATGAAGCCTTGAAGAAACTAAAGGAACTCTATGACTCACATTCAGAATTAGAAAATGTTCAATTGATGATTAAGCTGTTCAGTCTTGAAATGAAGAATGATGATCCCCTTGCTTTAGCTTCAAAAGTAAGATCTATAATGCATGACATTGAAAACACTGGTGTAAAAATGGACGTATCTCTCATAGCATATGTTAAGGCATTATATCCGACTTACTCACATTATCTTGAGTCTTTGCAAGCAAGTGGAAACTTTGAGCATATCACCTTTGATAAACTTGAGAAAAAGTTTGCAGAAAGAGAGAAAGCTTTTGGGAAGATGACAATCCCTTCATCTTCCGAAGAGGCTGCATACTTGGCACATAGAGAAAAGAGTCATGCTCCAGATTCATCCAGAGGAAGAGGTGGCAGAAGAGGAAGAGGAAGAAGAAACTTCACAGAAAGGGGGGGCAGACAAGCTGACAAATTCAATCTTCATTGCACACGTTGCAATAGAGATGGACATGATGCATCCAAATGCAGAACACCATGGGAGAAAATTGAGCAGCAAAGAAATCAAGACAAAGGTAAAACTAATGACAAAGACAAAGGTAGAGCACCTGAATCCGCTCACTATGTTCTAGCACATTGTAACAATGGAGCAACTGAAAACCTTTTTGATGTTGTTTCTTAACCATGGAGAATGGTGGTGCTAGATTCGGGGGCAACATGTCACATGGCTTATTTAGAAAATTTTGAAGAATTCTTGACAAAATTGATGGGCGATGCTATTTGAATCAATCCAAACTCAAGCCATGTGGGGGTGAGGGGCTTATGGTGAGCGAAAACATCCAGCGAGACTGAAATCTCAGCTACAGTTGGAAGTTGGTGGGTTGAAGAGAAACTTAATCCGACACGTGAAATCCGTGACAGGAGAGCAAGGACCCTCAATTCACTTGTTTGATGGCAATGAGGAGGTCGAGGAAGAAAACTAGTCTAATACTTGTCATGGAGGGAATAGAAGAAGGAGACTCTTGGTAGAAGGTTCTATGCTCATGCTCAAAACTTTGCATTCAGTTCACATCATGATGAAGGTACATTTCCATCAAATCTTTTATGGCATGCTAGATTTGGACACTTAAACTATGACAGCCTTCGTTTGTTGAAGAAAAATGGTGTTGATGGACTGCCTACAATTCCTAGAAAACCTAAGGAATGTGGTGCTTGTATTCTAGGAAAGCATAGCAAACAGCCATTTCATGATTCACACTCAAGAGCACATAGGAAACTTGAACTTGTTCATTCAGATTTATGTGGCCCTATGCCTATTGCTTCTGCAAATGGAAACAAATACACGATGACATTTATTGATGACTACACCAGAATGTGTTGGATTTACTTACTGAAGAATAAGTCTGATGCTTTTCAAACTTTCAAGAATTTTCATGCATGGATTGAAAATGATGCACAAACACATATTGGATCTCTACGTACTGATAATGGAAAAGAATACACTTCAAACGAATTTGAAAATTATCTTCGTCAACATGGAATCAAACATCAAACCACTGTGCCATATAATCCACAACAGAACGGTGTAGCTGAAAGAATGAACAGAACCATCTTAAATATGGTCCGATCCATGTTATTTTTCAAGAATGTAAAATTGATGTTTTGGGCTGATGCAGTTCTATGTGCTGCTACATAAAGAATAGGTGTCCTTCAAGTTCAATTAGAAATAAAACTCCTTTTGAAATGTGTCATGGCCACATTCCTTCGGTAAAGCATTTCAGGGTCTTTGGGTCCACCTGTTATGCCTTGATACCCAAGGGTCAAAGGAACAAACTAGGTGCTAGAAGTAGAAAATGTATCTTCTTGGGGTACTCCAATACCTCCAAAGGATATCGTCTCTATGATGAAGCAAATAAGAAGTTTGTGATAGCAAGAGATGTCATATTTCTTGAATCTTCCAAGAGTGACAAAGTTGTTGAGCGGCAACTTGATCGCCTAGATAGATTCACACATGCAAAGTCTTTCCAAGAATTTGATAATGTGATTCCACATCTTGAAGGGGGGATTCCGATATTGAATCAAGCTGTGGAATCATGTCCTGAAGCACTCTCTCCCCCACATGAAGAAACAACCACGGATGACACATTGGATGATGTGATTGACAGAATTGGGAGATTGAATCTTGAATCAATCCCAACTCAGTCAAATGACCAGCCTAGGCCATCTCAGAAAGGTCCTCCCAAATGGCTGACAAAGACATTGGAGAATGTTCATCTGATGAGGTTGGAAAAACAGGAACAAGAAGTTCCACTCAACAAATCGAAGGTGATGTAGATAATTCTGATTCTCCTGTTGATATGGATATTGCTTATAACTGTGAATTGAGTTTGTCTACAGATCATGAACCAACTTCCTTCAAAGAAGCCGCTTCTCATGATGAATGGAAAGAAGCGATGCAGAAGGAATATGATGCCTTGATAAAGAATGGCACTTGGAAGCTGGTTTATCCGCCTTTGGGAACGAAACCAATTGGCTGCAAGTGGGTCTACAAGAACAAGTACAAAGCAGACGGCTCACTTGACAAGCACAAGGCCAGGCTTGTGGCAAAAGGATTCGCACAGAAAGAAGGAGTCGATTATGAAGAAACTTTTGCTCCCACAGCAAAATGGACCACCATCCAGACTCTCTTTGCCTTAGCAGCTCAGAATGGATGGAAAGTCCATCAGATGGATGTAAAAACAACCTTCTTGAATGTAGATCTAAAGGAGAAAGTTTATATGTCCCAGCCAGAAGGATTTGTGATAAAGGGTCAAGAACACAAAGTTTGAAAACTTGTAAAATCCTTGTATGGCCTTAAGCAAGCACCACGAGCCTGGTATGAGAAATTGACCAAGCATCTTCTGAAACTTGATTTCAAACATTTTGATCTTGATGATGCAACTTTGTTTGTTAAGAAAGTTGGAAAAACAGGTGTATATCTTGTGGTATATGTAGATGATCTTTTGATAACAGGAAACAATGAGAGCTATATTGCATCCATGAAGAAAGAGTTGAAGAAAGGTTTTGAAATGGCTGATTTGGGTCATGTTCATTACTATTTGGGTATTGAAGTAATTCAACATCCTAAATTCATATTTCTTTCTCAAATACAGGCAGGTCTGAACAAATTTGGCATGGATGAGCTCAGCCATAACCTCAGTGGATTAAAACTTGGAAGCTCATCTATTGAAGGAGAGCCAGGATCGACTAAGTATATGACTTGTAGGAAATACATCTGACCACTTTTTACAGGCAGCCTTCATTTCTTTGGTTGATCTCAGGTTCATGTAAAAGAACATGAAGGACATTGGTCTGCTGCAAAAAGAGTGTTAAGGTACTTGAAGGGGACTCAAGACTTTGGACTCAAATATATGCAGGTAGGAAACTTCAGCTTGATCGGATACTCTGATTCAGAATTTGATGGTGACAAAGAAACAAGGGTGTCTACTATAGGTTACACCATGAGTCTTGGATCGGGAGCTGTCTCATGGAGATCACGCAAACAGTGAGTTCCAGTAGATTCCATGACCAAGGCAGAATATGTGGCAGCAGCTAAAGCAACAAAGGAAATTGTGTGGCTCCAGAAAATCCTGGAAGATTTGCAGATGAAACAAATGTATTCCACACCACTCATGATCGAAAACACTTCTGCAATAAAGTTGGCCAGAGCCAAATTTCCATGATCAGAATAAGCACATCATTTTAATTTTATCTATTCGACATCATGTTCAGGCCAAAATCATCCATCTACATCATTGTTCCACAAATGAGCAAACTGCTGACATCTTCACCAAAGCACTTGGAAGAGAAAAGTTTGAAAAGTTCGGATCGATGCTTGGACTCACCAACATCCCTTCGGATTAAAGGGGGGAATGTTGACACCTAATCCTATGGATGGGTGTGCATATGTATTTTTGTATATTATTTATTATTAGGAAATAAGGAAGGCCAAGAGTCATTGGGAGATGAATCCAAATAGCCTCACCTCCCATCTATATAAGCATGTACATTCTTAATTAATACATTCGATTTTAGGGAATTTACCTCCTGGTTTGTAATT
>CM076580.1:538742148-538861098 GCA_034641835.2 Pinus albicaulis | reverse complement strand
TCATAGACTGCTAGCACCACAGGCTAAGCCAGATCTATGCTCCGATACCACTGTAATATCCCCAAAGGGAAATAACCAGTAATAAACGGAAATATGCCAGACAGATATAGAAAATACAATGCTGAACCAGATCATGAAACCAATACACATAGAATACCAGAAAACTGAGCCATTTTATTAATCTGAAAGTACATAGAGAGGAGTACAAGAAAATCAGAATAAGTGCACCTATCCTTGCCCTAGGCAAGTGGAGGCCCTCTCAGACAGATAATGGCTGCAACAAGGACAGCGTCCAAGCTGGCTGAAGACTACTCTGAAAACTGAAGCTGGACTGCACTGGAACTATGAGCTGAAAACTGATATCAAACCCTCACCAATGAAAACGCTGTCTCTGCTAGTGACAGCGCTGAAACAGATGTGGTGCTGGTCACCAAACTCTCCAGATGATAAGCTCAGCTCCTCAAGGCCAAAACGCTGTCAAGTCCTGCTCACATGAACCTGCTCACTAGATCGGCCCCTCCCAAATGGATCGTCCTATATGCTCGGACTGCCGGATCCGAAGCCCAAGAATCTGTGATCCGTGTCTTGTCCTCCTGCATCTCGTCCTCCTATATCTACTATTGTTCTCTCCTCGCATCTATGCTAGATCCGACAATATCTCTTCGTATCTGTCATAGGCCTGGGTCGGATTCGATGTTATCTCTTCAGATCTAGGGCCGGACCGCCAATATCTCTCGTATCCGCACCCCAAGTCAATCTACGGCATTCAGACCGCCACCCATGAATCCGCATCTCGCAAATATCTCTGCCGTATCTACAATCTCCAAGGCCGGATCTATCGCTGTACCTTCGGGGACCCGTGCCTCCTCCCTCCCCGTCGGAACAGCGTCCTCACTCTCAGGCTGATCTGCGTCCTACCTCCTCCTGGAACAGCGTTTTCCTTGCTCTGAACTGGACTGCGTCCTCCCTGGAACAGCGTCCTCACTCTCCCAGGCTGATCAGCGTTCTCTCTTCTCCTGAACAGCGTCCCTCCTCCTCAGAACTGCGCAGCCACAAGAGGGCTTCTTCCTCTCCAAATCTGCACCAAAAAATGTTGTTTCCTGCTACCGAAACTGAAAGGTGTACTCAGAACATAACCTTACTAGGGCGGGCACTCGAAGTCCCCCGAAGCTATGGGTGAAACCAGAAATAACCTTACCAGGGCAGGCACTCGAAGTCCCCCGAGGCTAAGGGTGAGATCTCCGACCGGAGACACTCGGTTGCACTAAACAGTGCTGCAGACCGACTAAACAACCGGCGTGCTAAGCAGACAGAAGTCTAGCTCTCAATATCAATATAGAATAATGCCTTCTCAAATGAGGTGAGAACTCCTCCTTTTATAATGCCAAACTCCCTCCAAAACTTAACTGCGTCCTTACTCTTCTTTGACCTGCGCAGTTCACCTTGGGTTAGCCTGATGCCTCCCCATCATACTCATGTGGACCCCCAAGGCCCCCTCTCTAAGTTATAACGTCAATCAACTATGAAAAGAACACTTTATTTATAAAGTGAGGTGACTAAAGTGAGGTGACCCCTCTTATTTCTCACTTTATTTATTATTTCTAGCTAAAGCGGCAAAATAAAGCAAAAATGAAATATTCCAATTAGCAAAGCTAATTGGGAATATTACAGAGCCCTCAACAACACCCAAAGATAAGTATCTCATTTCCTTTCAGTTTTTGGTTTCATGTACTTACTTAAGTTTTGTTTATATTAATACTAATCACCTTTTCCCTCTATTGTCTTGATTAGGAAAACATCTGCTATATTCTCAAAAAGTATGGAGGAGGACCTCTCAAGACAAGGTTTGTCAAGAAACAAATGTATACTTTAAAACATTGACTTCTTTTTTGATATTTTTGATAAATGTTCATTCATTTGACAATCTATTGCTAACATTATTGTGTCTAGCTATAGTGAATCATATTGATTCTTATTTTAGGTGATTCATCACTTGATAAATCTACCCCACTCTTATTCTTAACTGATTTTATAGAACCTTAGACAGGTTTTCTGGAAAACCCTAACCTAAGGGTATGCTAATATGAATGTCTGAAACCCTAAACTTCTTAGGGTTATTATGAAATGCTATTTGAAGTTTTTATTGATGATGTCATGTTTAGGATTTTGGTATGATCAGGAAAGCCTAACTTGTCAGGGTTGAATGATAAAGTCTAAAGTCTTGGACCTTTGAAGCATTAGTAATTTTTGGGTTTGCTATGTTACTATATTGAAACTCTAACTCATTAGGGTTTGGTGGAATGTGTAGGCAAGACCCTTATAATGTCTTAGAAATGATTTCCTTGGTATGTGTGTGTTTGTCTGATCAAACCCTAGTCTAATCAAATTTGTTATTGATATGTTGTGAAGTTGGGTTTGTCTATGATATGAAATACCTTTGCTTGATGAAGAATCCCTAGGTATGTCAAGATATGTTCTTTTTGGTTAAAAACCCTAGCTTGGTCTAAGTTAGTGTATGTCTAATGTATTAATGTTGTCGGCCATATGCATGAACTCCTAGATATATGTGTTGACCTAGTTGTTGATGGTCATAAATCTTAGGATTTAATATAAATCCTTGTTTGAGATTCTAGGATGATGATATTTGGAAATCTAGGGTTTTGTAGCTAAACCCTAGTAGTAGTTAAATTCTCTAGTATATGTGATATAACAATTTGAGATCTATTTATATAATGACTGTTGAGGTTGTGAGAATGAAATTATAGGATATTGAAGTTGAACCTTAGTAGAAGTGAAAATCTTTGATGAATACTGACAATATGATGATTTGAGATTTGTGTAAGATTGATGAAATCTGAGTTTTGATTGGATTTGATGGTTGACGGAAAATCTAGGATCTACAATTAACTCTATTGGAAGCTGGTCATATTAATGGCTAAACTATGATTGACTTTGATTGATTCTCTTGTATGAAATCTAGGATTTGTATAAATCTCTAGTGAAAAATCTAACATATAAATTCTAAAAAGTTGTTAGATATCTTGTAGATCTATATTGTTTCTAGGGTTTGCTATATGTTGTAGTAGGGCGTGTTACACCTTTGAAAGAAACATTGAAACCCTAGATAGAATAAAAGTTGTTATGTCTCTTGTTTGTAATTAAGCTTGGGTATCTTATATATATAAAGTTGAAATGCTTCTGTGATTCTGATATGGCTAACTTCATGCTTCTATAGATTTGGGTGTACTTGCTATCTAAGTTGTGTAGGTACACAATCTTCAATATGGTGAAGATGATCGTTGATGTGATAAGCATGGTGAGGATGATGAGAACTCTGATGAAATGGTTGGAAGCCACAAAAGATTCTCCAATGACGAAAATAAGAAGCTGATCTCCTCGAGTTAAGAGGGAGGCTGGATAAAAGAAATCTCCTTGAGTTAAGAAGGAGCCTGGATAAAGGAAATCTCCTTGGTTAAGAGGGAGAGCATAGTTTTGATTGCAGAATGAATTTTGAAGGATATGTTGCTGCATGAGAAGTAGGAAAGGAAAGTGTACGATTAAGGAATCTTTTGTCAAATATTCGTTTGATAGTCGGACTATGAAAAGTTGAGAAGCAACATCAAGTTGTCTGGAAGACCCCGGAGGTTTGTATTTGATTATGTACATATGAAAGTATATTATTGATTTGGGTTGTGTTTGTATAGGTAAATATTTCGAAGGATTTGATAGCATGTTGGTTACCAATCAGTTTGATTGGGAGAGATTGGTCATCCATGATCTGTTGGATCAAGGAGTGTTGAGGATTTGTGAGTGAAGCATTTCCTGGGAGGACATCTGGCCGACACTTTGGGTTGATGTCTTCATCCCGAAGTTGGAAAGGTTGTGTTGATTAAAGAGCTCTGATTTGACACATCCGGACTTTTGGGTCGATACAGGTGTTCGTGACACCGTTGCATCACCAGAGGCACTTCGATGATACGAGAAGACCCATGCCCACATGGCCGGAACCAGACACGAGGCCCATCGGGGAGCACGATACTCATCGCTCACTAAAGGTCACCGTAGTGCTTAAACCCCTATTTCTTGCACTATTTTTTCGGCACCCAGATTCCACGCCCACGGGAATTGAAGGAAGGCGGAGTTTTAGAACAGATGAGTTTTGAGTCGTATTGAGTCCGTACTAAGTTTTCCAGAGTCTCATCATCTCATTCTTCAACAAGTGAGTATTACTCGGGGAGGTTTTTTTTACTTGGTTAATTATCATCTCCCTACTAGGAGTTAATAATTAATTGAGTTTTTTCCTTCAATTTTACCCCAAAGCCGGAGTACGGCTTGATGGTGAGGCCTTGGGTGACTCCTAGTGTCTAGAGTCAATAGACATGATCTGCTGAAGAATCCATTTTTGCGATATTATACAATCTTCAATATGGTGAAGATGCTTGTTGATGTGATAACCATGATAAGGATGATAATAACTCTGATGAAATAGTTGGAAGCCACGAAAGATTCTCCGATGATGAAAATAAGAAGTTGATCTCCCTGAGGAAGCTTGAATAGAAGAGATCTCCATAAGATTAAGAGGGATTCTAGATAAAGATTTTCCCTGATTGAGAGGGAGAGCTTAGTTTGGTTTTGATTGAAGAATGAAATTTGGAGAATATGTTGTTGCATGAAAAGTAGAAGGAAAGTGCATGATAAAGGAATCTTCTGTCAAAGATTCGATTAATAGTCCTACTATGAGAAGTTGAGAAGCAACACCAAATTTTCTGAAAGACCCCGAAGGTTTGTATTTGTTTATGTACATGCAAAAGTATATTATTGATTGGGGTTGTGTTTGTATAGGAAAATATCTTGAAGGATTTGATAGCATGCTGGTTACCAATCAATTTGATTTGGAGAAATTGTGTAATATTCCAATTTTTGGTGTCACTTATGAAAGGGTTAGGATGGACTTCCAAAGTTGGGAGCAGACAGGTCACAGGTACAGGGTGGTGTCATCAGCAGGCCCGAGGGGTTTTGAGGAGTTTCTATGAGGATCGGTGGTATTCGCTTGATATATTCCATCATCCACACTGCTTGCCTTTCGTTTCGGAGCATTCCAATAACTTTCGGAAAACTGAGTTATTTTTGGGCTTAACTCAATTAGTCACGCTCAAGGTGGCATTCCAGGAGGAATATATGATGGAACACCTTAGTGTAATAGCTCGTTGGAACCGGGACAAGAATACCTACATGATAGGGTATTTGGATGTGAGTTTTAGTGACCTGAGGAGACAGGGTAGCTGATTTACTCTTTCTTGCAATAAAAAAGGAATATTTTAATTGGAAAATAAGAGGGAAAAGTGCCCCATGATTAAAATAATAATAAAATAAGACTCTAGAAGGATCCATGAGATCTATAAAAAGAAGGGGAGGAGGCCATTGAGGGATATCTTAGATTTGGTATTGCTTTTTGTATGAGAGGTTGAGAACCTAGATCTCTACTTCAGTGGTAGCCCAGGACGGAAACCCTCAAGTGATTTGTGAGTGTTGGACGAAAACCCAACTCTCTTGAGGAGACTTAATTAAGGAGTTTCGCAGAGATTCAGGGATATTGGAGTGAGGATCATTCAGATCTTCAATTGGTGCGTCATTGTCTTTCAGCGGATTCAGTGGTAGTTGTTGTTGGAAGGAGAGTGCAATTGTTCAGTATTGGAGGCTAGCGCATTGCAGCAGTTCATATTGGTGGCCAGTTTTCCATCTCAGCTATTTTGGGTCAAATATGCATGTAACCCCAGTTTACCATTTATAATAAAACACTGAGATTCTTCTCGTTCAATGTGTAATGGATTGCAGTGCTCTATATGTTTTTATTTTACATGGCAATCTTTTGTTAAGTAAATGTTGATTTTATGGCATAATGTTGGGTTAAGTTATTTTCTGCAATTTTAGTTAAAATATCCCATTTGGGATATTACAGTGGTATCAGAGCTGGTGATCTTGCCAGCCAGAGGGGTTACTTGCCAAAGTACCAGGAAAGCCAAGTTTAAGGGTTTTCATTGCAGATTCTTGAGTTGCAGCGGTTACTATTTGAAGGTTACTTCGTCGAGTTGTCGGAACCGTAACTTGATTACAATTGGGTTTTGTTCAAAGGTGCAATTTGATCACACCAGGATCACACCAAGTGAGATTTGGTACGTTGTAGAATCCCATCAAGTTCAAAACAACTGCAAATGAATTCTCCACAGAAATTTTGGACGAAATTGTCCCACAGTGTGACCGAGCGGAATTTCGTAATCGATTAAGGCATGAAATCCTTGGGTGGAGTATGTAGAGTTTAATACGACCTCTCTTTCCCCTATGTCGACTCTGGCAGCAACAATAACTTGGATGCACCTTGGCTGTGGGGCAAGTACAAGACGACCCTTGCACATAATCAAGGGAGTATTGAATACTGTAGGCTCAATTCCTCGGTTGAGCGTGACTGGTTGGAGAACTGTGGACGATATCGGGACCATCCTCTGCACACCAAGTTTCATTCTATATTTTCTTCCTGTACATTTCTTAATTTAATTGAGAGAGGATGCTATGTCTTGTCCGGAATATCTCTGTTATGAAGTTTTTTTCAATTGCTGTAATAATTTTCTGAGCTTAAAATATAGATATCAATTGCTAGTTAGAGTTGAATACTTCCTGCACATGTCACTGTGTGTTAACGATTAGCACCAATAAAATAATTCACCTACAACAGTATATGTGTGACAAGGGACCACTCTGGGTGGGTTAGAAAACTCAGAAAATGTTGTCCTCATGCAAACATTCTGTCATGGGGGAATTCCTAAACAAATTAAGGAAATCAACCACAAAAATTGTTTCCCTAACCCTCCATGCACCAATAGACCAGCAAACAAAATTGAACAACAAACCCTTTTCAAGAGGGACTTATGCCTTTCTTCAAAGAGAATAGTCAAAGGATGTGCAGAAGGGGCAGGAGATAGGTCACAAATTATTTTCATTTGGAACAAATTTGAAGCACACGAAGATCACATGGAGAGTTCTTTCCAAACTTGATGAACTTAATGAACTCCTTTCCAAATTAAGCTAGTTAGAAGGGAAGAAACTGATTTGGGCCCTAAAACCTGCTATGCTTGCTCTTATACAAGCCAAGTTCTTGGAAGAACCTTGTGAGAGGTTCAGACTTCCAGTTGCATCATGCCTCAGTAACATTATGAGGTTGACTGCACCTATAGATTCTTTCAGTGATGATGTCATGAGGGAAGTTTTCAAGTTAGTAGTGGGGAATTTTCAGGATTTGGACAATTGTGCAAGCGCTACCTTTGGGAAGAAGCTTGAGGTTTTAGGAGGTATGGCCACATTCAGAACGTATGACATCATGTTTGATCTTGATTGTGATGGTTTGATTCTGCAGATGTTCCAATGCTTCTTCAACATTAGGAGACATCATTCTAACACAGTCATAGCACACATGCAGTCCATCCTGTCGTCATGTATGAGACCATGATGCCATTTGTCGAGAGCTGCAGACTAGGTTGTTGAGAATTTGGAGGAGAGAACAGTTAATCTCACCTGTTGCTTCTGAGCTAGCCTAAGGGTTGGTTGAGGTTGTTCAGGAGATAGTTGACCAGGGAGGAGCTGCTCCAGTTTGGTGGATCAAGTAGCAAGAACGAGTTGAGGAGGAAGGGACTTTGCTTCATCAGCAAAGCACCTTGGGGGCCTGATCACTCATGCTTGAGTGATGCTGATGATGTGGCAAAGGTAGAGCAAGAGGACATTCCTTCTGTATGCTAGGATGAGGAGTCTTCTTTAGATGAGTCCATGGGGTCATATGAGGATGCTTTTGGGGAGCATGGGCAACGATGTGGAGTTGGTGATAGTAGGCCAGATTTGAATTCCAGTGTGCAAGGTGAGCAGTCAGGGGACTCTATGGGAGATATCCTGGATGAGGAGTCACTTGTGATGATTTAGCAGGAGCAGCCCATGGTGGAGCATGAGTCAGCTGAGGGGAGGCTATGCGCATCATGCATGATAGTCCTTTGGGGGAGAACCAGATGGAGGCTCACATTGAGTCTGTGATGGATGTACGACTACCCTTAGGGTCGGCCATTGGTGAGGAGCAGACATATGTACGAGCATCTAGTAGGGTGGAAGTAGTTGCAGATACTTATCCTTAGGAGATGTTGGAGGTTGATGGGATAATTTTGCAGGAGGCTAGTAGACAACAGGAGCATGATATTCCTAATCAGGGGAGGGAGGAGCTACTGGAGATGGTGGAGCATCCATCTTTGGGCCGACACACTGATGAGGTGCAGATAGATGCACATGTAGTTAGCAGAGCTACAGTGCTTTTAGGGAGTAACACTCTCTAGGAGTACATCGATGGGGCTTGCAACCTATCTTGCCCACCTTGGCCTTTATAGAGAGAGGGGCCTTCTTCTGCAGGCAGATCTCGTCAACAGACAAGATGGGGCAGCACGAGTTGAGTATGGACTGGCGACCTCACACCATACTTTTTCTGTGTGTAGGTGTCACTACCTTTGATTCTTCTTCCGGGATATATTGTTGGGAGATCATGAGTTGGTATGCTATTTATGGTACGATCTTCTTCGTCAGGAGCATAGCGGAGCTAGGACCCGTAAACACAACAGATACCACAGTTTCCAGTTGGCAGTGGGGCACAAGTCAACAACTCTTTAATATTCTATCCTGACTTTGGGAAAGTGGGGTTAGCATGAGATTGAGTCAAGACTTGGATTGGAGAGAGGTGATGAGTTGGTACGTTGTTGGTGGGGGAGCTTACATAGTTAGAGCTACAACACAACAAGAGACATGGAGCATTGATGCTTGTTGGTGGTCTTCGCTTCATGGGGTAGCAGCTATAGCCAGAGGCAGTGCGTAGTCTGAGCTAGGGGACTTGGGCAATGATTGGCCATGGTGGCGTTGGGATCCGGGAGGATTGATTGAGGATAGGTGCCATGAGAGATTAGTTTGGGATCTCGACATCGAGGGGTTTGTTCTGGGTGATTTGACATAGGAGAATAGCAACACCTAGGGTTTTTGTATGGGATCCAGGCATTGGGTCTCAGTTGCATCGGGCCAACATGGTGGCCCACATATTTGGATTGCTTGAGGGAAAGAAATCTTGGGGCAGAAGGTCTGTAATATTCCTTTTTTTGGTGTCACCTATGACAGGGTTAGGATGGACTTCCAGAGTTGGGAAGCAGACAGGTCACAGGTATAGGTTGGTGTTATCAGCAGGCCCAAGGGCTCTTTGGAGGGGTTTTGAGGAGTTTCAATGAGCACCGATGGCATTCACTTGATATATTCCATCATCCGCACTGTTTGCCTTTCATTCCGAAGCATTCCAATAACTTTAGGAAAACTGAGTTATTTTTGGGCTTAACTCAATTAATTACGTTCAAGGTGGCATTCCGGGAGGAATACGTGATGGAACACCTTAGTGTAATAGCTCGTTGGAACCGAGACGAGAATACCTACATGATGGGGTGGTTGGACGTGAGTTTCGGTGACCTGAGGAGACATAGTAGCCGATTTACTCTTTCCTGCATTAAAAAAGAATATTTTAATTGGAAAATAAGAGGGAAAAAGTGCCCCATGATTAAATAATAATAAAATAAGGTTCTAGAAGGATCCATGAGATCTATAAAAAGAAGAGGAGGCCATTGAGGGATATCTTGGATTTGGTAATACTTTTTGTATGAGAGTTTGAGAACCCGGTTCTCTACTTCATTGGCAGCCCAGGACGGAAACCCTCGGGTGATTTGTGAGTCTTGGACGAAAACCCAACTCTCTTGAGGAGTAGGAGTTTCGCAGAGCTTCAGGGATATTAGATTGAGGATCATTCAGATCTTCAATTGGTGCGTCATTGTCTTTCAGTGGGTTTAGTGGCAACTGTTGTTGGAGGGAGAGTGCAGTTGTTCAATTTTGGAGGCTAGCACAGTGCAGCGGTTCATATTGGTGGCCAATTTTCCATCTCAGCTATTTTGGGTCAGATATGCATGTAACCCCAGTTTACCATTTATAATAAAATGCTGAGATTCTTCCTGTTCAATGTGTAATGGATTGCAATGCTCTATATGTTTTTATTTACATGGCAATCTTTTGTTAAGTAAATGTTGATTTTATGGCATAATGTGGGGTTAAGTTATTTTCTGCAATTTTAGTTAAAATATTCCATTTGGGATATTATAGATTGGTCATCCATGATCTGCTGGATTAAGGGGTGTTGAGGCTTTGTGAGTGAGATATTGCTTGGGAGGACATATGGCCGACACTTTGTGTTGATGTCTAGGTCCCAAAGAAGGGAAGGATGGTGTGGGTCATGGAGCTCTAACCATTGACACGCACTTAGGTCCTTGGGTTGGTGGTTAGCAAGTAAGCCTAATGGTACCTAAAGGGGCTGAAAGCTTGAGTCCACCTTATTCCCACTTGGATAGATTTCCCTAGTGAGGAATCTAGTCCGTGGCATTGTGGTGCCTAAATTGTTGAGAGACCAATGGATAGATTTCCCTGGTCAGGAGTCTAGTCCATGGCATTGCGGTGCCTAAAGTTCTTCAATTTTTCATATAGTTTGAGATCTTCTATTATATTTGTATATGATTAATACCTCCCTAGTTAAGAGGGAGAGTTGGAAAATGTAACTAGGTTCGGTCTTCATTTAATGTACTTGAGTCATCTTGTAATGTATTTGACAAAAGAATAAAGAAGAGAATTTTTGTTATTATTATTGTGACTTATTAAAACATGGGTTTCATGCTTGGGTCACCATGTTTTAGGTCAAAGTCCCCATTGCAGACTTCTAGGATTTGTTTCGAGTTGATAGAGTCATTATACATTTAAAGAGACCCTTCTTGGGCTTTTGAATCATGTAAAAAGGTTTAATATTGAGTAAAATATGAATTATTTGACATCCACACCAAGTCGGCCTAAAGGGGATCGTGTCGGCCTAAGAGACACCTATTCGACCTCACCTATAGCCTATAAAAGGAAGGAAATCAAATTCATTTGGAGCACACTCTCTCATAGCAAGTTCAATATCTCTTTTAGCTGGGAAAATTTTGAAGTTTGTTGTTGGGAAGCCAAAAGAAGTGCGAGTTTGGGGAAGTCTAAGGAGAAGAGGAAAAATGAAATTTTGGTCCTTTCTCTCCTTGTTTCGTGCCCTAGTTTGGGAGATTGAAGTCTTCCAAGTTTTGCTACTGTCGAAAGCCGTATGTTGTTGGAAGTTGCTGCTTAGTCGAAGTTGTTAGAAAAGTGGTCAAATATTTGGGAGGCTGACTTGGTGTGGAGGGAAGGTTTGGTATATGTCTAGGGTGAAGAATCTCAAAGAATATTATTGAAAGCAAGAATTATCTTGACTGGGTTTTCCCCTCGAGGGGGGTTTTGCCCTGGCATAGTACCTACATATGGTGTCTATTGTTTTATGTGTTGCTGCTTTGGTAATTGCTTGATGAACAAAAGAAAGAAGATATAAAGAATCGTAATAGCAAGAAACATCACAAGTAATTATAAAGAATAAGAAAATCTTTCTGCCATTCTGATTTTCTAACACATCATGCCCATGTGCCAAATATTTCCTTAGAGCATGCCATGTCATAACTACGTGCCTATTTGATGGATGTTGCCTTATTCCAAAGCCCAGATGAGGATGTTTATCACTGAGATGACTTTGGAGAGCTAGTGTATCATGCCCATGTGCCAATGCTTGCCTTAGATCATCCCATGTCATCCTCACATGTAATATCGCATTTATTAATTTTGATAATTTTCTCGTGATTTTGCGTAAGAAAAATATTGCCATAAATTCGATAAACAAATTTCATAGATTGAACCATAAAAATAATGACAAACAAGGAAATATAAACTGCAAACAAGGAAATATAAATCAACGCTTGTAGCAAATCTTAGCTTTATTTATATATTACTATACAAACTAATTTTACAAATCTGGAGGATAGTTGAGATGGGATCCTTCAACTGAATATGGCCTCAGGATATATTTACAGCAACAGTGGGTCTGGCCTCCCAAAACATAAATGCAACCAATAATCACTCTTGTGAATTCTGAATGAATTCACCAAGGGATGAGTTTTCGTCCACTCTCACCAAATCACCTATAAGGGTTTCTGTCTTGGGGAGTGAAGGAAGATTTTGGAGGAAACTTGGAGGGAAGGCTAGGGAAGCCTTCTAACAGGGATTGCGGGCATTTTGGTGGCATTCAGCAGCAGATTCTTCAGGAGGACCGAATTGCCCAGCAGCAGAGCCATCCAAGCCCAACAGGGCCAATTTCCGGGGTTAAGCTTTGGCCAAGCCCTTTGTGGGTTATTCTTGGTTTATTGAGGAGAGGTTGGGATTAATTTCTCGTAAATTTCTGAGCAACGTAGCAGGCCCTAGCTACTGATTTTTGTAGCATCAGATGTGCTCTAGCCTTGGAAATTTGCAAAGAGGCTAAGACACATGTATTCTACAAGACGCATAAATCATTTGGAGAAATTCCACCTAGAGATGGCTTAATTAAAATAATTAATCAAATTCTTAATATTTCCTAAGTCTAAACTTAGGAAATATGATTAATTAAATGGTATTAATTAAGTCAGTTGTGAATCTTCTAGAAAAAGTCGTGAATCAAGTCTTAGTTAATCTTAGCCATCAGTTAAGTTTTAATCGTTGTCGTTAAAATCTCAACGAGAGATTATAAGAACTCGATGGGCACTTGGAGAACACACTTGCAGAGATCGAATTCATTGGCAGATCGATTTCCTAAGTACCAGTGCTGAGTTTCTGGAGAGAGAGCTAGTGAGAGAGGGGCAAGGATAGTAAGGCCGAAAGAAGCTTTTCCAAATCTGGTGAATGAAAAGCAGAGGCAACAAATGCCATAGAGAGGCAGCGCAGAGGCCACACAAAGCTTCAGAGGAGATCCGTAATTTTGTTGGGAGACAAAATTGATTCAGTGCCAGAGGCTGGAGTGAGACCAGAGGGCCAGGAGCGTCAAGTTTCCAGACAACAACTAATCAGATATTGAAGGAGACACAATTCCTAGCTGTGTGACGTAGTACTGCATAGGTTGACGTAGTGACTGTGCAGAGGCAACACTGAGCAACTCATCCAGAGCCCAGATCAGTGTCGGATTTCCAGTGGCATAGTGAGAATTTTCTCGCTAACTTTTTGTCAGATTTTTCTCTGTATGGTTTGCCAATTTTGGGAAACCATAGACTTGTATCTAGAATTTACTATTTCATAATAAATAAACCCTCAACTGCTACACCGATTTTCTCTCCTTGGGTTATTCCAGGGACTTAGTCCAAAAATCACTGAGTTATTTGTGTGTTTGCATCTATTTTTCCTGCGTTGTATTTATTTTGTGAAGGCTGCAGCGTATTGATTTCTATATTTACCATAGCAAACAATAAATAATTTGTTTAGTAAATTAACAAATAGAAGAAATCTAATCAATTGCTGCAGTAGGATTCCAAGTTGTGGAATTTTCACATGGTATCAGAGCACAGGAGAAGCAGGAAGAGCTCAGTTGCAGGAGGAAAGGAGCTTCGAGGCATTGCATGAGCAACACCTCGAAACCCTAGGAGGCTGCGCAATCCATTAGCCAGCAGGGCAATATTTTGAGGAAAGTTTGTTTCTCTATGTCAGTCGATAGAGAACAAAATTTCTAGTTTGAAGATTGTCAGAGGCAGAGGGAGCAGCAACATTTTTCTTGTAGAGCAGATCTTCAACTTGGACGCAACTATTTTGCAACAGTTGCTGATAGAATAACATCAGAAGGAAAGAAGAGCACACACTGAGGGAATTCTTTCCTTAGGGAACTTCTAGCCAAGAAGTTCAAAATCTCCACGTAGAGTAGTAGTAGTCATGAGAAAATTTTCCCACTCCAGCAGGGAGTGCGTAGAGCTAGTTAGCAGCTGCGCAAAGGAGAAGAGGCAGAGTTCGACATTTTTGGCGAGATGGCATTAGCAGGGTTGAATGATCAGGATCAGTTGTACAGTTCATCCAACTATGTTACCTGGAAGGCCAAGATTTCCTGTCTTTTAGATGAACATGATCTCAAGACTTACATTAGTTTAGTGGTAACCCACGGACCCAGATAAGCATAAGACCTACAAAAAGGAGGTGGTGAAAGCAAAGAGGTTGATTCTCGATGGAGTTCGAGATCATGTAGTATCACACATAGCAGGAAAAGATACCGCCAAGAAGATATGGGATGCCCTTGCTACGCTATACGAGGGATCTTCCAAGCAACGAAAGATGTATGTGGAGGAGAAGTTGAGGTGTACCATGATGCAGAAAGGGGAGTGTATAGACCCCTTCCTTACTAAACTTTGGGAATCTGAGATCAACTATTTGTAGTTGGGTTAGCACCCCAACCCATAGAGTTTGTATGATTTTCCCTTAATAGCATGTCCAAGGAGTGGCAAGTGTTCGTACAGAGTATCCTGGCCAGAGAAAACTTGCCAGATTGGGACAGAATGTGGGCAGATTTGTAGCAGGAGGAGATGAGGCGAGACTTGGTGAAGAGCACCATCAGTGGAAGTAGCAGCAGTGGGATGAAGGAAGTAAAGGAGGAGGAGAATGCAACCCTTGCATCAAAGGGGCAGCATGAGTAGTGCAGAAGGAAGAAGGACATATCCAAGGTCAAATGCTTCAGATGTGGTGAACTTGGTCACTAAAACATCTAGTGTCCTGTCAGAAAGAGGGACAAAGAGGAGAAGCAGGACCAGCAAGCTGCATCCACAAAGATTGATAGGTTGTCCTCTAGACTGGAGGAAGAGTTTGCCATGATCACTGACATACCTCCAATGGTGAGGTGGGGTGATTTGATTTTGTAGCCACAGAGAGCTACAGATGGGCATGATCCTTGAGGACTACACCTCTTGGATCGATACCTTACTACTGGAGCCCATAACAGTAGTAGCAGGATCGACCAGTGATAGTTGGTGCAGTCATGTGACAAAGTGACAGATGTAGTATAGCTAGTAGTAGTCAGAGACTGAGCAACGCAGAGCAAAGTTGGAAGCAGTGCAGTTGGCAAAGAGAAGAGTCAGCAACAACGCAGAGGCTTCAGTGAAAGTGCAGAGACTAGCAACACTTAAGGAATTAGTTGACAGATGCATCAGACTGGTCACTGAACACAATTGGTTCAGTATGATGGACATCTCTTAGCAACAACAGATGAGAGACAGCTGTAGATGTTGCAGTGGCAACAACAACAAAGTTGCAGTGCAGATACAGTGGTTGGCAACAGTATCCAGGGTTAGCAACAAGCCAGGTGCAACGCAAAATCAAAGTTGCGCAGTAGTTGGTGGGCAGTAGGAGATGGTGTAGAATCAGAATATTGCTATCCGGAGGGCAACAATATTAGAGCACATTCGTTGTTAAGAGAGAGTGTTGATTTTTGTAGCATCGGATGTGCTCTAGCCTCGAGAATTTGCAGAGAGGCTAAGACACATGCATTCTACAAGACCCAGAAATTGTTTGGAGAAATTCCACCCAGAGATGGATTAATTAAAATAATTAATCAATTTTTTTAATATTTCCCATGTCTAAACTTAGGAAATATGATTAATTAAAAGGTATTAATTAAGACAAGTGCGAATCCTCTAGAAAAAGACATGGATCAAGTCTTGGTTAATCTTAGCCATCGGTTAAGTATTAATCGTGGCCGTTGAAGTCTAAACGAGATATTATAAGAAGAACTTGATGGGCACTTTGTTAATTTTGGACAACTAGGTCCAAACTCCATATTGTGATGCTCAGATGAAGATGCCAATATTTTTATTGGACTCCTCTTTTGGAGAGGTGCAATATCGATCTAAAGATCATCTTGATCCGATGAGCAGAACATTTATTTTGAATTAATTCCACTTATGTGCAAGGTCGGCTAGAATTGTAATGTAGGCTTGAAGCCCCAATAGATGTGTCACACACCCTCACTGATGGATATATATAGGTCAATGTTGGAGGCCATTTTCACCATCACTCATCACACATTCTCTCTCATAATCTGATTGGATCGATCATCATCTTGGAGGTTCTTCTTCTCTCACACGTGGGAAAACGCAGTAAAGGATTTTTTGTTTCAACCTAGGGTGTCAACTCAGATTTGACCAACGTTGAATTTAGTCAACGCATGGTCAACTTGACCTCAAACTCTCCACAAATTCCAATTTCTATAGTCCACATTTTCTGGCACAGAAATCGAGGCTGGACATTGACTTTTGCTGCTGCTGTTTTTGCATTGACTATTGACTGGATAGAGTTTACTTTTATTGACTTTGGGTTGACTATTATAGAGCTGTCCGAGAGGGTTGTGTGACACATTATAGTTGGCTGACCGTGTAGAGACTTTGCTGGTTGAAGCATCCTGTTGATCGTTGTAATGCACCACAACACATATATTTTGCTGATCAAGTTAAGTGTATTTTTGGCTTGTCTTCTGTCGATCTATTGGTATTTTCTATCAGCATTTTACTTTCTTGTTTATGTGATTTTTGTTTGATATCGGGTATAAAAGTGAAGTTGCATCAAGCATAGAACATCTACGAAAATTTACATGGTATCAGAGCTAAGGTGGAGACAAAGCCCAAGTTTGTATTGAAAGCAATCACCGAAGAAGGAGCATTTGTCAAGGACCCATGGGTACCTCAAACTATAATGGCTTCAAATTTGATGACAAGTTGACTTGGAAGGAAGACTTCCATGCTTGGAAGATGTCTTTGGATTTAATGTTGGAAGACCAAGATGTCATGGACTATGTGCAGGGTAAAATCCAAGAGCCTCCATCATCTGCACCTGCTGTCACCAAGTCAAAGTATAAGAAGGGGGAAATCAAAGCAAAGTTGATCATCCGGGATTCCATCCATAAGAGTCTGGTTGCCTACATCTCTGAGCTGCGCACATCTAAGGAGATGTATGATAACTTGGTCAATATGTTTAGGGCCAACAATGCAAATCAAGGCCCTTTTTTTAAGAACCAATTGGAGAATCTTAAGAAAGGAAGGGTTGAATCTGTTCAATCTTATTGTCTGAAGTTGACCAAAATCAGAAATAAACTTTTGGCCATTGGGGAGACAATAGCTGATCTAGAAATGATTCTCACCGCACTTGGAGGTTTCTCCTCCGAATGGCATGTATTCAATAATACCATTCTCAATAACAATGTGATTCTTGATTTTGCCGAAGTATCGTTGAGATGCACTCAAGAGGAAACAGGAATGAAGGAATATGAAAATGAAGGTAATGTTGCCTTCACCGCTCGTGCGAAGAAGAAGAACAATGGTGGTCCGAGGAACCATGGAAGAGTCGGGGTCCAAGGAAAGAAAGGAAGATGTTACACAAGTAACAAGACCGGCCACTATGCTAGCGAATGCCCTAATAAGAAGGATTCTCCTGGGGACGATGACAACAACAACAAAAGGAAGAATGGAAATCAAAGGAACAATAGGTTCAAAGGAAAGAGGAAGGCTCCCTCTGGTTGCAATGGAAATGGGCAACCTTTCAAAAGGTCGAGAAATTCTAGGTATGAGGAATCTAATGTTGTTGATGATAAAAGAAATGAATTCATTCTTGTATTTGCCCTCTTTGCTGCATCTCCATCCGACACTATGGATGTCTGGTTGATTGATAGTGGTGCCTCAAGGCACCTCAATGGGTTTAAGGAAGCACTTTCTGATTTGATTAAGAAGGATGTTAATCTAAAAATTATCCTTGGAGATAATGCCACATATCCCGTGAAAGGGACAGGGACTGTGACCCTCCACTTATCTCAAGGTCAAGTCCTCTGCTTGCAAGATGTACTATATGTACCTGATTTGAAGAAGAACCTTGTGTCTATTTCGGCCATGGAAGACAAAGGTTTCAATGTGGCATTCGTTGATGGGAAGGTATGCATCTGGAAGAAGAGCTTCAAGGAAGGTATCATGATTGGGTTTAGAGTTGATACACTCTACCAGGTTGGAGGAAGTCCACTGGGAGCTATGACATGTGATACTATTCGCCAAACCAAACTATGGCACCGAAGGTTTGGACACCACTACAAAGCCCTGCCCGAAGCAAGGAAGGTGGTGACAGGGATGCCCTAATTCAAAAATGATCATGAAGGTGTATGTCAGGGTTGTGCCGAAGGAAAGCATACAAGGGGACCTTTCCCCTCAAGTGTCACAAAGACATCTGATGTCTTGCAATTGATACATTCTAATTTGTCTGGTATGCTTCCCGTGACATCCTTGGGAGGATGCTCGTATTATATGACTTTTATAGATGACTTCTCTCACAAAACCTGGATATACTTCTTGAAGAAGAAGGATGAGGCTTTCATGTGGTTTTGTACTTTCAAAGCCTTGGTGGAAAATCAAACAAGGAAAAAGATCAAGATTTTGAGGACCGATAATGGCATTGGATATGAGACGAACAAGTTCAACAACTTTTGCAGAGAAGATGCCATCAAGAGGGAGACCACAACTGTATAGGCTCCTGAGAAAAATGGCGTTGCTGAAAGAGAGAGCAAGACCATTGTGGAAGTTGCCCGTGCCATGCTATGTGACCAAGGTCTTCCGAAGTTTTTGTGGGGAGAAGTTGCGAACACTGTTGTGTACATACAAAACCGATGCCCGCATTCTGCTATGGACTCCAAAATTCCCGAAGAGGTTTTCTTAGGTAAGAAACCTAATGTATCACATTTAAGAGTTTTTGGATGTCTTGTTTATTTTCATGTGCTGAAAGAGAAGAGGAGCAAGCTAGATGCTTCTGGGAAGAAGTGAATGTTTGTGGGCTACAGTGAAACGTCAAAGGCTTATATAGTCTATGTGCCTAGTCAAAGAGAAGTGGAGATATGCCACGATGTTACCTTTGATGAAGATGCTTCCATTAGGAAAGTAATCAATCTTCCGAGCTCTGAAGAAGATCATGAAGTAAGGTCTGTAATCAAGAAGAAACGAAGGATGAGACGATGCTCGATGTTGAAGGACCGATGGACCCTATTGATCCACCTCCTTCAATGAAGAGAAGACCCTCATGGCTTAGGGATACTCTCGAAGATGCCGAGAAACATATGGCCGCAAGGGGGACATTCCGTGAAAGTAAGAAGCCGAATAGATACCAAGGGTATCTAGCAGCCATGAGTAGAATCGTACAATCTGACCCTGGATCTTTTGAGGAAGTCGTAAAGCATCATGTCTGGAAGGATGCTATGCATGAAGAGCACGAGTCCATTATGAAGAATGATGTCTGGGATGTGGTTCCGAGACTGGAGGACAAAGCAGTTGTCACCTCGAAATGGCTCTATAAGATCAAGCATGGATCTGATGGTAGTGCTGAAAAGTTCAAGGCAAGATTTGTTGCCCGTGGCTTCTCTCAAAAGGAAGGCGTAGACTATGATGACATATTTGCACCTGTGGCCCGATATACCACCATTTGATCTATCATAGCCCTTGCTGCTACACAAGGATGGAATCTTCATCAGATGGATGTGAAGACCGCCTTTCTGCATGGTGCGATAAAGGAAGAGGTGTATGTGGACCAACCTTTGGGGTTTCAAATCCAGTATAGAGACACCCATGTATGCAGGTTGAAGAAATGCCTCTATGGGTTGAAGCAAGCCCCCAGGGCTTGGTACGAGAGGATAGATAGCTACTTGATGAAGCTGGGCTTCACTCTTAGTAATGCTGATCCGAACCTTTACTTCAAGGTTGATAGAGAAAAGCCTCTCATTCTGGTGCTATATGATCTCTTCCTAACGGGTGCTGACCTCATTCATCAGTGTAAGAGGGAGCTCGCTTCTGAGTTCGAGATGAAGGACCTAGGATTGATGCATTACTTCCTAGGCCTGGAGGTGTGGCAGAGACCTGGCGAGATTTTCCTTTCTCAAGGAAAATATATTGTGAAGCTGCTAGAAAGATTTGGAATGGTGGACTGTAAGTCTGTGTCGACACTGATGGAGCTCAACTTTAAGGAGTTGAGTGGAAGTGTTGCTGGGCCTGTGCTAGCAAATCTTACTGAGTATCGTCATCTCGTAGGGGCCTTGATGTTCTTAGTGAACACCCGTCCCGACGTATGTTTTGCAGTCAACACTTTTTGATCCTCATCATATTCACTAGGTTGGTGCCAAGAATCTGTTGAGATATCTTCGGGGCATGATAAACCATGGCCTGAGATACACTGTCGGGAGTGTGACACTCCATGGATATACTGATGCCGATTGGGTTGGCAGTGTGGTGGATCGCAAGAGCACATCTGGACGCTGCTTCACACTTGGGTCTGCTTCGATATCTTGGATGAGCAGGAAGTAGAAGTCGGTGCCTTTGAGCACCACTGAGGCTGAATACATTGCAGCGAGTATGGCCTGTTGTGAAGCAGTTTGGTTGCGAAAGCTCTTTAGTGAGTTGTTTGGGCAAGTGCTAGATACCACCGTTATCCTTTGTGATAACTAGAGTTGGATTCGTTTGTCAGAGAATCTCGTGTTCCACGATCAATCCAAGCATATTGATATCAGGTATCACTTTATCCGAGATATGGTACAACGAGGGGCTGTAAGGCTCAATCATATAGGAACTGATGAGTAGGTCGCAGATATTCTCACAAAGCCCTTGGGGAAGGTCAAGTTCCTAACCTTC
Organism: Pinus albicaulis; assembly: GCA_034641835.2. Classification (NCBI taxonomy): domain Eukaryota; kingdom Viridiplantae; phylum Streptophyta; class Pinopsida; order Pinales; family Pinaceae; genus Pinus; species Pinus albicaulis. Next base: position 538,840,465 of record CM076580.1, on the reverse strand, counting down.
CATGAGAATCTTGGAATCGTGGAATGACCCTATTCTGAGGGTCCTGTTGGACGATTAGCTCTCGGAGCTCCAAGGGGCTTTGGGGATTGCTTCTTGGAGTTATAAGCAACCACAGGGCTAGGCTTGCCGAACCTTGTTGGTGTGCTTCTGCCCCATCGTTATGATGTTGAGTTGGTTCACCTCTCATGATCTATGCCCCGCATGCATCCTACCCATGGAGTCTCGGACTCATGGGAAGTACCTCTCATTTGGCCAATGAGGTGGGAAAAGCTACAGACTAGTAGCAAAGACCGATGGACGCATCGAAGATTTCCGTACTCTCTATGTCTAGGATGACACGTGTCCAACCACTTGATTTGGGATAAAGTATAGTGAGGTTTCGGACCTCCAACTAACTTCGGGTTAGTTAAACCAACTTCGGGTTGGTATGTGACTCTTTTGAGTCCTATAGAGGTTTCGGACCTTTGAGCTGAATTTGTTAGCCAGAAGTGATGTCTTTGTGACTCACCTTTTGTTCTGAAATAAAGAAGCCAGCAAAGAAAGTTACGGCGGGATGACGCACGATGTTTGGATGGCATAGGTGGATGGAGTTCTCCCTAGTTGAGAGGGAGTGTTAATTTTGGACAACTAGGTCCAAACTCCATGTTGTGATGCTTAGATGAAGATGCCAATATTTTTATTGGACTCCTCTTTCGGAGAGGTGCAAGATCGATCTAAAGATCATCTTGATCCGATGAGGAGAACATTTATTTTGAATTAATTCCACTTATGTGCAAGGTCGGCCAGAATTGTAATGTAAGCTTGAAGCCCCAACAGATGTGTCACACACCCTCACTGATGGATATATATAGGTCAACGTTGGAGGTCATTTACACCATCACTCATTACACATCTCTCTCATCATCTGATTGGTTCGATCATCATCTTGGAGGTTCTTCTCTCACACGTGGGAAAATGCAGCAAGGGATTTTTTGTTTTGACCTAGGGTTTTAGCTCAGATTTGACCAGCGTTGACTTTGTTCAACGCATGGTCAACTTGACCTCAAACTTTCCACAAATTCCGATTTTTGTAGTCCATATTTTTTGGCACAGAAATTGAGGCTGGACATTGACTTTGACTTGGCTATGTTGACTTTTGCTGTCGCTGTTTTGCGTTGACCGTTGACTGGACAATGTTGACTTTTGTTGACTTTGGGTTGATTGTTATAGAGCTGTCCGAGAGGGTTGTGTGACAAATTCTGGCTGGCTGACCGTGTAGAGACTTTGGTGGTTGAAGCATCCTGTTGACCGCCGTAATGCACCACAACACATATATTTTACTGATCAAGTTAAGTGTATTTTTGGCTAGTCTTCTGTCGATCTATTTGTATGTTCTATCAACATTTTACTTTCTTGTTTATGTGATTGCTATTTGATATCGGGTATAAAAGTAAAGTTGCATCAAGCATAGAACATCTACGAAAATTTACACACTTGGAGAACACGCTTACAGAGATCGAATTCACTGGCAGATCGATTTCTTGAATAGCAGCGCTGAGTTATTAGAGAGAGAGCTAGTGAGCTCGTTGCAGTGAAAGAGGGGCAGGGATAGTAAGGACGAAGGAAGATTTTCCAGATCCGGCGAGTGCAAATTAGAGAGGCAGTGCAAAGCTTCATAGGAGATCCATAATTTTGCTGGGAGACAGAGTTGATTCAGTGCTAGAGGTTGGAGTGAGACATTGGAGGGCTAGGAGGGTCGAGTTTCCAGAAAACAGCTGATCAAATAGCGAAGGAGACGTAGTTCCTTGCTGTGTGATGGAGTTCTGCGTAGGCTGAGGCAGTGCTGCGTAGGCTGACGCAGAGGCAACACAGAGCAGCTCATTCGGAGCTCGAATCAGTGTCAGTTCACTTTGCTATAGAGTGAGAATTTTCTCACTAACTTTTTGTCAGATTTTTCTCTGTATGGTTTGCCAGTTTGGGAAACCATAAACTTGTACTCAAAATTTACTACTGCATAATAAACAAACCCTCAACTGCCGCACCGGTTTTCCCGCATTGGGTTTTCCTGGGGATTTAGTCCAAAAATAACTGATTTATTTGTGTGTGTGCATCTGTCTTTCTTGCGTTGTATTTATTCCACAGTATTTATTTTGTGAAGGCAATAGCGTATTGATTTTGATATTTACCGTAGCAAATAGTAAATAATTTGTTCAGTAAATTAACAAATAAAAGAAATCCAATCAGTTGCTACAGTAGGATTCTAAGTTGTGGAATTTTCACACTAGCAACAGATCATTCCGGGCAGCAACACATTTTTGGGCATTTCTAGCGCAAAGCTACAGCCACACAGAGCGGAGGGTGTCTGACATTATATTTTTGGTCTTCTCTAGATTGCCTTGAGCAAGCCCAGGTGCATTCCTTCTAGGACCTATTTTGTACACCTCTTCATATCAATAATGTGAAAATTCCTAGATCTGGAATCCTATTGCAGCAACTAGTATTAATTCTTCTAACTGATAAATTCATTATTCAGTTTATTGCTATGGTAACATCGAATTAAACACACTGCAACCTTCACTAAATAAACTGCGGAAAAATACTAGTGCAGAAACAAAACTGAAAGATAAAATTATACACATCTGACACAGATGTTTTTGGACTAATGTCCCTGGAAAAACCCAATGTGGGAAAATCGGTGCAACAACTGAGGGTTTATATATTATGCAGTAGTAATTTCTGAATACAATCTCTTGATGCCTTTCCCTATAATCCAGTTACAGAGAATATCATTGATGGAGAGATTAGTGAGGTTACCTGCCCACTATCACTAGAAATCTCGGCTGATTCGGCCACTGAATGAATTGCCCTTGAGAGCCTCTGTACTGCCTTTGCATAGTCTCTGCACTACCTTTGTGCAGTCCCAGCGTCAACCCTCCTGGGTAAAACGTCACCCCTTCTGTGGATTGATTTGCTACCCAGGAACTTCGATTTCTGCCCCCAATCTCACACCTCGGATTTCGGCTTCTGCAATCGATTCCTTCAACAAATTTTTGGATTCCCTCTTGGCCTTTACGTAGCCCTGCGTGGGTTTGTGTCACCCTCTCTGGCTTTGCTGGATCTCTCTTTGCGTTTGGTACTGAAGATCTGACTGCTGTTAAACTCTACGCTGTCCTTTTGAAGCTGCTGCGCTACTGCTGAGTTTTGCACTGTGCTTTCTTGCACTGCTGCCAACTCTGCTCTACGCTACTTAGGTTCTGGCATTGCTAGCTACTGCACTGTCAATTCCGCACTCGTCCATCCTGCTACATCTGATTTGGGCTCCCATAGCAAGGTATTGATCCAAGAGGTGGACTCCTCAAGGATCTTGCCCATTCTGTAGATCTTCGGGTCTACAGCTCCAAGTCAGTCCACCTCTCTCTTGGAGGTATATGAGCTATCATGACAAACTCCTCATCAATCCTGGCGGGTGTGGCTTGTGGATCATGCTTCTAGTCTTTGTCTCTCTTCTTGAGAGGACACTGTGTGGCAAATGACCCATTTCGCCACACTGGAAGCATTTGATCTTGGAAAGGTCCTTCTTCCTCCTGCATTGGTTGGTCTTGTTGCCCCTTTGATGCAAGGGCCACATTATCCTCCTCTATCGGCTTCTTCCCACTACTGCTGCTGCCCTGAATTTGACACTTGAGTAAGTCCCTCCTCATCTCTTCTTGCTGAAGAGCAATCCACAATTACTCCCAGTCCAACAAATTCTCTATGCCTAGGATGCTTTGGAAAAGGACCTGATAGTCTTTGGACACTGAGTTGAGGGCTAATCTGCCCATTTCGGTGGCCTGAGGAGTTGATCCTACAACTGACAGCTGATCTTGGTTCTCCTGAAGTCTGGAAAGGAGCAGATCCATGTGCTCACCTTTCTTCATCCTAGTAGTCCGCATCTTCTCTTCCAGATACATCTTTTGCTACTCGGAAGATCCTTGATATAGCTTCTCCAAGAACTGCCACATTTCTCTAGCTGTTGCTTTGCTAGCTATGTGACACACGACATGATCCCTTACTCCATCAAGGATCAGGCGCTTTGCCTTAGCCATATTCTTCTTGTGTTCCTTCAGAGGATCTGCATCTACTGGAACAACCAACACACCTTCGACGAAGAGCTTGAGATCATGCTCATCCAGTAGGCATTTGATCCTTTCCTACCAGATCACATAGTTGGAGGCTCCCTCCAATCGATCTTGATCTCTCAGCCTGCTTGCTGCCATTTTTTCCGATTGAAAATGTCAAATCTAGCTCCCTCTCTTTCTCCTCTGCGCAGTGCTGGACTAGCTTATGTACTCCTCGCTGGGGATGGTAGATCTGCCACCCAAAATTATTGCTCAACTCTCGAAAAATAGAATTCCCGGCTAGGAATTCCCCAAGGAAAAAATTCCCACAAAGTGTCTCTAGATCTCTCTTCTGACGTTTCTGCACCTACAATCACTGTTGTGTAGAAACTGCGTCCCTCTGGCTGCTGATCTGCTGTGCTGCTCCCTCTACTTCTGCCAAACTGCAATCTGAAAAATCTTTCCTCTCTGTCGACTCACTCAGAGAGAGATTTTCCTTGCTGGTTTTGGCCCTCCTAGCTTGGACTGCGTAATCTGCTGGGAGACCGATCTGCTGCTTATGCAACTCTTTGATCCTGACTTCACCAACGCTTGATCTACAGATCTGTTCTTCCGTTCCTCCTGGACTAAGCTATACAAGCTTGATACCATGTGAAAATTCCTAGATTTGGAATCCTATTGCAGCAACTGGTATTAATTCTTCTAACTGATAAATTAATTATTCAGTTTATTGCTACGACAACATCGAATTAAACTCACTTCAACCTTCACTAAATAAACTACTGAAAAATACAAGTGTGGAAACAAAATTGAACAAGATCAAATCATAGACACATATGACATAGTTGTTTTTGGACTAATGTCCCTGGAAAAACCCATTGCGGGAAAACCGGTGCAGCAGCGGAGGTTTTATATATTATGCAGTAGTAATTTCTGAATAAAATCTCTTGATTCCTTTCTTGATAATCCAGTTATAGAGAAAATCACTGACAAAGAGATTTGTGAGGTTACTTCACACTATCACTGGAAATCTCGGCTGATCCGGTCACTGAATGTGCTGCCTCTAACAGCCTCTACGCTGCCTTTGCACAGTCCCAACGTCAACCCTCATGGGTACAACGTCACCCCTTTTATGGATCGATTTGCTGCCCAGAAACTTATATTTCTGCCTCCCTGTCTCACACCTCGGCTTCCGGCTTCTACAATCGATTCCTTAAGCAAATTTATGGATTCCCTCTTGGCCTCTGCATGGCTCTGCGTCAGCGTCTCTGGCTCTGCGTTGGATTTGTTGGATCTCTTCTGCCTTCTCTATTGATGATTCTCTGACCGAGAATGATTTCTCTTCAGATACTATCCCTGCCCCTCTCTGCAAAGAATCTCTTTATCGAAGTTTCTCCCTAAGCACTACTCACTAAAGAAATCGATCTCTTGATCCTTTTGGTGTTTCATGTGTTTTCCAAATGACCCTTCGACCCCTTCTTATAGTCTTCTCGTTGAAACTTCAACGACTGAGATGAAATCTCCAATCAACGGCTAAGATTAACTTTTGACTTGATCTCCTTCTTTTCTAGAATATTCACTCTGTTTTATTAATACCCTTTAATTATTTTATTTTTGAAGTTTAGACTTAGGGTCCCTTTTAAAATAGTTAATTATTTTAATAAAATTCATGTTGAGTGGAATTTTCACAAACGGTTTTTGGGTTTTGTGGAATACATATGTCTAAGTCTCCCTGCCAAATTTGAGAGTTGGAGCACATCTGATGCTACCCAAATCAACAAATAAAATGGCTTAGCTGCGCAGTTTTTTATGGTTAAATGATGTTTTGATTTGTGTTTTTATTTGTGTGCATTTTTATGTCTATGTTTCCCTGTTATTTACAGTAAATTATCCTTAGGGATATTACAATTTTTTATTTTTTTAAAATTTCTTGTTGGATGGAAATTTTAATAAATTATGACCGTAAAATGTAATAAGTGATGTCTAGAGAAATTGTATGGGGTATGTGTGCTCATAACTACACCTATCACTCTCAAATTTCTAATAAAACAGAGTAAACAGTGAGTTTTAGACTCTCTAAGCCCACTTTTCCTACTTTTCCTAAGTTTTGTGGAAAATGTGCCAATAAATTGAGCCAACAATTAGATAAATTGGAGAAAATAGATGTGCACACATGCTAAATGATGCGGAAATGAGGTGGAAAATCATCAAGGAGTTACAGTCAAGTTAGAAAGTGATGTGGACTCCACCATGGACCAAGAATCAAGGAAAAAATTGTGACAAAAATGGAAATTGAATTTCTTGAGGAAGGACCACGAGTTCCAAGAGACAAATCCCACAAATTATGGGAGATAGCTCGAGGTCCAAGTTCAATTGAGTAGTTGGTGGAGATTTGATTGAGTTTACTTGAGATTAAGTGGAGAGTGGTCTCCTACCACTCCACTTCGCACATCCACATGTCTCTCTCTCATCTCAACGGGTTCTCAAGGATTGCATGGAGCTCTTTTGGAGGAATTCGAATTGCATGGCTGGGCATTGGGATTGTCAGCTACGCAGTAGTTAATGGGCAGCAATGTCAGGCATCAACAACGCAGAGGGAGATGTTACAGAATCAGTGTAATGCTTCAGTAGGATGCATTACTAGAGCACATTTCTCACTAAGAGGGAGTGTTGATTTCTAGTAGTATTAGATGTGCTCTAAGTCTCAAATTTTGCAGGGAGGCTTAGACACATGTATTTCAAAATACTCAGAAAACGTTTGGGAAATTCCACCCGGATGGGGTTTTATTATAATAATGAATTATTTTTAATGGGAGCCTAAGCATAAACTTAGGGAATTAAAACAATTGAAGTATATTAATAGAATTGGGTGTGAAATTTCTAGAAAAAGACGAAGATCGAGTCAATATGATCTAAGCCGTTGATTATGTTTTAATTTGGGTCGTTGGTTATCCAACAAAAAGATTATAAGGACTTCGATGGGCATTTGGAAAACAAGTTGAGTGAGTTTAGAGATCGAATTTCCCAAGTGAGCAGCGCAGAGCAACGAGAGGATTTGATCAAGTTGATTCAATTGCAGTGAGGAGCAGTGATAGTTCGGGTTGGAAGATCTTTTCCTGAGCCAAGAATACTTAGCAGAGAAGGCAAAGAAGAGGACGCAGAAGAGGCAGCGTAGAAGCTACGCTGGGCAGCACAATTGTTAGTATGAATCTTAATCACAAGCGTACGAAAAAAGACCACTTTAGCTGTGCATAACAAACAACCCTAACAACAAAAATGGCTGCCAATATCTTCAGATCTGCAATTAGTTGATCTAGATAAATGCTGCAAAAATCTAGTTCTATGCATGAAAAGACATTAAGCAGTAAATAAAAACGAGATTTACTCTATGCATCCAATAGACAAGACAAGAATATGTTGAATGAATTTTATATTAAAGGCACTTGGGAGGAAAACATAGAAGGATGTTACCAGTTCTCCTCAATGGGATGGGTTCTTGTAAGTCCTCAGCACTTCAGATCTAAAATTTCTCTCTTGATGGTGTAGAAAACCCAGACAAAAAATGGAACTCAAAGGGAGCTCACAAGCAAAAAGATAGAAAAATATGACAATGATGGTGGATCAAAGTCAAACCAAAAGTATAGATCTAGAGTGATCTTTAGGCAACAAAAGGTGATGAATGAATGGAAAAACCCTTCTATTTATAACAAAATATTGAGTTAGTCTAGATATTGGTGCATAATTAAAATATTATTAACCAAATCAAGATCCAACTTTTATAGAATATTTTATTATTTTTGTTGGAGGGAAAAGGAATTTGACTTGTGTCAAATCCCTTTATTTGTAAATAATAAATAAATAAATGATTTATTTATCGTTTTAAGGACGTGGTTGAGTAATAATTAAATAAATAATGATTTATTTAATTGTTTATGAGTGATTTAGTCAAATTTAACAAGGAATATTATTTAAATAAGGTTTAAATAATTATTCCTAGAAAATAATAAGATAAATAATAATTTATCTAATTAATTTTCCTGTTTTGGGTTAAATATGACCAGGAATATTAATTAAACTAAACTATTGTTTAACTAATTATTCTTTGAGGAAAATCAAACAAATGTGGATTTATTTAATATTTCCTCATGGGGTTTCCTGTTTAGACCATAAACAACTTAATAAAAGTGTTTTACTAAGTTATTTTTCATAGTGAAAGCAATTTTAATTAGGGAAAAATTGGTCTTACATGGTGTACTTAGGTCCATCTAATAGTAACAGGTTAGATGACCAAAAAATGGTGTAACAGATTGCCCCCCAGCGTGCGAGCATTAGGAGCTAATCGTATGACCGAAGTACATTGTAAGAACTTAATCACTAGACACCGAAGGGGAAGTCAAAGAGAGAAATATAAGGTAGACCGAAGCGCTAAAGGACTAGACCCTAAGGAGGCGAGACTTACAAGTGCGACAAGTCTCTTTTATGAGTGAGTACCTGTGCTATAGGCGGCGGGGGAGGCATACCTATGCCCGCTGAGACAAAGTAAAAAGAATAATGTGTCCAGTAAACAAGGGACTGAACAATATAGTATATGCTGGCATAAACATGAGCCAGGTAAGAGCATGATAATGAATCCCACATACATACAGTGCTTGGGATAACAGCCAGGACTTATACAATAATATCTGAGTACGTGAGATACAAATACAACCCAAATGCCCCTGTAAACAGGAAAGGCCTCTGAAAATCTGATTGATACATGCAAACAAAAAGGTGCTGCAAGCGGCTGAGGCCGACATCATCAAATATATGGAGCTATATCAAAGGTTGTAATGAAGAGGTCATCCGGGTATGTGGGGGGCTATGTGTAGGGCCACCCCCTTATGAGGGCTGAAAAACATCTCACACACACTCGAGAATCACCGATATCAGCCGCTGCATCACTAAACCATCAAGTATACGGATCTCGATCATGTTGAAGGGAGTTGGAGCTGAGAAACAATCAAGTCAAAGGGCAATAAGGAGTCCCTTTGCCTGATCCGAGGCACCGAACAATAGTGGAAGCTGGAACCAAGGTACACCACCCTCTAGACTTGTCTTTTGGAATGAATGACCTGATGTCGACAGAAGGAGGTTTGCCATAGGTGATGCAATAAGGGATCCTCAACTAAGACACAAGAGAAAATAGTAGAGCGACTAGCAGACTGACACCAGGGATGATGATGAAATGGAGGGTATTGAGTAGCGGACGGATGACTTCCCTTGTTAGAACATAAAGGTCATGGATGACCTGGCAGCAACTGACACAATATCATGAGGGATAGGGGACAGTAGGACTGAAGGCCATAATGTGCGACACGAGAGAGAAACCAGGCAATGAAGGATAGAGGACTATAGCGAGATACAAAGGGACTCAGGATAGACTCTATGAATGCGATGATGACTCAACTCGGATGCTCTAAACAAGGGTGACTTAATGATGCTGCCACACAAAAAAGGTCCAATGGGGACCATAAAAACATGAGTACATGATGGTTACTCATGACGAAAATCAACACGAGCATGCACAAGTATGAAGGCAAAATGGTGCCCCAAGTACAAGTGTTGCAGGTGAAGAAATTCGATTTTGAGGAGTGGTGAAGTGACCCTTCTTGGACAAAATGTGTCGTGGTGAAGTATCAAATCACAAAAAACTAACAGATACCCATTTGCGGGCTCGGTGAGAGCTTTCCAACGGTGCAGACGGTTTTTCAAATTGAGCTACGGTTTGGCCGCGGCAGGCGAAAGAGAAATCAGGGGTTTCTCTTTTAATAAGTCATCTTCCTTTCAAATTCACTCATTTGCATGTGGAGCTGTGGTGAATGTAGAGAGGAGAGAAGGCCCTAAATCTTGCGACGATCGTAACAGACAAATCGACCGTTGGAATCGAGATCCGTCAGTTGCAGGTAAGAGGTCTAACCCTACTCTTTCATTTCAGTGGATTGAAAGTTCAGTTTAGGTCCCCAGAGCTCAGGAACAGACCCCTACTCCTCTTCACGACTGGGTCGCACTTTTTGGGGCAAAAACTGTGACCTGGGTAGCAGGTTTTGGGCAGAAAACTGCGCCCCGTCCTAGGATTGGGCCTGAAAAGTGCGATCTGACAAGGAGGGATGTTTCTATGCTGTTTTTTGGCTGAGAACTGGGTTTTTGTGTTTGGATCAACTAGAGAGAGAGAGACCTGTGCACATTACAGTTGGAGATCTGGGAGGATCAGGGTGTTCGCAGTGCATTGGCTAGGTTTGGGGTTTTGAAGTTTGTGGAGAACCCTCTGATGAGAGCTAGAGAGCCCTTATTGGCCCAGATTGTCAGCTATTGGGATCCGGACCATGAGGTCTTTAGTGCAGGGGCACTAGATCGAATTGACTGTAATATCCCTGTTTAGGGCAGCCTCCCTGTTGAGGGTCCGGTGGGCCCTGACACGCTGCCGGGGTCTGCGTAATTGGGGGACTGCGCGAGGGTCCCCGTCCCGAGATGCTCCGGTGGGCCTTAAGACCCCACCCTTAACACCCTGGGATGCTGCCCTCACTAACAGTTCGAGCTTTTGGTGTAGTGGTTGGATCGACGTGGTATCAGAGCCGAGGTCTCGAGGTCGAGACTCGCGGAGCGTGGTGGGCTGTAATATCCCTGTTTAGGGCAGCCTCCCTGTTGAGGGTTCGGTGGGCCTTGACACGCTGCCGGGGTCTGCGTAATTGGGGGACTGCGCGAGGGTCCCCGTCCCGAGATGCTCCGGTGGGCCTTAAGACCCCACCCTTAACACCCTGGGATGCTGCCCTCACTAACAGTTCGAGCTTTTGGTGTAGTGGTTGGATCGACGAGCACCACAGGCTGAGCCAGATCAATGCTCTGATACCACTGTAATATCCCCAAAGGGGAATAACCAGTAATATAACAGAAATATGCCAGACAGATATCGAAAATGCAATGCTGAACCAGATCACTGAATCATGACACATGTAATACCAGAAACTGAACCATTTTATTAATCAGAAAGTACATAGAGAGAAGTACAAATAAATCAGAACCAGTGCACCTATCCTTGCCCTAGGCAAGTGATGACCCTCCCATACAAGAAAATGGCTGCAATAAGGACAGCGTCCTAGCTGCTCTGGAGATGAACTGCGCTGGTACTGGGGCTGATCTCTAACTGCAAACCCTCTCTACTGGAAACGCTGTCTCTGCTAGTGACAGCGCAGAAACAGGTGAGGCACAAGGCCCTCAATCCTCCAGACAGATGAACCTGCTACAGAATGCTGGAAACGCTGATGAGCCCCTCTCACAATAGCCTACTCCTCAGAACTGCGTCTCTCCTGATGGATCTGAAGCCTCCAATCAGACCTGCGTCCTTCCCTTCCTGATCTGCGTCCTCCAATCTCAGATCTGATGCCAAACCCTCAGATCTATACTAGATCTGGAACTATCTCCTCAGATCTACAGCCTCTAGGGCTAGATCTGGTGTTATTCCTTCAGATCTGGGCTAGATCTATCAATATCTTCTCAGATCTGTCACTCCTCCAGCTGGATCTAGTGCTAAACCTCCAGATCTGCAACATACAATACTAGATCTGCAACATACAAGACTAGATCTGCAAGATCTATCCTTCCCACAACTGGATCTAGCAATAAACCTTCAGATCTGCAACCCTTACCTCCAGAAATGGACAGCGTCCTCACTCTAGGGCTAGACAGCGTCCTTCTGCTTCCCAAAACAGCGTTTTCTCTGCCAGACTGGAACTGCGTCCTCCTTGGACAGCGTCCTCCCCTCCTGAAAGGCACAGCGTCCTCCTTCCAGATGAGACAGCGTCCTTCTCCTTCAAGAATCAGCGTCCTTCCTTCTCTTGCTCTGCGCAGCCACAAGAGGGCTTTCTCCTCCCCAGATATGCTTCAGAAACTGCTGCTGCTGCTACTGGAACTGAAAAGTATACTCAGGACAAACCTTACTAGGGCGGGCACTCGAAGTCCCCCGAAGCTAAGGGTGAAACCGGAAAAACCTTACCAGGGCAGGCACTCGAAGTCCCCCGAGGCTAAGGGTGAGATCTCCGACCGGAGACACTCGTGCACTAAACAGTGCTGCAGACCGACTAAACAACCGGCGTGCTGAAGCAGACAAGAGTCCAACTATCAATAAGAATATCAAATCATGAATGATCAAATGAGGTGAGAGCCTCTCCTTTTATAACACCAATCTCCCTCCAAAACTCAACTCACCCTGGATCTGCGCAGTTTATCTTGGGTTAACCTTATGTCTCCTCCATCATATCCACGTGGACCCCCAAGGCCCCCTCTCTAAGTTACAACGTCAAGCTACTAGGAAAAAGAACACTTTATTATAAAGTGAGGTGACTAAAGTGAGGTGACCCCTCTTATTTCTCACTTTATTTATTATTCCTATCTAAAGCAGCAAAATAACACAAAAATTGTAATATTCCACCAGCAAGCCACTGGGAAGACATTGACTAAGCCCAGATAAATATTTCCTGACTGGTCTTCCATCACTTGGGATGGTTGGGAATACTCAGCCAGTGTTACCGCGAGGGCGGAACATCATGGAGTTTGTAGAGCACCATTGTCGACCAGGTCTCCAAGTTAAGGGGACTCGGATACCCATCGGGGATCTAAAGAGGTTAGACCCGTGCTATGGCCGCAGCGGTGATGCGGATCCTGGGCAACCAGGCACTCCACCACATCACTGGAGGGCATATGATGCTTGTGGAGAGTGTTGAGTGGGACTTACTATGGGTGGGCCTAGATGATGCTGTTGTTGTTGAAACAATAGTTGTCGCTATGCAAGCGGCAAGTGAACCATGACTGTGCATATGGTACAGTTTCGTGCTCGCTCTTCTTTGAGAAGATCTCGACACTTCGACCTCGTATACAACTCTAGGATGGGGGCTTGAGAGAGCCCAGGATGCGCCGTTGGGGGCGACTACTGTGCAGAGGAGGAGGTGGGGCAGTCGGACAAGTGTTTCGACCCGAGTTCTTTGCTCATTGGGATCAGATGCCATTGTACATAGACGACTATCCCTATAGTGGGATGAGTTATTGTGGAGACCCGGACTTGCCACTACCGCTTAGTCGAGTATGGGGGCCCGATGGTAAGTGACAAATTGCTAATCTTTTATGTGCATTGTAAAGTTTCAGAATATTGTATATGGTACTGATTCTTTCACTTTTGGTATGCAGATACAGCATCGGTAAAACCGGCCGGGTATATGGGACGGCCTGCAGTATCAGGAGCTGCAGGACCGAGTGGGTCAAGGGCGCCACAAAATGAGAATGCAACAACTCTCCTGGAGGACATCCATCTTAGATGTGAGGGGCTTTTGATCGGTATTTCAGGGTGCGGCTGGGAAGACTTAGAGGACCAGTACATAGAGCCATGTATTGGTCTACTCTCGAAGTGGCGAGGGGTCATGCGGCACATGGCGATGGCTGGACAGGGGATGTGCGATCTACGAGCTGCGGGAGCAGAGCCATTGGCTTGAGATTCTCCAGATAGTGATTAGTGTGTGAGGGCAGGTGGTGCCCCCAGTTTTTGAGTTTTTGTAACATGCTATGGGCATGTCATATGTATCAAAGTTGGACTCTAAAACATTTTTATACGACAAATATTATGGATATGCATCGTTTTGATGGTTTATGTTATTGTCTTGTGTTAAATGCGTGTACTAAATGCCAATCTAGAATATGATTTGCAATGCTATCTACACAGTGATTTTGTGCTCTAGGTACATGACTAAATGTAATGATTTCAAATTCACGCATCAAAAGCTTCACTCATAAATATCTTCTAAAAATGATAGGATTATGCACACGATAGACACCATTCAATTGCATGACAAGAAGCAGGGAATCTAAACGAATATGAAGGTGGAGGATGCGATGAGAAAGGGCATTGGCTAATAAACCTCGCACGACATCATATTTGGCCTGATTATTGGTAACAGTATCAATGCATACACCGTTCGAGAGAACAAGCGAATGCAAGGGGGTAAAATGGCCCAACCTATCGAGGCTAGATTCCGGGAGTAGTGACTTACACCATCGGCAAAACCAATATAAGGTGTGGACGGGAGGTCCATCTGAAAGGTGCCACAAGACAACAAATGGGAGGATGATGAACAATGCTGGCAACCTGAGCGCATAGTAGAGATCGAACGATCACTGTGAGAGGGAGTGATCTGGGTACGATTTCTACTACTCACACGTCGATGGATGGGTGGTGTGTGGGAGCTACCGGAGGTGTAGCTTGTGCTCAGGCCACGAAAGTCACCATAGACATGGATGGTGCCATCCCGCTTATGGGCGGGAAAGATGAAGTCAGGGGTGGACCAGGCTTCCATGATGTCATCATCACAATAGAAGATGGAGTGATAGGAGGAAGGGAGACCACATGACGCAGCGAAGCTACCTGAGTCATCATCATGAGAAGAGAGGTTCACATGCATATCATCACGGGGGCTGATGGAAGAATAAGCAAATAAGGGATTTACTGGTGTTGAGCCCAGGGTGATCGCTGAAGGGAGGTCGAGCGAAACAACAGGGGAAGATTCAGAGGGAGCTTCCACCGAGGGTCTCATGGATGATGATAGGTAAAGGATGGTGGCCGCAGGCTTCGTCATCTTGACATCAGGAGGGGGAATGTCAATGGGAGCGGGTAAATCCTCAATCTGGCCTACAGCATACTACGCAAGTATGAGAGAGGTTGATTGGTTCTATTCAACCTTGTACTCCCAAACTACCTCCAAAGAGGTGCGGTAATTCATAAGGCGGGGACAATGGTGGGAATAATGGCCATGGAGATCACACAAAGCACAGGGTTGATTGGTGTGAATAGTCTTAGGGTTCTTGGCTGTAGTCGAGGAAGAAACAAGGGCTTCAGGGACCGTAGACTCAGGGAACGCAACATTAACCATGGGCTTGATACGGGGTAGTTTAGGACAGTTATGGGTGGCATGGTTGACAACATCACACAAAGCACAAGGCTTTGGAGGCGGAGGAGGCGCAGGGTCAATCGGGGCAGCCTTGTCTTTTGATGCCCTCTTGCGAGCTTTTCCCTTCTTATCCGAGGCGGTCGCAACAAGAGGTGGTTCTTGTTGAGGTGGTTGAGGCACTGTAATAGCGGGAGAAGTCATGGGGACCGGTTGAATCGGGGTCAAAGCAAGATAAGGTTTGGGTTGACCAGGTGGGGTAGCGGCTGGAGGGTGAAGGTACCAGACGGGAATCCCAAGGGTCAAGTTAGGGAGAGAGAGGGTAGCCATGACAGGTACTGTGTACACTCCTGGGGGGGAAGCTAGGAATGGTATCTGACCGGAGGGGTAATGGCCAGGCGGGACGACTCCAAGATGGTTAAGGCCTGGAGGAACCATTCCTGGAGAGTAAAGAGGCTGATGGATACCAGTTGTAGGTGAAGGGCTAGGAGGAGGAGGTCCAGAAGGCTGAATCAAAGGGCTAGGAGTAGGCTGTGGAGGGCGAGGAGGCTGCTGACTAGCCGAAGCGGGCCGCTTGAGGGCAGCCCGAGATGGTTGCATCATGCAAACATTCAATGAGCTGGGATCAGAGACAGGAGGAGGAAGACCAGGGAATGTACCAAGCAATGAGGAGTCCTTGTAGACTCCGGGTGAGACACTGGTCAAAGGATCAACGGTTTGCTTATAGGCCACCAAAGAGATGGACTTAGGGGAGGTCTGAGACTTCGGTTCGTAATATGTCAACTGGTCAATGGTGACTATCTTTCTGTTATGAGGGAAGGACATCTTGCGGTGAACCACAGATGGGACAACAGACATCGCATAGGTGTAGCTACGACCTAATAGAATGTTGTAATCTAAGGGGGCATCTATGACTTCGACATCAACGCAAACAGTCTTGCCCGCAAGAGTAATAGGACAATTGCGGAATAAGCTAATGCGCTGGGAGGCATGGCCATCCCACGTTCGGAGAGTGATCGTGGAAAGAGCCAACTTAGGTGATCCGAGTTGCTTCCAAACCGAAGCGTACATCACACAGGTGGATGCCCCCTCATCAATAATGCATCGGAAAACGTTGGCGTTCCGGATCTTGACTGGGATTTGGAAGGCGACGAAAGCAGGGAGAGGAGGATGTTCTGATCGGTTAACATCAAAGACAATCAATCGATCATCGAAAGGATCTACAGCGCCCATGGCAGATAGTAGAGCTTTTCGTTGTGATGAGCACGACTGGAGGAGTTCCAGCGTTGAAATGGCAGCAGGAGATTGTGCCAAATCATCTACTATACTATACGAATTGGCAACTTTGCCAGAACCAGCATTTCGGCGTAGTGGTCCCTTAGGGATCTTGGTATGAACCTCCGCCCTAGGTTGAGGGATCTGCAAGGGACCATTAGGTGTCGAAAGAGGCTCTGTAGAGACCGAAGGAGGTGGCTCGGGGATAGACGTAGCGGGAGTCTTGTTGTACTGACAGGACCAAGTTTGAAGATTGATGTATACGGTTAGAGGTTGATCAGAATTCATAATGAGAATCTGGTAATCGGGGGTACCAGATGGAAGAGGTTGAGTGGCCACCTGACCTTTAGGTGGTTGGGTAGCCACAAATCCTTGCTGAGGGAAAGGATTAGTAAACACAGCTGGCTGACTAGGCGCAGCACTAGGAGGAACGGAAGGGGAGGCTTGCTGTCCTCGCAATGTTGCTTGAGACTCCCACATCTACTTCATCTATGGTAAAAGAGGACAATCATGCGTGTAATTACCATAAACACCACAACAAGAACAAGGCTTGTTCCTGTGAAGAGGCCTGTCCTGCTTGGGCCGAGTGCCCTGTTGCTGGTTAGCAGTGTTAGGGGCATTATTTTGCGGATTAGGTCCAGGATTATCAGGAGTAGATTGATTTTGAGTGCCTTTCCTCTTCTTCTTTGAGGGTGGAGGATTAGTCGCACCCTACTGTGCATACATCTGCCCCTAAGGGGGTGGTGGTTGTTGTTGCGGGGTTTGAGAAGGCAAGGGAGGAGGAGGTGCTAATGCTGGAGAAGCTGGAGCACCAGGCTGTGGATACAGATAATAAGGAGGTTGGATAACAGTGTGGTAAACAAGAGGTTGGGCAAAAGGAGGAGGCATGTCGTATCCTGGATATATGCTACTGGGAGGGGGAAAAGCGCAGGAGGTGCTGGCCCCCCCTGAGGAAAACCATAGCCCATGGGAGGCGAAGCATATGGATGAGAGAGAGCTCCAATGATACCGTCGGCGGCATGAGATGTCTCCGGTGTGTTGGCACCATCGGGTCTAGGAAGATCAGGTAGAACGGTATAAACATAACCCGACTGAGCGTAGATCAAGTCATATTTTAACGCAATTTGGAGAGCGCCTTGTTCGGTTTGAGGGAAATGCGATGCGACATCTTTGCCAATAGCAGACAAGAGAGATCTAAGGAACGAGTCCATGTAGGCACGGTCTTCAAAGGTAGGGGCTCGACATAGGCTCTTTCTTCTTCGCTATTCTTGGACATGATCGAATAGGCGAGTCGCAGATGATTGACGGAAAGAAGTCAAAAGTTTGGTACCAGTGTCGTAACGAAGGGGAAGTTGGAAATAAGACAAGAAAGCCTAAGCAAGAATTGCAAAGGTGGTATGAGAGGATGGGGCCTGATCAACATACCACTTAGAAGCTTCACCTGTAAGCGTACGTTGGAACAACTGAAGACGGACAAAGTCATCGGTAATGGAGTTAGACGAACACTACATGTGGAGAGATCGAACATGATTTGTAGGATCTTCGCCAGCAAGACCTTCAAACTTGGGAATGTTGGAAGGGAGCTTGGTTGGCATTGCAGGCCAACCAACATTATGGTGTATAGGGTCATTTATCTATTGGTCAAAATCGGGAAAACTGAGGCCTGCCATATAGGGGAGCAAGGGAGCAGCCGGGATAGTTCCTGTTGCGGTCCCACTAGTAGTGTTCCCAGCATTAGGGCTGGGGCTACCACCAGTGTTAGGTCCTGAACCAGACATGGTGAAGGTGACAGGAGGAGAACCGGGGGCGGAATTAGGAGAACCCAATGAACCAGAAGAAGAGTCAGAGTGCGGACTTGGTGGAGGACTAACTCGAATCCTATGCAAAGGAGCAAGTCTTCCTACCGGAAACTGAGGATGAAGGCCAAGAAGTCTCTGGGATAAACGCCTTGGTGGCGCAATGATGACGACACAAACACGACACAAAGGGAAAAAGAGACCAACAAGGGCAAGGAGGTGTAGGATCAACTGATTACAATGTCGAAACAAGGGCAAAGAGGTGCAGGATCAATTGATTTCAATGTTTTAGAGTCTTTTCTTTGCGGTGTTAACCAAGCTCTTTTCGCTTAGGGTGTGTGTGCAAAGTGTGTAAATTTTAATTTTTAAACCCAAACGTTTGTAGAGAAAAAGAAAAAGTGTGCTGTGTAACTGTAAATAAACTTGCAGATAACAGTATATGAAACTGAAATAACAGTAAATAAACAGCTAATAATGAAATAATCTAAACCCAAGAAGGCGGGCCTCTCAACAAGTATTCTGTAGGTGGGCAAAAAACTAGTCAAAACACACCAAAATATCCAATATATCTTAAGGTCGGGAGGGACAGGGATCTAAAGGTGAGATCTGCTGGAAAGTGGTGCAGAAAAACAACAAAAAATCAGAGAAAAATTGCTGTAAATGAGGTGGCGAAAAGCTATCTCTTGGAGAGAAATGGAGTGGACCCTAGAGGAAAACCCAAACAAAACTAAATGAGGTGATTTGGATGGATAAATAGCCATCTGAAGGTGAGTTATCAGATCTGAAAAATGGCTGAACACTCTGAAAATTTCAGACAACCTACAACAGCTAAAACTCTTCCACCAAAAGTGGAGGGTACTGAAGCCCTAGGGGGCTAGGTTCCCACTTAGTTGAGTAAAACGTAACAAGTACAGGTCCAAAACGGGTGGAGACGGAGGTCAGACAACCCTGAACAGAGGCCCAGACAAACCCAGAAAACTTTCGGAAAAATTCTCGCAAAAAGTCCAAGTCCCAGTATCTGACCTGTTTTTTGCAGAGGTCGCAGTTTTTGAGCTGGCAAGTGCGTCCTGAAGCTCCAGGTCGCAGGTTTAGGGCCAAAAAGTGCGACCTGCACTTCCGACACTCTCGGCAGCAGATTTCAGCAAAAAGTGTCGTCTCAGCTGTGGCTGATGTCTGTCACATGCGGAATAGGTCCGAAAACACACGGAAGTTAGAATTTTTGATGTTTTAGGGTTTTATAGGTTAAAAACAACATCAAGAAAAGCAAAAACAAGAGGCTGAAGAGAAATCCTAGAGTTTGAAGAAGCTAGATATGCACGGATCAGAAAAACGACAGTGGTCGTAATCGTCCCGTGTGGAGTCGCCAGTTGTTAGTATGAATCTTAATCGCAAGCGTGCAGAAAAAGACCACTTTAGTTGTGCATAACAAACAACCCTAACAACAAAGATGACTGCCAATATCTTCAGATCTGCAATTAGTTGATCAAGATAAATGCTGCAAAAATCTAGATCTATGCATCAAAATACATTAGGCAGTAAATAAAAACGAGATTTACTCCATGCATCCAATAGACAAGACAAGAATATGTTGAATGAATTTTATATTAAGGGCACCTGGGAGGAAAACATAGAAGGATGTTACCGCTTCTCCTTAATACAGTTCTTGTGTGGGAAGTGTCCCACATAATACTCCTTCGTATCTAAAATTCCTCTTTGATGGTGTAGAAAACCTGCATAAAAAATGGAACCTCATGAGCTCACACAAAAAGATATGGTGCAAAGCAGAGGACAATGATGGTAGATCAAAGTCGACTAAAAAGTATGCATTAGACTCACACAGAAAGTGACTTTAGCAAACAAAAAGGTGATGAAATGAATGGAAAAACCCTTCATTTATAAATAAAAAGATGAGTTAGTTTAGATATTGGTGCATAATTAAAATATTATTAACCAAATCAAGATCCAACTTTTATGGAATATTTTATTATTTTTGTTGGAGGGAAAAGGAATTTGTCTTGGGTCAAATCCCTTTATTTGTAAATAATAAATAAATAAATGATTTATTTATCAATTTAAGGATGTGGTTGAGTAATAATTAAATAAATAATGAACTATTTAACTATTTATGACTGATTTAGTGTAATATTCCCTTTTTTGGTATCACCTATGACAGGGGTTGCATGCGTAATTCTCATAGACAGAGCATCATTGCTCAACAAAGTTATGTCATCACTGGCCGCAGGGATTTCGGAGAGTTTCGAAGAGTTTCCACAGGTGTTCGGTGGCATTCGTTTGAATATTCCATCATCCGAGCGCTATTGCTCCACAGCATCTGGCCAACTTTTCTAGAAATTTGTTATTTCTAGGCTTAACCCACTAATTGATGCTCTGCGTGCATTCGAGAGAATTACACGGGAACACCTTAGTGTAATAGCTCATTGGAACCGGGATGAGGATACCTACATGGTGGGACGGTTGGACATGGGTTTCAGTGACCGAAGGAGGCGTGGTAGCTAATTTACCCTTTTTGCATTAGAAAGGAATATTTTAATAAGAGGGAAAAGTACTCCATGAATAAAATAATAATAAAATAATTCTCTAGAAGGCTCCAAGAGTTATATAAAAGAAAGGGAGGAGGCCATTGGGAGATATCTTGGGATCATGTTATTTTATTGTATGAGAGGTGTGAGACGTGGTTCTCTACTTCAGCCGTAGCCCCAGGACAGAGACCCTCGGGTGATTTGTGAGTGTTGGACGAAAACCCAACTCTCTTGAGGAGATTTCATTCAGAAGTTTCGCAGAGCTTCAGGGATTGGTGTGAGGATCATTGAGATCTTCAACTTGTGCTTCAGTGGGTTCAGTGACAGCTTTTGCTATAGCCGATTTGCAGCAGTGTTCTTGCCGAGCCATCTACATCATTCCCAGTGTCATTGATCAGTTGGGCTAAAGATCTTTCTGGGTTTTGCTCTGCTTGCTTGGCAAGCTCAGGTTTCGTTGTTCCTTTATGTTGATGTACTTTTTACCATGGATTAATAAAATGGCTCAGTGATTTTATCGGCATCCATTGTGTTATATTTGTGGCTGTGTTTATTTCTATTTATTTTGCTGCTCAAGTCTATTTCTGCATTTTTAGTTAAAATATCCCATTTGAGATATTATAGTGGTATCGAAGCTTCAATCTTGGATCAGCCTGCGAGTTTCCAGTTTTCAGTTGCAACTATTTGGTTAGAAGGGCCTACGCAGTCATTGGAGGAGGCTCATTTGTGGGAGCTGCATTGGTGGGATTTTAGAGCTAGGGTGTTGGGAAATTGATCAGAGAGCCATATGAGGAGTTTGGCTGGGATTTTGGAGAGCAATGATTGACAGTAGCAGCTGCAATGCCAGAAAACGAAATTGGAAGAGGGCCAAACTACAAAGGGTCATATTTTGAAGGTTGGAATTACAAGAAACCCTTGTTGGGTTTTTCTGGGTTTTGGGTAAGGATCACCTTCTCAAATTCCTAGAATTTTCTGAGCAGTTTTCAGTGGATAAATCAGAAGCCGAAGTCAGGCAATAGTGTAGTCTTCGAGCAGCAGTGCAGTGTCTGGAGGAGCTCGCTATCGGAGTGGTTGGATTTCCTTACACTTATCACCTGGTGCTTGTAGCTTGCCTTGTGCAAGTCCACCTAAACCACTGTTACTTCCATATATGTCGTTGAAACAATGAAGTTTTTAAAACAACTCCTAAATCAACATAGCAGTGCCTCAGTGGGTTGCGATCTAAACCAAAGACAAAAAATATTAAACAATGTAGAAGTTAGTTCCTTGAAACAAAAACAACAGACCCTTCTCCAAGAAGGTACATAATTTGCTCCAACAAAGGCATCCGAGGAATTTACAAAAGGAGGAAGAAGTTGGAAATTGGCTTTATGCACTTGGGATGGACTTAAAGAGTGGAAGATTAGAAAATGACTTTCCCATGTTAGAGAAACTGAAATCTTGCCTTTCAAAGGTAGAGAAATCTGATTGGAGTTTAAATTGGAGCCATCTATGCTTGCATTGGTACAAGCTAAATTCTTGGAACATCCAAGTGAGAGAGTCAAGCTTATAGCTACCTCTTGTTTCAGTGATATTTTGAGGATAATAGCACCCTTCCCTCTCTACAACGATGACATTATGAAAAGAATTTTTAGACTAATAGTAGGAACCTTTCAGGATTTTGACAACTGTGCAGGCTCTACATTTGGGAGGAAGCTTAAGGTTTTAGAAGTCATGGCCATGACCCGGACTCATGAGATCATGTTTGACTTTGAGTATGAAGGCTTGATTCTGGAGATGTTCCAATGCTTCTTTAGCATTAGGATACATCATTCTGACACAGTCATAGCACACATGCAGTCCATCTTGTCGTCATGTATGGGAGTCCATGAGGCCATTTGCTGGGAGTTGCAAACTAGGTTGCTGAGCATTTGGAGGAGAGAGCAGTTGGTCTCACCTGCTGCTTATGAACTAGCCCAAGGGCTGGTTGAGCATAACATTGAGCTTTTCAAGAGACAGTTGACCAGGGAGGAGCTATTCCAGTTTGGTGGATCATGTAGTAGAAATGAATTGAGGAGGAAGGGACTTTTCTTCATCTGCAAAGAACCTTGGGGGCCTGATCACTCATGCTTGAGTGATGCAGATGATGCGGTAGAGGCAGAATAGAAGGGCATTCCTTCTGTATGCCAGGATGAGGACTCTTCTTCAGGTGAGTCCATGGGATCAGATGCGGATGCTTCTGGGGAGCGAGAGCAGTAATGCATTGATGATGACAGTCGGCCGGAGTTGTATTCCAATGTGCAGGGTGAGCAGTCAGGGGACTCTACGGAAGATACCTCGGGTGATGAGTCACTTGTGACGATTCAGCCAGAACAACATATGATGGAGCCTGAGTCAGCAGAGGAGGATACTATGCACATCATGCATGATATTCCTTTGGGGGGGAGCCAGATGGGCGCTCACATTGAGACTATGATGGATATGCGGCTAACCTTGGGGTCAGCCATTGAGGTGGAGCAGTCAGATGCATAGACATCGAGTACGGTGACAGCAGTTGCAGATCCGTATCCTTTGGAGGTGTTGGAGGTTGATGGGATGGTTCTGCAGGGGGCTAGTAGACAGCAGGAGCATGACATTCCTGATCAGGAGTGGGAGGAGGTGTTGGAGATGGTGGAGCATCCATCTCTGGGCTGACACATTGATGAGGTGCAGATAGGTGCACATGCAGTCAACAAAGCTACGGTACCCTCAGGGAGTAGAACTCTATAGGAGTACATAGATGGGGCTTGCAGTATATCTTGCCCACTTTGGCCTATTATAGAGAGAGGGGTTTTCTTCTATCGACAGCTTTCATTGGCAGACGGGACAGGGCAACGTGAGTTGATTATGATATGGCGACAGTTCCTTGGGCATATCCCATATGTAGTTGACACTGCATTGGATTCTTCTTCCAAGATAGATTGGCGGGAGATCATGAGTTGGTACCCTCTTGATGGTACGATTTTCTTTGTAGGGAGCACAGCAGAGCAGGGGCCCTTAGATATATCCGATGTTACAGATTCCAGCTGGCAGTGGGGCACAGGTCGTCGTTTCTTCAGCACTCCATCCCAATTTCAGGAGAGCAGGATCAGCGTGGGATTGAGTCAGGACTTAGATTGGAGAGAGGTGATGAGTTGGTACGCAGTTGGTGGGGCAGCTTATACAGTTAGAGGTACAGCATAGCAGGGGCCAAAAAGCATTGATACTTGTTGGCGGACTTCACTTCTTGGGGCATCATCTATAGCCAGAGGCAGTGTGCAGTCCGAGCCGTGGGACTTGGGCGATGATTGGCCATCATGGCATGGGGATCTAGGAGGATTGTTTGTTGACTGGTACATTGAGAGATTAGTTTGGGATTTCGGCATTGAGGGGTCTATTTCGAGTGGTTTGACACAAGTGCATAGCAGCACCTAGAGGTTTGTATGGGATTCGGGCATTGGGTCTAAGCTGTGGCGGGCCAATAGAGTGGCCCACATATTTCGATTGCTTGAGGGCAAGCAATCTTGGGGCAAAAGGTCTGTAATATTCTCTTTTTTGGTGTCACCTATGACAGGGCTAGGATGGACTTCCAAAGTTAGGAGCAGACCGGTCACAAGTACAGGTTGGTGTCATCAGTGGGCCGAGGGGTTTTTTGGAGGAGTTTTGAGGAGTTTCCATGGTGTTCGGTGGCATTCGCTTGATATATTCCATCATCCGAGTAGTTTGGATTTCGTTCTGGTGCATTCCGACAACTTTCGGAAATTTGAGTTATTTCTAGGCTTAACTCAGCTGATTACGTTCAAGGTGGCATTCCGAGAGGAATTCATGATGGAACACCTTAGTGTAATAGCTCATTGGAACCAGGACGAGGATACCTACATGGTGGGATGGTTGGACACGGGTTTCAGTGACCGGAGGAGGCGTGGTAGCTGATTTACCCTTTTCTGCATTAAAAAAGAATATTTTAAGAAGAGGGAAAAGTACTCCATGAATAAAATAATAATAAAATAATGCTCTAGAAGGTTCCAAGAGTTATATAAAAAGAAGGGAGGAGACCATTGGGAGATATCTTGGGATCATGTTATTTTATTGTATGAGAGGTGTGAGATGTGGTTCTCTACTTCAGCCGTAGCCCCAGGACGGAAACCCTTGGGTGATTTGTGAGTGTTGGACGAAAACCCAACTCTCTTGAGGAGACTTCATTCATAAGTTTCGCAGAGCTTCAGGGATTGGTGTGAAGATCATTGAGATCTTCAACTTGTGCTTTAGTGGGTTCAGTGACAGCTTTTGTCGTAGCCGATTTGTAGCAGTCTTCTTGCCGAGCCATCTACATCATTGCCAGTGTCATTCATCAGTTGGGCTAGAGATCTTTCTGGGTTTTGCTCCGCTTGCTTGGAAAGCTCAGGTTCCGCTGTTCCTTTATGTTGATGTACTTTTTACCATGAATTAATAAAATGGCTCAGTGATTTTATCGGCATCCATTGTGTTATATTTGTGGCTGTGTGTTTATTTACATTTATATTGTTGCTCAAGTCTATTTTTGCATTTTTAGTTAAAATATCCCATTTGGGATATTACATTTAGTCAAATTTAACAAGGAATATTATTTAAATAAGGTTTAAATAATTATTCCTAGAAAATAATAAGATAAATTATAATTTATCTAATTAATTTTCCTGTTTTAGGTTAAATATGACCAGGAATATTAATTAAATTGTTGTTTAACTAATTATTCCTTGAGAAAAATCTAACAAATGTGGATTTATTTAATATTTCTTCATGGGGTTTCCTGTTTAGACCATAATCAACTTAATAAAGGTGTTTTACTAAGTTATTTTTCATAGTGAAAGCAATTTACTTAGGGTAAAATTGGTCTTACATTTTGTACTTAGGTCCATCTAATAGTAACATGTTAGATGACCAAAAAATGGTGTAACAGCAGTGCCACGCAAAGGCAATGTTGTAGCCTTGAGGAGATCCGAGATTTTGCTGTGGAACAGTTAGATCTAGTGCCAGAATGTCGGGGTGTGAGATCGGAGGGGCAAAAGATCAACATCCATCGAATAGAAGACTCAACAAAAGGAGATGATGTAGTCCCCAGCCAGAGTGATGCAAATCTGCGTAGAAGTTGCACAGAGGCAGTGTGGGGCTGCCGAGTTTAGTGTTGGGTCAGTGTCGGATCTCCAGTGTTAGTGTGAGGTAATCCTCACTAGTTCTCTGTTAGTAAACTGTAAGATTCCTTCTGGATAGCCCGATTTTGGGCATCCAGTTGTATTCAGAAACATCTGCTTAATAATACCAACCCCCATTTGCTGCACCGGTTTTTCCACATTGGGTTTTTCCGGGGACTTAGTCCAAAAATAACGGTGTAATGTGTGTCTACTTTTCTTTCCCGTATCTTGTTTCTGCATTTAATTTCCGTAGTTTATTTAGTGAAGGTTGCAGTGTATTTGCTTCAGTATTTACTTGTAGAACACAATAAATAACTTGTATAATTCGTCAAGAAGGAGAAGTAATATCAGTTTGCTCCAATAGGATTCCGGGATTAGGAATTTTCACACAAAGGTTTCCAAGGGGAAATCTCACCCTCTTCTTCGGTGGACTATGAGTGCCACCCTAGGGAGGAAAATTCTACTCATCTTTGGTAGCTGGGAGGATACAACGCAAATACCATGCATTTCTGGTTCAGCTAGGACGTAGGAAAGGAGCCACACAGTTCTTGTTGGGGAGTGGTGTCGGAGATAGGAGCTACACTATTGCTGAAGTATTCCTTGACCAAATTTTAGGCAAAAAGAGAAGTATTTACAAGAGCAATAGGTATCTTCACGACAATACGAATTTCTGGAGTAGGGGCTTGCGCCATCTTGACCAGGGACTATGTAGTCTTTCGTGGGGGCCAAGTGGGGTGGCTTGTGAAAGGGATTGAGGAGATGGGGTTGTTTGGAATTGGATTGGGGGAGATCGTGGGGGATTTTCCAACATTTTGGTGGAGCAGCAAGCCCAATATCTGCTACAGGTTACAGTTTCTGCTTGTGGAGGAGGGCCAAGCATTTTGGGGACCATTTTGGAGCATCAAAACTAGAGCAAACCCTTTCTGGGATTTTTGGGTTTTTGACAAGGATCTCAAAAATAATTTGGCAGAATTTTCTGGGCATATTCGAGGGGTCAAACAGGGGTCCCAACTCAACCAGCAGCTAGAGGAGCTAGGGGGAAATTGGGCCGAAATTGCGAGTTCAACATTTGGCCAATTCCTTCGTGGGTTATTGTGGATTATTGGATGAGAGCCCGGGGTTAATTTACCAGAATTTTCTGAGCACCGTAGTGTTGAGATTTTAGGGTAGCACGGTGTGCTCAGCCTCGAAATCCCTGGAGTGGCTGGAACACACGAGATCTCCAAGACCAAGAAAGCGTTTGGAGAAATTCCATTCGGTGTAATAGTTATTTAGATAATTAAATTTTTTTTAGGGGGACCCTAAGTCTAACTTAGGGAAATTAAAAAATTAAAGTGAATTAATTTACACATGCGATGAAATGTTCTAAGTGATGTGGATCAAACATTCTTTTAATCTAAGCCGTCGATTAGAGATTAGATCACGGTCGTTTGTTTCCCAACGAGAAAAGTATAAAGGAAAGGCTTGGGGTCATTGGAGGATACACACACATTGTAGAAGCACTGAAGCTAAGTCGAATTTCTGGGGTGGGGTTTGTTGAGGAATTCAAACTGAGTTTGCAGTGTAGTGAGGGGCAGAGATCGACAAGGGATGATCTGAATCGAGGCCGAGAATACAGAAACAGAGAGGCAACATCGTACTAGGGCAGCGCAGAAGCCAACAGGAGGGACACAACCCAGCCAAGCTGATGCAAAGTCCACGCAGAGGGTGACACAGACCCTTCTGGGCGACACATAGGCATCGCAAAGGACTTGAGAGTGACACAGGGGTATCTTGTGCTGCACAGAGGCTACGCTGGGCTGACGTAGTTGCAGGAAGAGCTGCGCTGAGGGTTCTAGTGGGCCAGAAAGGGCTCGAATTCGTAACTCCCCATAGAGGGTTGGATCAACCATATTTTGTCTCTGAGTGATAAGGTACAACTACCATGTAATTTCTCTGTAGGGTAAACCGTTGCTGGTGCCTAGATTTTTGTATTCATGTTCTACATAATAATAAAACCCTCTAGAGCTGTTACATTAATTTTCCCGCATTGGATTTTTCCAGGGACATTTGTCCGAAAAATCTATGTCATTTTGTTACATGTGTGTGATGTTCAGTAAATGATCTATAGTTGTGTAGGTTTCTATTTGTGTTTACTTCGCTATTTTTCTGAATATTCAGTTAAATAAATTGTATAATAAATCAAGTAGGACAAGTAAATCAATAGTTAGCAGTAGGGTTTCTGTATTAAGGATTCAAAAACTTTCACATGGTATTAGAGCATTGCAGATCAAGCTGATCCATCAACAAAGCGGCTGAAGATATTGGTTGTAGGAAGGGGAGCTGAAGCAACACGGATACAGAAGAAGGTAGCGCAACACCAGAGGGATAGCAGACCCTGCAAGGGTGATGAAGAGTCAGTCTTCTCACGCAGAGGTTGACGCAACTCCAAAGAGGTGACATAGAGCCAGTCTGCTCACACAGAGGCTGACACAGCATCAGGAGAGGGATGCTGAGCCAGTGCGCTCACGCAGAGGCTGACTCAGCACGAGGACGGTGACGCAGTCCATGTTGGGGAATTGTTGTGCAGTTTGCCGAGATCGGAAGTGTAGTTTCTGATCTTCAGAAGTTGCTGGTGTGGCAACAGTGCCTAGCAAAGGTGACAAAAAGCGGGAGGAGAACAGTCGCTCAACAAATTTTCTTGCCAAGGAATATGAGTTTGATAAAGAGGACTGATCATAGAGGACTGATTCATCAGATTTGGTGAAGGATTTCCGGTATCGAAATCATTTGTCAGAGGGATCACATTCTCTAGAGGGTTCTTTCGCCAAGAAGCCCAGATCCATTCTTTTGCTGAGTGTAGAAGTAGCGGAAAGGAGAAGAGTTTGTGATTCGACAGATTGAGCAGAGATGGTTTCTCATGGATTGAGATATCAGGATAGGTTGGACGGTGTATCCAACTTTGTCATCTGGAGAGACAAAATCCTGACAGTCCTGGATGAGTACGACATCAAAGACCATGCAGAAAATGTCCTAGCTATTCCAATTGATGCAGATCCCCTGAAGAAATTCAACAAGAATCAGGCGCGGGCTAAGCGCTTGATTATGGATGGAGTAAAGTATCACGTGGTCCTCATATTGTCGGGAAGAACACGGAAAACGAGATGTGGATGAATTTAAACACGATGTATCAGGGAAGTACTGTCCAAATAAAGATGCTTCTGGAGAATCAGATGCGGTTGTTCCAGATGTAGACGGGAGAGGAAATCGACCCCTTCCTCTTTAGAATGCAAACTATCCGTGACCAACTGATTGCCATGGGGTCAAATCCGGATGAAGGGCTCATGGTGAGGACTACCCTAAATGCAGTCATCGCTGAATGGGAGACATTTGTCCAAAGTATGTTGGGCAAAGCAGTGCTACCATCCTGGGTGTACATATGGGCAATCCTCCATTAGGAGGAAATTAGGGGGATAACCAAGAAGCAAAGCAACAACGAAGGAGTCAAGGTGAAGAAAAAGGAGGAAGATGCAACCCTTGCATATAAGGGATGGAAGCAGCAAGGGAAGAAGAAGAAGGACCTCTCCAAGGTCCGTTGCTTCAGGTGTGGTGAACTTGGACACTTGCCAACACTTGTCGTAAGCGGAAGGACAAGGAAGCATCTGATTCCAAGGCAACAACAGCGAAAGGGGGCAATGGTAGTGAGGATGATGTGGCCATGAGTGCTCATGTGCCTCGAGAGAAGAGGTGGGGTGATATTGATCTGTAGAGCAACTACAGATGATGGCAGGATCCTTGAGGTGCCCAAAATCTTGGATCACATACGAGCTACGGGAGCCTTAAGATAGTAGTAGGATGACTGGAGTCAGTGGGTGCAGAAGATCATGGAGAAGCAGAGGCAGAGCTGAGATAGTGAAGTCTGGAGTGGCGTAGAGGAGAGGCAGCATCAGCGTGGAAGCAGAAGCGCAGAGGCTAATGGGATTTCAGCAGTGTAGTGGTAGTGCTTAAAGCAGTGCAATGCAGTAGACAGCGCAGAGCTTCAGAGAGACAACGCAGAGCATCAACAAAGGGTGCTTTAGTGATGAGTTGCAGCCCAATTGACCCGTTCGTCATTTGTTGGGTGATGGTCCTTCAATTGCTTACTTCTCAGCAACTGAGTTGCAGTTAGCAGTGGCAGTGCTATAGGCAGCATGATGCAGTAATTTGAGAGGGAGCTGCAGTACATATGGGGCAGTGTCAGTGAGAGTAACATGGGCAGTAGTACAGAAAGCAACAATGCAGTGAATGGAGGGCAACAGGCCAAGCATCAGCAGCGCGGAGACCGATGCCGAGATTAGGGTGATGCTTCAATGTGGAAGTATTGCTAGAGCACACTCCTTGCTAAGAGGGAGTATTGAGATTTTGGGGTAGCATTAGGTGTGCTCTAGTTCTGAAACGTTGTGGAGGGGTTGGAACACACAAGATCTCCAATACCCAGAAATCATTTCAAGAAATTCTACCCAGTTTAATAATTATTGAAATAATTAAATTTTTTAATGGGGACCCAAAGTCTAACTTAGGGAAATTAAAAAATTAAAGTGAATTAATTGACACATGTGATGAAATGTTCTAAGTGACGTGGATCGAACATTCTTTTAATCTGAGACCTCGATTAGAGATTAGATCACGACCGTTGGTTTCCCAACGAGAAAAGTATAAAGGAAAGGCTTGGGGTCAGTTGGAGGATGTTGTGATTTGTGGAGTGTTGGGGTACCTTCAGATGTGCTCTAGCTCCCGAACTTTGTGGAGGGACTAGAGTACATGAGATCTCCAAGACCCAGAAAGGGATTTGAGAAATTCCATCCGGTTTGAGAGAAAATTAATTAATTAGTATTTTTAATTAACGACCCTAAGTCTAACTTAGGAAAATTAAAATATTAAAGGTAATTAATTTAAACATGTGATGGAAATGACTTAAGTCACATGGATCAAGCTTTCTTTTAATCTTAGCTGTCAAATCAAGATTAGATCATGGCCATTGGTTTCCCAACAAGAAAAGTATAAAGGAAAGGCTTGGGGTCAGTTGGAAAACACACACACGGAGGCAGAGCACTGAGGCTAAGCTGGAATTCTAGGGCGTGGTTTGCTAGGAATTTACAGAAGTGTTTTTGCTATAGCGAGGGGTAGTATTGGCTAAGGGGACGATCTGATCCCATAACCAAGAGTTAGCAAGAGGCAGAGAAGCAGCAACCAGAGCAGTGCAGAGGGAGCAGTAGCTATGCAGTAGCTGCGCAATGCAGAGGGTTTCTTCCGCTATGCAGGTGCTACACTGGCCCAGAAAGGGCAGTGCAGAGGCAACAAGAGGCCATTAGGGCTTACGTAGGCCTAGCCAGGGCAGTGTAGGGACTGCGTCACCTAGTCTGGGGTTACACAACCCTCTGCTGAGTAGCGCACGGGCATTAGAAGGATAGCAGAGCTAATGCATAGGGCTTCAGAGCAACGTTGGGGTTTCTAAAGACAGAGAGGTGTTGAGTTCTGTAAATCTCGTTTTAGGGTGTGAATCAGTGCAGTTTTCCGTCTCTGGAACTGAGGTATCTCTGCAGATCTTATATTTCTCTGTTTGGTTAACCAGTAAGGTGCCTAGATTTGCTGTACTTAGAATCTACTTAATAATATAAACCCTCCAGAAGCCAGAACACCGATTTTCCCGCATTAGGTTTTTCTGGGAATAGTTGTCCATAAAATCTTGTGTGTCACTTTGTCTATGTGCATGTATTCAGTGTTAGATCTTTATCTGTGAACTGTTAATGTGTTTACTTCGATGTTAATGCTGAAATTTCAGATTAATAACTTGATTAAGTAGGAGAAGTATAACCAGGTTTAACAGTAGGGTTTCTGAATAAGTAATATTCAGAAATTTTCACATGGTATCAGAGGGATTGCAGATCTAGCTGAACCATCAACAAGAAGACTAAAGAATCTTGGCTGCAGAAAGCAGCAACAACCACAGAAAACCGGACCAGAGAGGACAATGTAGCAACAGAGGGGAGCAGAGCCACGCAGAGGCCAGAGTGACACAGTCTCCTTGCAGGCCCACGTACTTACTGCGCAAAGGCATTGCAGAGAAAACGTTGCGACTGTTTGCTCATGCAGAGGCCAGCCAAGGTGACGTAGTCTTGAAGCTGTTGCTTAGTCAGAGAGCCAAAAGCAGTGTTGCAGAGCTTCAGTAGTGGTTGGTGGGGTTAAATTTCTGAAGGTGCGGAAATTGACCTGAGCACTAGTTGACAAAAAGCGGGAGGAGAACAAATTCTCAGAGGATTTCTAGCCAAAGAAATCTGCAGATCGATCAGAGGATCGAAGGGAGCTGATTCGTTTGATTTGGCAAACTTCCAAGCGAGGAGGTCCGTTGTCAGAGGGAGTAGAGGGTGCTTTTCTCACCGAGGACCCTAGATTCGAGTCTCTAGCATAGAGAGAAGGATTAGTTCCGATAACTTTGCTGAGCAGATGGCACCTCACAGACTACGTGATCAGGATAGGTAGGACGACCTGCCCAACTTTGCAGTCTGGAAGGCTAAAATCCTGGTAGTCATGGAGGCATAAGGTCTGAGGGAGCATGCAGAGAAAGTCTTGGCCACGCCAACCAATGCGAAGCTCCTGGAGAAGCATGAAGAAGCAGCGGCACATGTCAAATGCTTCATCATGGATGGTGTCAAAGATCATGTAGTGCCTCACATAGCTGAGAAGACAACAACTCATGATATGTGGGTGGCTTTGACGTCACTATATGAAGGAAGATCCGTCCAGAGGACAATTCTTCTAGATAATCATATGAGGTTATTCATGATGGCCAAGGGAGAAGAGATCGAACCCTTCCTTTTCAGATTACAGGCGATCAGGGATCAGTTGACTGCCATGGGAGTGAAAGTGGAGGATAATGTAATGGTGAGGACTGCACTCGATGCGGTCATAGAGGATTGGGAAACTTTTGTCCAAAGTATCTTGGGCAGAGCGAACCTTCCCAATTGGGACAATATGTGGGCGATCCTCCGTCAAGAAGAACTCTGTTTGTTCACCAAGAGATAGTACAGCACCAGATCAAGTACGGTGAAGAAGGAAGAGGAAGAAGATGCAGCGTTGGCATCCAAGAGGCAGCAAGGGAGGAAGAAGCGTGATCTATCCAAGATCAAGTGTTTCCAGTGCAACGAACTAGGACATTTCGCCAGCAATTGTCCTAAGAAGAAGAAGGACAAGGAAGTTTCTACCTCCAAGGCTGATGTGGCAGACGATGGCTCCGAAGATGACGTAGCCATGAGTGTTCATGAACCAAGAAAGTGGGGCGACATGGATCTATCGAGCAGCTACAGAGTGGTGGCAGGATCCTTGAGTAGCCCAATACTTGGATCACATATGACCTACGGGAGCCTTAAGATTGTAGTGGGGTAAGTGGAGCAGTGGGTACAGAGAATCACAGATGGAGTAGAGGTAGAGATGGATGCTGAGAGGGATAAATGCAATGTAGATGCAGCAACAATGCAACACAGAAGGGATGATGTGACTTCAGCAGTGCAATGCAGGCTGGCTTATGCAGAGTAGAGCTTCAGTAGCATAGAGGCTTCAGGAGGACAGCACAGTGCAACAGCAGTGTAGGGGACTTCAGTGCAGGGGCTGATGTGTCTTCAACAACACAAAGAAGTTCTGCTTATGCAGTGCAGAGCTGTAGCTTTGTAGCTGTCTCTAGATGACAGCAAAGATCAATAGCCTATGGAGCTTTAGTGATGAGGATGTGGCCCAACTGACTTGTCTGTCAAATATTGGGTAGGAATTTTGAGTTGTTTCTCTCAGCGACTGATTTGCAGTGTAGCAGTTGACAGCACGATGCAACAGATTGAGAGGGAGCTGCAGTAGAGATGTGGCATTGGCGGTGGCAGCGTCATGGGAAGCAGTACGGGATAGCAGCAACAACGTAGTGATGAAGGGCAGCAGGCCAAGCATCAGCGCAGAGACCCACACCAGTGATCAGTACAGAGCTTTGGGGTGAAGTAGTGTTGTGCTAGAGCACTTTCCACGCTAAGAGGGAGTGTTGAGATTTGTGGAGTGTTGGGGTAGCTTCGGATGTGCTTTAGCTCCCAAACTTTGTGGAGGGACTAGAGTACATGAGATCTCCAAGACCTTGAAAGAGATTTGAGAAATTCCATCTGGTTTGAGAGAAAATTAATTAATTATTATTTTTAATTAAGGACCCTAAGTCTAACTTAGGAAAATTAAAATATTAAAGGTAATTAATTTAATTATGTGATGGAAATGACTTAAGTCACATGGATCAAGCTTTCTTTTAATCTTATCTATCGAAATCATGATTAGATCATGACCGTTGGTTTCCAAATGAGAAAAGTATAAAGGAAAGGCTTGGGGTCAGTTGGAGAACACACACATAGAGGCAGAGCACTGAGACTAAGCTGGAATTCTACGACGTGGTTTGATAAGAATTTCCAGAAGTGTTTCAGCTGCAGCAAGGGGTAGTATTGGCTAAGGGGATGATCTGA
Source organism: Pinus albicaulis (assembly GCA_034641835.2). Taxonomy (NCBI): domain Eukaryota; kingdom Viridiplantae; phylum Streptophyta; class Pinopsida; order Pinales; family Pinaceae; genus Pinus; species Pinus albicaulis. Next base: position 538,806,148 of record CM076580.1, on the reverse strand, counting down.
TCCCAGAGCCAAGAGTCAGCGAGATGCAAAGAAGCAGGAACCAGAGCAATGCAGAGAGAGCAGTAGCTGTGCAGTGCAAAAGATTTCAGTTTCTATGCAGGTGCTACGCAGACCCATAAAGGGCAGCGTAGAGGCAACAGGAGGCCATCAGCGCTTACGCAGGCCTAGCCAAGGCAACATAGGGACTGCGTCACCAAATCTGGGGTTACGTAGCCCTCTCTTGAGCAGCGCAAGGGCATCAGAAGGCTAGCAGCGCTGACGCGGAGGGCTTTAGAGCAGCACTAGGGTTTCTGAAGACAGAAAGGGGCTGAGTTCTGTAAATCTCGTTTGAGGGTGTGAATCAATCCATTTTTTGTCTCCGGAACTGAGGTATTGCTGCAAATATTATATTTCTCTGTCGGGTTAACCAATTAGGTGTTCAGATTTGTTGTTCTTAGAATCTACTTAATAATATAAACCCTCTAGCAGTTAGAAGACTGGTTTTCCCGCATTGGGTTTTTCCGGGGACAATTGTCTAGAAAATCTTGTGTCACTTTGTCTATGTGCATGTATTCAGTTTTAGATCTGTATCTGTGAAGAAATGTTAATGTGTTTACTTCGATGTTAATGCTGCAATTTCAGATTAATAGCTTGATTAAGTAGGATAAGTATAACTAGATTTAACAGTAGGGTTTCTGCATAAGTAATATTCATAAATTTTCACAGAGGATTCACACACACTGCACAAGCACTGAAGCTAAGTCAAATTTCTGGGGTGGGGTTTGCTGAGGAATTCGAAGTGAGTTTGCAGTGTAGTGACGGGTAGAAATCGGCAAGGGATGATTTGATTTGAGGCCGTGAATATAGCAATAGAGAGGCAGCATCGTACCAGGGCAGCGCAGAAGCTAGCAGGAGGGACGCAACCCAGCCAAGCTGACGCAGAGGGTGACGTAGAGGCAGTGCAGAGGCCTTCAGAGTGACGCAGGGGCAACCTGTGCTGCGCTGGGCGAGAGGGGCAGATGCAATTGCAAGAAGAGCTACGCTTAGGGTTCTAGTGGACCAGAAAGGGCTCGAATTCGTAATTCCCCGTAGAGGGTTGGATCAGCCATACTTTTTGTCTCCGAGTGATAAGGTACAACTGCCAAGTAATTTATTTATAGGGAAAACCGTTTCTGGTGCCCAGATTGTTGTATTCAGATTCTACATAATAATAAAACCCTCTAGAGCTGTTGCACCAGTTTTCTTGCATTGGGTTTTTCTGGGGACATTTGTCCGAAAAATTTGTCATTTTGTTACATGTGCATGATGTTCAATAAATGATCTATAGTTGTGTAGGCTGCTATTCACTATTTTTCTGAATATTTAGTTAAATAACTTGTATAATAAATCAAGTAGGAGAAGTAAATCAATAGTTAGCAGTATTTGCAGCCAAGAATGCATTTTTTTCACTAGGTCAACGCAAATATTGTTGGAAACAGCCAATTTCGTCACTTGGGCATTGTTAGCTTACCTTGGGCAAACCCAGTTGCATGATTTCTGATCTTACCTTTGTACCCAACATTTATATTAATAAAATGGCTCAGCTCAATGCAGTTTATGGAGATTTCTAGGTGTTTAATGTGTTGTAAATTTTGTGTGTCTGTTTTGTACTATGCTTGCTTTGTTTATCATTGTAAATTTCCATTAGGAATATTACAGTAGTATCAAAGCATGATCTTGGCCAGCTGTGGGGAAGCTAGCAAGATCATGATGGTGTTAGACTTGCATCCATAGTTATTGGTGAGCTTATAGACACTCCATTGATGCAAAAAGGGAAGAGTACGCAAGGGCTCATGGAGGAGTTGATGAGACAAAACCAACAATTAGTGAGACAACCAATAGATTTTAGAGGGGATGCAACAAATGATACAAAACCAATAAAGAAGCCAAGCACATGCAAGCATAACCCATCAATACAACACCCATATGTATGGCCATTTTGGTTGTCCTACCATGCCTCATTTTTTGGATGAATCGGAGAAGGAGAATCATAGGTTAAGGATGGGAGCATCATGTCGAGGAGCGCAATTAGAGGGTGAGACCAGGGGTCATTTCTGTTGGGGGAGACCTGGCTTTAGATATTAGGAGCTTGAGGGGGAGATTGAGCATGAGGTTGATGGTACGCAGGAGGAGCATGTTGATATACCCAGTGTGATGTGGGAGTCACCCTTGTTGGAGATCCCTTTGCTAGCTTTCGTTTGGCACCTTAGCGGAGGGAGTAGAGCATACACTCTGATGGTCATCTGATGATGTTGTGACTATCGTTGATGAGGTGTCATTCGTTGTAGAGGTATCCAGGACTGTGTTTGAGTTTTCAGGTAATGGTAGCCCACAACAGATCCATGAGGTGTCAGGAGACATCCATTAGTGAGGTGCTAATGGGCACAAAGGTACCCAGAGTCATGACAAAGTTCTTAGATGACAGCTACCCACAACATCATGGAGAGCACCTTGACATGTGTGAGCTAGATGAGGATGTTATGCTCGATGAGCTACTTGTTGAGGGACAACTCGGGACTTTGGTTGAGTAGGATGGGCAGTCATCTTTTTGATCTGCCATCTACGGGGAGCATATAGATGCGCAAACAACCAATAGAGTTACCATACCTCTTGTTAGTGATCCTCTTCAGGCTTATGTAGATGGGGCTTGCAGTATTGTTAGATTACCTCTGCACGTTGGAGGGAGATTGGATGGGTTGCCTAGACAGGTTGTATATGACAATCGAGCCAGTGAGATGAGGTGTCATGGGTTGCGTAGGGCGTAAAAATCTCATGATGGACTTGCTACGTACTTGGGGATTCCTGCATTTGATCCCTTACATGGGGTTGGGTGGCACGAGGTATTGAGTTGGTACCTGATAGGGCTGACTAGGCTTTTGGATACATCCATATTTAGGAGCATAGTTCGGCAAGGGCTGTGGTTTTCCAGAGGTTGTTCGAGGGCTGGATCATCGTTGGGACCCAGGTGGGACTCCCCACCACTCTATGGATTGGGTCAGTCAAGGTAGTAGTAGGATGGTGGATCCAATGATCGGTCTCACCCCCATTTTCATATTCCCACCAGAGTTTTGGATAACACCGATGATAGGTCGAGCTGACAGAGGAGTAGGTAGACTCCATGAGTTGCCTTGGCATGTTGGTCGCGTGTGGGGGCATAGGATGATCAGTGTACCTTGGCACGAGGTTGTCAGATGAGGTGGCATTGATAGGCCACCAAGTAGTTCCTTGTATGAGGAGGAGGATTTCCCATGGATGTATGGGGCACAATGGTCACCGAGGAGTAGCATCGTAGGGACACCCCCACAGGTACATAGGGAGATTCGCATGTTAGATCTCTCAGGGAGGATCAGGAGGGGAGGTCCACTTATCCGAGGTTATGGAGATCCATTCGTTGAAGGATATAGTGATGTGACAGTGGACGTGATGATGTCAGTCGGGTGAATTCCAAAGGGGATTGTCACAACTTTAGGCCATGATGTCCAGGGATGTGTAGGAGCATCCAAAGTTGAGTAGTGGTTAGGAGGTGGACATGGAGGTGCATTGTGATGTGTTGTCGTGTGTTGGATTGCGTTGTGGAGTAGGAGCAACTCACATCACATTGGGTTCAGGGATACTCAGTGGTATATGGTGGCATCTAGTGAGACACTGCGGGCTCTTGGAGCGTTGCCTCTAAGGAGACTTATGGGCAGGGACAATAGATGTACCATTAGGAGCAGCTCACCCTGGATGCATGAGGACATTGTTGATCATTTGGGGACGACATGTTTAGCGGAGACAGATCTTCGATTGGGTTATCAGCAGATCCGAGGCGGAGAAAGGGATGTCCCTAGGATTACTCTTCAGTATCCCGACAGATTCTTGATCATACCCATGGGGACCTACCCACCCATCACTCTCAAGTATTTGTTACAGTCATAGAGCTTTTAGTTGTTGCCCTTTGATGCTCTCGGTACAAGCAATAGGACATGGGAGGCTCACCTTAGGCAGTTGGACGGGACACGGTGTGTCATGGGCAGGAGGGAGATTCTCTAGTTGAGACATTTGGTGGGTGCACGGGTCGACAGATATAGGCTTAGGGATGGTGTCGTTTATTGTCGAGGTATCATGTGTTCCAACCCTAGGCTCACACTTGGGGAGGTGATTGTGAGGGAGTTGCATGATGCACTTTTAGCGAGATAGTCTGAGGAATTATATGATCATGAGGCACAATTGATGGAAGACCACGTTTACTAGCAGATGTTTAGACTCTAGGTGGTATTGGGGTGCACTTTCTAGAGGCGAGATCGCATATTTCACGATGTGGTATGGCGAGGCAGATTTACCCTGTTGTTGCCCAGGAGCGAGATTGGCATTGGATGGGTAGGCATTTGCATCATGGATATGCCTGGGCAGGATGAGATTGGCCTTCATAAATTTTTCGCCATTAGAACCCAGGAGAGGAGGATACAACCCGCGCATGATGGGAAGTATGTCATAATCAGATTGGTGCAGCGTCAACATGGTGGAATGTTGATTTATGGTAGCATCGGATGTGCTCTAGCCTTATAACTTTGTATATAGGCTAGGACACATGTATTCCATAAAACCCATAAATGGTTTTGGAAAATTGCACTTAGAGAAGGTTTAATTAAATTAATTAATCATTTTTTAAATGTTTTCCTAAGTCTAAACTTAGGGAAACTGATTAGTTAAAGGGTATTAATTAAACTAAGTGAGAATCTTCTAGATAAATTCATGGATCACCTCCAAGTTAATCTTAGCCCTTGATTATGTTTTAATCTTGGCCGTTGAAGGGTCAACGGAAGAATATAAGGAGGGTGAGGGGCCTATGGAAAACACATTTGAGCACATTGAGCATTTGGCATTTTCGAGTTTGTGTGAGGAGACACAACTTTTGATTAGAATCAAATCACTAGGGAAGGGTTTGCTAAGTGATTGTGATTTAGTGATCAGATCCAGAGAGGGGCAGAAGCAGAGACTGGTTAGGAGGACCAAGAGTGCATTTCAGAGAGAGACAACACTTACGGAGAGAGAGACAACGCAGTTTTTTAAAGGGGTGACGCAGTCCCTGCAGGAAATCACGCAGAAGCAACGCAGTGTCTCTTGGAGTCAGTCCGGAGATAGCTAGAGGCTGGGGTTTCTGAGCCAGGAGGGCCAAAATCCAATCTCAGATCAGCTAGATCAGTTGTAGAGAGAGGTGACGTAGTTTCTCAAGCTTGCCCACGCAGGCTTACGCAGTTCTAGAGTAGCCACTCAAGCAGAGGCAGAGAGGGGCTTCACCAGTGCTGTTTATATGAGTCGGAGACTTGCGGAGTGAGGTATATCTCACAAGCATATTTGTTGTCTAGATTTATTTGAAGGGTTTGTTGGATATTGGCGCCCTAGTTGTACTCAAGATACTGCTGCTTAATAATATAAAACCCTCAGATCTGTTGCACCGGTTTTCTCAAGTTGGTTTTTCCAGGGACTTAGTCGAAAATTAACTATGTCAAATGTGGATGTTTTTCATTGTATTTTGTTCAGATTGTTTCAACACAGATTTATTCCGCAGTATTATTTGTGTAGACTGCTTCAGAAATTACTTCAATATTTCACTATAATGAAATAATTATGAAACATAATAGGAGAAGTAATTCAGATTTGTTGTAGTAGGAATCTAGATTTAGGATTTTTCACATGGTATCAGAGCTTATTCAAGTTGAAGTGCAAGAGAAACAAGAGTGAACCAGCGGATCAATGTAGGAGAAGCTGCGATGCAACGTAAGCGACGATGAACCCTCCCAGAGATTACGCTGTCCAGGCCAAGAGGGCAATCCAGTGCAGAAAAAGGCTCCTTCTGAGAGAGTTGATAGAGGGGCAAGCATTTTTTCAGTTGCAGAAGAGGCAACGTAGTAGACTAGCGTAGCTGAAGGATGCAGTTACTGCACAACAGTAAGAGTTGGTACATAAAGTGTCAGAAAATTTCTGAAAAACACAGATTGGGGATTTCTTGATCTCAGAGAGTTTCTTACTCAAAGAAACTTAGTTTCTCCCGTGCAGCAGCAGAAGTAGTGAGTTACTCCACAAGGAGTGCGTAAGTCTAGCTGAGCTGAGGGTTAGAGAAAGAAATCGACAATTGAGAAGATGGCCAGCAACGGACTGCGTGACCAACATAGATTGGAGGGTGCCTCCAACTATGTCAATTTGGAAATCAAGGATAGAGTTTCTCCTTGATGAGCATGATCTGAAAGCCCTCATAGACAGTGCAGTTGCAAAACCTCTTGATGTAGCACACCTGAGACAATTCAAGAAGAATATGGCAAGAGCCAAGCGATTGATCCTAGATGGTGTGAAGGATCATATCGTACCTCACATAACAGTTAAGAATACTGCTAGAGAGCTGTGGGTAGGGCTAGAAAAGTTGTACCAAGGATCTTTCGAGCAGTGGAATATGTATTTGTAGGAGAAGATGCGTAATACCAGGACGAAGAAGGGAGAATGTTTTGACTCCTTCCTGTCCCGTATTCAGGATACCCGAGATCAGTTGCCAATAGTAGGAGATGCTCCTAGAGACGCAGAGCTGGTAAGGCTCACTCTGAACTCGGTTTCAGAAGACTATCAGGTCTTCGTCCACAGCATATTGGGCAGAGAAGGGCTTCCAGGATGGGAAGCAATGTGGGAAGCCTTACAGCAAGAAGAGTTGAGGAGAGACCTCCTCCATTTGGAGGATGGCAGTAGTGGGTCGAAGGTCAAGAAGGAGGAAGAAGATAACGTTGCCCTTGCATCAAAGGGGCAACAGAAGGAGAAGAAGAAAGATTTGTCTAAGATCAAATGCTTCCGGTGTGGGGAAATGAGACATTATGCCACACAGTGTCCTCTTAAGAAAAATGATAAAGAGGAGAAGGAAGATCCGCAAACAGGAGCTGCCAAGATTGAGGCAGAAAGAGATTGTGCTATGTTAGCTCATATTTCAAAAGCAGAGAAATGGGCTGACGTGGAGTTGTAGATCCATAATCTACAAATGGCAGGATCCTTGAGTATTTCCAAACTCTTGGATCACATGTGAGCTACGACAGCTTAAAGATAGTAGCATGATGGAGAGTTGCAGCGGAAGATGAGAAGACAATGCAGTGGCTAGCAATACTAGAGCCTGATCAACGCAGAAAGGGAGCAAAAACATCAACAATTGAGCATCAGCAGCGCAGTGCTCACGTAGTGCAAAGCAACAACAATGCAGTATTTTCAGAGAGCTAGTGCAAAAACTAGCAGCAATTAGTCTTATTTTCCAGTTGCAGGTTTTCTTGTCCAGTTTTGGATGTTTTTCTGTTGCAAGTAGCAACAGTCCACCAACAGCAGTAGTTGAGCAGCAACAACAAATGAGTAGCAACAGCGCAGTGCACAAGTGGTGCAACGCAGTGTAGAGTAGTGCTCACGCAGTACAGAGCAGTGCTCACGCAGTACAGAGCAGTGCTCACGCAGTGCAGCAGCATGGTTGCAGAATTTAGAGGGAGTTGTGGTATAGTGACAATTGGTAGCAGTACAGTTGCAGCATTTTTCTTGTGCGGTGTTGGTGAGCAGCATCAACATCACAACCGTAGATGTTCCAGAAGTTAGAACAACAACACATTGAGTTGTTTTGCTAGAGCACTTTCCTCGTTAAGAGGGTGTGTTGATTTATGGTAGCATCGGATGTGCTCTAGCCTTGTAACTTTGTATATAGGCTAGGACACATGTTTTCAATAAAACCCAGAAATGGTTTTGGAAAATTCCACTTAGAGATGGTTTAATTAAAATATTAATTAAACTAAGTGAGAATCTTCTAGATAAAGTCATGGATCACCTCCAAGTTAATCTTAGCCCTTGATTATGTTTTAATCTTGGTTGTTGAAGGATCAATGGAAGAATATAAGGAGGGTGAGGGGCCTATGGAAAACACATTTGAGCACATTGAGCATTTGGCATTTTCGAGTTTGTGTGAGGAGGCATAGCTTTTGATCAGAATCAAATCACTAGGGCAGTGTTTGCTAAGTGATTGTGATTCAGTGATCAGATTCAAAGAGGGGCAGAAGCAAAGACTGGTCAGGGGGACCAGGAGTGCATTTCAGAGAGAGGCAACTCTTACGCAGAGAGAGACAACGTTGTTTTCTGAAGGGGTGACACAGTCCCTGTAGGAAATCACGTAGAAGTAGTGCAGTGTGTCTTGGAGTCAGTTCGGAGATAGCTAGAGGTTGGGGTTTCTGAGCCAGGAGGGCCAAAATCCAGTCTCAGATCAGCTAAATCAGTTGCAGAGAGAGGTGACGCAGTTTCTCAGGCTTGCCCACGTAGGCTTACGCAGTTCCAGCGTAGCTACTCACGCAGAGGCAGAGAGGGGCTTCACCAGCGCTGTTTAGATTAGCTGGAGACTTGCAGTGTGAGGTATATCTCACAAGTATATTTGCTGTTTAGATTTATCTGAAGGGTTTGCCGGATATTGGCACCCTAGTTGTACTCAAGATACTGTTGCTTAATAATATAAAACCCTCAAATTTGCTGCACTAGTTTTCCCCAGTTGGGTTTTTCCGGGGACTTAGTCCAAAAATAACTCTGTCAAATGTGGATGTTTTTCATTGTATTTTGTTTGGATTGTTTCAACACTTAGATTTATTCCGCAATATTATTTGTGTAGACTGCTTCAGAAATTACTTCAATATTTCATTGTAATGAAATAATGATGAAACATAATAGGAGAAGTAATTCATATTTGTTGTAGTAGGAATCCGGATTTAGGATTTTTCACATGGCACACTTTTGAATCCAGTAGAGGACTCGAGCATCACAGTACTTCGTAGGGGATGAGCTGGCTACTACAGGGGGAGATCATTCAGATCTTCCATTGGGCTTTAGCGAGTCATTGATGGGGTGGGGGACTTCATTAGCATGGCAGGTTGGTCAGCAGGATGATATCAAGGGGAGCTCATGCGAGGGAGCTTCATATCCGCAGGGATTGGGTGGTATCTTCAGGAGTTTACTCATGGAGAGTATGAGGTGGACTACTTGGTAGGGCAACTTCATGAGGAATGGAACATGGTGCCACATTATCATAATTCCATACTCATTGATGGTGTGCAAAGGGTTTATGGTACTTATGCCTGGAAGGATAGTGAGCGGGACAAGGGGAGCTTCGTGTTGGACATGATGGCTTGGGATCTTGGTATTGAGGTATTCCTTCACGATAGGACAATGCAGAGGCTAGGGACGATTCAGTGGCGCATCTGGGATATGTCATATTTTGCAGTGACAACGGGGATCAACAGCTAGAGAGGATACTTGTTCAAGCATTGCTTGAGGACAAACAATACAATTTTGATTTTTCATTTAATAGGATTAACAGAGTTTATTGGGGGAGTGATAAGCATAGCACAATTTTGTAATATGGGCATTGGGGACATTTTTGGTACATGAGACTGAGGAGAAATCGAAAATCTTAACGTTAGTGGAATGTGGGGGCAACCCCTCAAGGAAAAATCGATTTTGTGGAAAGGAAATCAAAATATTTGGATGAGGGACCCACAAGGAAAGGTGGAGCAACAATTATAAATAGAGGGTTGAAGGCAGCATTGAGTACCTTTTGATAATTTGTCATTTTACACATTGTTGCTCACCTTGTTCAGCTAAGTCACAGGTGTTGTTTAGCACCAGAGGTTCCAATGGGAAATCTCACCCTCTTCTTCGGTGGACCACGAGTGCCACCCTAGGGAGACAGATTCTACTCATCTTTGGTAGCTAGGAGGATACCATGCGGATACACACATTTCTGGTTCACCTGGGACACGGGAAAGGAGCCACACAGTCCTTGTTGGAGAGTGGTGCCAGAGATAGAGGCTACATTATTGCTGAAGCATTCCTTGAACAAATTATAGGCAAAAAGAGAAGTATTTACAAGATCAGGAGGTATTTCCACAACATTACGAATTTTTGGAGCAAGGGCCTGCGTCATCTTGCCCAGAAATTACGTAGTCTTTCGTGGGGGCCAAATGTGGGGTGGCTTGTGAAAGGGATTGAGGAGATGGGGTTGTTTGGAATTGGATTGGGGTAATCATGGGGGATTTTCCAGCATTTTGATGGAGCAACAAGCCCAACATCTGCTACAAGTTACAGTTTTTGCTTGTGGAGGAGGGCCAAGCATTTTGGGGTCAATTTTGGAGTGTCAAAACTAGAGCAAGCCCTTTCTAGATTTTTTTGGGTTTATGACAAGGATCTCAAAGATAATTTAGCAGAATTTTCTAGGCATATTCGAGGTGTCAAACATGGGTCCCAACTCAGCGAGCAGCTAGAGGAGCTAGGGGGAAATTGGGCCGAAATTTCGAGGTCAACATTTGGCCAATTCCTTTGTGGGTTTTTGTGGGTTGTTGGAGGAGAGCCCGGGGTTAATTTCCTGGAATTTTTTGAGCATCGATGGAGGCTCTAACAACCATTATTTGCAGCCAACAATGCAGTTTTAAACTGGGTTAGCGCAGAGATTGTTGGCGACAGCCACAGTGCATGTTTGAGCAGCCAATTTCATCACTTGGGCAAGCCCAGGTGCTTGCTTTCTGATCTTACCTTTGTACCCAACATTTATATTAATAAAATGGCTTAGTTCAGTGCAGTTTATGGAGATTTCTGGCTGTTTAATGTGTTGTAATTTTTTTGTGTGTTTTTACTATGCTTTCTTTGTTTATCATTGTAAATTTCCATTAGGAATATTACATATTTGGAATTTGTAGTTTTACATCAAGCTAATTGTTTCACATTTTATTTACATTGAAAGCTATTGGTAACATTTATTTGAAGATTTTACAATTTCTTTGGAAACACTAATTTCACACATGCATCTCATTTAGGCATCCTTAGTGTTAGTTTTCACTTTTAATTAACTTACCTCCAAGCATGAGCTTGGTTGAAAGACTTTTTTGGACCCTCTCTCTTTTTCCTAACTTGAGCAACATAGATCCTCTTTTGTGTTTAACATGGTGACTTTGCAGTCGTCAAAGCCACAATTGCATCGGAGGCATCGGGTGGTTGGATATTCTAGGGGAGGTATCGTTAATAGTGAATACACCCTTAGCTGTCTTTTCCTGGGTGTCCCTACACAACTCACATTAGAGACTAGTTTCAAAAAAGTTGAGAGAAAGGTTACATCTAGATAGGAATTTGACTTAACATCTACCAAGATAATTGTACTCCACATTAGATAGGTCGCATTCCATGCTAATTTAATCATTTTGGAGCACTTTTAGATTTACTTGCAATATTATTGGTTTCATGTACTTGTCATGATGAATGGTGTCATTTTCATTTGATGTTATTATCTCTTGTTAGTTGAGCATTTACTCTTGGGTTTATTGAATCTCATTTGCAAGCATTGTCTATTTTTCAAATAACATTCTCCTTATTTTGCAAGTAGTATGGATTTATATATTAGCAATCTTTACTTTCCTTGCTAAGTTGCTATCTCATGTACTTGTTGCTTGGCTCATGATTATTGAATGATATTGTCTTAGTACTTGAGCATTTCTCTACAAGTACATTATTCCATTTATATCTTGCAAGTGATATTTCAATTAACATTGTTCTCTTGTGCGATATTGCTTGTCATTATATTTTGATTTGAGCAAGTACATACTATTTATTTTGAGCAATTATTTGCTTAACTACATACTATTTATTTTGAGCAATTATTTGTTCAAGTACTAGTCTATGATTGTATATTTTTGAATGTATCATTGAATGTTGCTCACATATGTTAGGCCAGGAGAGTAACTCCACGAACTATTGTATTTTTTCATTAAGAGAGAACATGGATATATACAAGGAGAAGGAGACTATTGGGATTCATCTCCCAATGTCTCTTCGTCTTCCAATTTCCTTTATTACGCTATTTACAATATTTACATGGCTTTTCCTAATCCCAAATATTAGGTGTCCACATTCCCCCCTTAATTTGAAGGGATATTGGTGAGTCCAAGCATCATTTTGAATCTTTCAAACTTTTCCCTTCCAAGCGCTTTGGTGAAGAAGTCTGCAATATGCTCATTTGTGGAACAATGTCGTAGGTGGATTGTCTTGGCCTTAACATGATGTCGAATTAGATGATATTTTGTATTAATGTGCTTGGTGCGATCATGGAACTTTGGGTTCTTGGCCAAACTTATTGCAGAGGTGTTGTCAATCAAAAGAGGAGTTGAATGCGCTTGTTTCTCTTGCAAATTTTCTAGAATTTTCGTGAGCCATCAATTTCTTTTGTTGCTTCAGTTGCTGCCACATATTCTGCCTCATTTGTGGAATATGCTGGAATTGATTGTTTTCGTGACCTTTAGGAGACAAATCTTGATCCAAGACTCATAACATACCTGAAGTAGATACTCTAGTTTCTTTATCTCCATCAAAATCTGAATTAGAGTATCCAATCAAGCTGAAGTCACCCACCTGTGTATACTTGAGTCCAAAGTCTTGAGTTCCCTTCAAGTACTTTAGAATTCTTTTTGTAGCAGACCAATGACCCTCACAAAGCTTTTGCATAAACTTGGAGAGGATTCCAACAACAAATTGAAATGTCTGGTTTGGGAGTATTCAGGGAGTTGAGACTTCCTATGAGTTTTCTATAATTTGTTGCTGGAGAGAAGTCATTGAGGTGATAGTGGTGGCTGACCTCTTGTTTCCATAAGACATAAGTTGCCTAGTAAGGCTTTGCACTAAGCCTGCTAGACTTTGCAGCAAAAAGTTCTAGAAGGACATCAATTGATCTAAGAAAGGCTCTAATGATGATTCTCGACCTCTTATAATTGTGATGGAGTTCAGTGTTTGAGATGAAATGTGATATGATCCTTATTAGTGTTGATTTTTGGGTAGCATCAGATGTGCTCTAGCTCCGAAACTTTGTGGAGGGGCTAGAACACATGAGACCTCCAAGACCCAGAAATTGTTTGGAGAAATTCCACTTAGCGCTTAAGTTATTCAAATAATTAGTTATTTTAATGGAGACCCTAAGTCTAACTTAGGGAAATTAAATAATTAAAGTGAATTAATTTAAACATGTGGGTGAGAATGTTCTAAGTGACGAGGATCAAGTATTTTCTAATCTTAGCCGTTTATTAGAGATTAGATCATAGCTGTTGAATGTTCAACAAGTAAAGTTTTAAAGGAAGGCTTGGGGTTAGTTGGAGAATACACACAGAGTGGCAGCACTTGAGGCAAGTCAAAATTCTGGGGTGCGGTTTGCTGAGAATTTTTGAGTGAGGTTGTAGTGTAGCGACGGGAAGTTCGACAGTGGGATTTCAGATCCGAGGTTGAGAATACAATAGCAGAGAGGTAGATATGGTGCCAGAGAGACAATGTAGGCCCAACAGGAGTGATGCATAGGCAGCGTAAGCCCAAGAGGGGTGACGCAGAGGCAGCGTAAGCCTAGGAGGGGTGACGCAGAGCCAGAAAGGCTCACGCAGAGGGATGCAAGCCCAGCCAGGGTGACGCAGTCACTCAGTGACTAGCGCTGGGGTTTCAGTGGGCCAGATCGAGATCGTATTCAACAGACAAGACAGAGTGACGTAACCACACCGAAGGGTGATGCAGTGACTATGTAGGCACCTGTGGGGTTCTTCATTCTCAGCTGAATCAACCATAATATTTTTTCTCCAAGATAGAGGTATTTGTGTCAGGATTTTCTCTGTTGGGTAAACCACTACTGGTACCCTAGTTTGTATTCAGAAATCTGCATAATCATAAAACCCTCAAGAGCTGTTGCATCAGTTTTCTCGCATTGGATTTTTCAGGAACATTTGTCTGAAAAATCTTGTGTATCCTATGTCGAATGTGGTTAATTCTTCAGTACTTGATTTGTATGTATGTGTAGGCTGCAGTGTGTTTACTTTAATGTTTTCTAAATATTTCTGAAAATAACTTATAACTTGTTAAATTAAAAACACAAGTAGGAGAAGTAAATCATATATCTGCAGTAGGATTTTTGTAATAAGGTTTCAAAAATTTTCACATGGTATCAGAGCAATTGCTAATCAAGGAAAGCTGAAGCCATCAACGAAGTGATGAAGTTTTTGCTGCATGAAGAAGGTTGTCCCAAGTGACAACGCAAATCCGGAAGAGGCAACATACCAGAGGGACAATGCAGGCCCTAGAGAGGTGATGCAGAGCTAGCCTAGCTCACACAGAGCTGACGCAGAGGCTCATGCAGTCTGAGAAGGGTGAATCAGAGCCTGTCTAGCTCACGTAGAGCTGACACAGAGGCTCACGCAGACCTTGGAGGGTGACATAGTCTAAGAGGAGGTGACGCCGTGCCAGTTGTCGTGACTGGAAGTGCAGTTTGGTTCTTCGGAAGTTGCTGGTGGGGCATTGTTTCTGCCGGTGTAGAACAGTGTCGAGCAGGGTTGACAAAGTAAGGGGAAGTAGTTCCTTAGCAGAATTTCAGGTCGAGAAGTATGAGATCTGATCAGCAGAGTGATTGGAGAGGGCTGATTGGATAACAGTTGGTGGAGGATTTCAGGGAGGGAAGTCACTTGTCAGAGGGAGCATATTCTCTAGAGGGTTTTCTAGTGCCAAGAAACCCAAATTTGGTCTTTTGTTGAGGGTAGTAGAAGAAGAAGGGAGAAGAGTATGCGCTTTTTTAGATTTTGAGCAGAGATGGTCGCGCATGGATTGAGGGATCAAGACGGGTTGGATGGAGTATCCAACTTTGTCGTCTGGAAGGCCAGAATCTTGTCAATTCTTGACGACTATCGCATCAAAGATCATGGTGAGAAGGTTGTAGCTGTTCCTGTTGACGTTGATCTGTTGAAGAAGTATGAGGAAAATCGAGCTAGAGCCAAGCGCTTGATTATGGATGGGGTGAAGGATCATGTGGTCCCACACATTACCGAGAAGAATACGACAAATGAGATGTGGACGACATTGACCACATTATATCAAGGTACTTTTGTCCAGCGGAAGATTCTTCTAGAGAATCAACTGCGACTATTTCAGATGCATAAGGGAGAGGAAATATACCCCTTATTAGATTGAGGGTGATTTGAGATCAACTGGTTGCTAAGGGGGCTACTCCTGATGAGGGTCTTATGGTGAGGACTGCCCTGAATGCAGTCATCGATGATTGGGAGACCTTTGTCCAAAGAATTTTGGGCAGAGCACAACTTCCAAATTGGGTGGACATGTGGGCAGCTCTTTGTCAAGAAGAGATCAGGAGAATGTCCAAGATGGGTAGCAACAACAGTGGAGCCAAGATCAAGAAGGAGGAGGAGGAAGATGCGGCTCTCGCATCTAAGGGACAACAGGGGCAGCAAGGGAAGAAGAAGAAAGACCTTTCAAAGGTCAGGTGCTTTAGATGTGGTGAACTAGGACATTTCGCCACTACTTGTCCTCAAAAGAAGAAGGGAAAGGAAGGTTCAAATTCTAAGGCTGTAGCAGTGAAGGGTGATGATGGGAGTGATGACGATGTGGTTATGAGTGCTCATGTGCCTCGAGAGAAGAGGTGGGGCGACATAGATATTTATATTGAACTACAAATGGTGGAGGGGAAGGATCCTTGAGGTGCCCAAACTTTTGGATCACATACGAGCTATGGGAACCCTTAACGACAATAGCAGGATGACTGGAGTTAGTTGGTGCAGAGGATTGTGAAGGCACATTGGTGGAGCTACGATGCTGAAGACTGGAGCAACGCAGAGGCAGCAACAGTGTAGAAGCAACAACGCAGAGGCAGTGCTTACACAGTGCAGAGCAGCAGCAGCGTAGAGGCAGTGCTTACACAGTGCAAAGCAGCAGCAGCGCAGAGGCAGTGCTTACATAGTGCAAAGCAGCAATAGCGCAGAGGCACCAGAGGGTCAATGCAGATTAGAAACAGAGGGTGTTTTAGATCGAGATGCAGTGACAGTGGCAGAGTCATGGGCAACAGTATAGAAGGTAGCAATGCAGAGGATGAGGGGCAGTAGGCCAAGCATCAGTAGCGCCGTGGATCAGAGTAATGCTTCTGGATTGAAGTGTTGCTAGAGCACATTCCTCGCTAAGAGGGAGTGTTGATTTTTGGGTAGCATCTGATGTGCTCTAGCTCTGAAACTTTGTGGAGGGGCTAGAACACATGAGATCTCCAAGACCCAAAAATCGTTTAGAGAAATTCCATCTGGAGCTTAAGTTATTCAAATAATTAATTATTTTACTAGAGACCCTAAGTCCAACTTAGGGAAATTAAATATTTAAAGTGAATTAATTTAAACATGTGGGTGAGAATGTTCTAAGTGACGATGATCAAGACTTTTCTAATCTTAGCCATTGATTAGAGATTCAATCACGATCGTTGAATGTTCAACAGGAAAAGTATTCAAGGAAGGCTTGGTGTCAGTTGGAGATTACACACACAGTGGAAGCACCTGAGCTAAGTCGAAATTCTAGGGCGCGGTTTGCTAAGAAATTTTGAGTGAGCTTGCAATGCAACGAGGGGCAGTTTGGCAGTGGAATTTCAGATCCAAGGCTGAGAATAAAATAGGAGAGAGGCAGATCTGTGCTAGAGAGACAATGCTGGCCCAACAGGGGTGACGCAGTGGCAGCGTAAGGCCAGGAGACGCAGAGGCAGCGTAAGCCTAGGAGCGGTGATGTAGGGCCAGAAGGGCTCACATAGAGGGACACATGCCCAACCAGGGTGACGCACTCACTTAGTGACCAGTGCTGGGGTTTCAGTGGGCCAGATCGAGCTCGTATTAAGCATACAAGACAGAGTGACGCAACCACACTGAAGGGTGATGCGGTGACTGCGTAGGCACCTGTGGGGTTCTTCATTCTCAGTTGAATCAACCATAATATCCGTCTCCAGAGATAGAAGTACTTCTATCGGGATTTTCTCTATTGGGTAAACCACTACTGGTACCCTAGTTTGTATTCAAAAATCTGCATAATAATAAAACCTTCAGGAGTTGCTACAACGGTTTTCCCGCATTGGGATTTTTCGGGGACATTTGTTCGAAAAATCTTGTGTGTCTTTTGTCGAATGTGCTTAATTCTTCAATACTTGATCTGTATGTGTAGGCTGTAGTGTGTTTACTTCAATGTTTTCTGAATATTTCTGAAAATAACTTGTTAAATTAAAAACACAAGTAGGAGAAGTAAATCAGATTTCTGCAGTGGGACTTCTGTAATAAGGATTCATAAATTTTCACAATTAGTATGGTGTTAAATGCTTGATGGGGTGATAGTTATGTTGTCACTAAGATTGTACAGGCACCTCAACAATGACTCAAGTCGGGGGATATCACTCTAATGCCTGATCTCTCCATTCTATCTGTCTCCCAACAAGAAGCTATATGGGGGATAGTCCCTATGGAGTGCAAAGATGGATGACAAGTTGGCAACCAGCAAGTTTGGGAGACACGATTGAGTGGCCTAGCTACTTGGTTAATTTTAGCAAAATTAAAAGATTAGATTAAATTGAATTGTGAGACCAGTGCCTTGTGGAGCCAACTTCTTGCTTATTACCAATTAAATGCCAAGTAACCAGATGGACAATCACTGCTTGAATGCTTAACTATCCTATATGAAATGCAAATTCTAAGATCTAGTTGTTATGTAAGATCTTGGTTTCGTTTATTTAAATGCTTATTCTAGATATGACATTCCTCTTAATTGTTTTGGAATTATTCTCTAGAGTAGGTTGTGGGATGGAAGCCAACGGGAAGCAAGCAAAGGTTTGGTTAATGATACCTCCCTTTGTGTTCCAACCACCCGATGCCTCCGGCGCTGCAGAGACTGTGGCTCTGACAATTGCAAGGTCACTGTGTTAACCACTAAAGAGGGTCCAAGTTCCTCAGTCTAAATTGATAAAAGGTGGTCTAAGTGTTTATCAAGGAAGTGTGAAAATTTCTGAATCTTATACTTATGCAGAAATCTTTACTGTTAATCTAGTTATGCTCCTCCTACTTAGATAAGTTATTAACTAAATAAATTTAGATTAAAATCTAAGTAAAACACATAACAGATCTTCACCAATTCAGATCTAGAATAAGTACATGCACACATAGACAAAGTGACACGGATATTTTCTGGACAAAGTCCCCGGAAAAACCCAATGAAGGAAAATCGGTCTTCTGGCTGCTGGAGGGTTTTATTATTAAGAATTTTCTGAATACAACAAATCTGGGTTCCAGATCTGGAAAACCCGACAGAGAAATAATAGATCTACAACTCACTGACTGTTCTAAAGCCAAAATAATGATTGATCCACACCCTCAAACGGGATTTACAAGACTCAGCCAAAATTAGGGCCTAGAAACCCTAGCGTTGTCCTTGAAGCCTCTGTGTCAGCCTCTGAAGCCTCTGCATCCCTCAATGCTGCTCCGGAAAGGGCTGCGCTACCCCAGACTGGGTGACGCAGTCCTTATGTTGCCCCTTAGGGTCTCTGCGTAACCCCTGAGGGCTTCTTGCTGAAAATGATGCTGTCCTTGAGGGACTGCGTTGTCCTTTCTTCGCTGTGCTTGCATCTTTCTCTGGCTGTCTGCTGAGTATTCTCTCTTCTGCCTGCGCTGATTCTGACTCCGTCGGATGTCCCCACTCCAACCCCCTATTCCCCTTTCTGCAGGCAGAAACACTTCTGAGAATTCGCCATGACCACTAGAATCTCGAGCATCTGATGCTTTGCCTTTGTGTGTCTTTTAAATGACCCCAGAAGCCTTTCCTTTATACTTTTCTCGTTGACAAATCGACGACCAAGATTAAATCTTTAATCAATGGCTAAGATTAAAAGAAAGCTTGATCCGTGTGACTTACGACTATTTCGTCACATGTTTAATTAAATTCACTTTAATTATTTTATTTTTCTATGTTTTAACTTAGGACATACATTAAAATAATTAATTAATTTAATATCTCCTAAACCAGATGAAATTTCCCAAATCCATTTCTGAGTCTTGTAGATCAAGTGAACTCTAGTCCTTCCTCAAAATTTGGTACCTAGAGCACAGCGAATACCCCCCAAATACACAAAATCTCAACCTCCCTCTTAGCATAAAGAGTGTGCTCTATAATACATCTGCCATTACAAGACTTTGGAGATACGTTCTTGTGTTGTGGTGTGTACCTGCCACTCAGCTGCCTTTCTTTGTTGCTGCATTTTGATAACACTGCTGACTCACCTTACTTGCCACTACAACATCTATACTGCAACTCCCTCTTAATTTGTTGCATCTGTGCTGCTCATAGCACTGCCAATGCTGATCTGCTGCACTACAACTTCAGTTGTTGAGAGAAACAACTGAATCTCCTGCCCAATCTTTGACACAATTCATATGGGCTTCATCCTCATCACTGAAGCTCCATAGGTTATAGATTTGTATTGGCATCTGAAGGATGATGCACAACTATGGCTCTACACTGCATAAGCAGACTCCCTTTTCCCTACTAAAGTCACATCAGCCCTTTGTGCTGAAATCTCTCATGCTGCTTATGCACTGCGCTGTCCCTGTGAAGCCTTATGCGCTGCTGCAGCTCTGCACTGCTTAAGCAGCTCTGCTCTGCGCTGCTTAAGTCACATTAGCCTTTGTGCTGCTGCTACTTCTATGCTGTTGTTGCTCTGCTCTGCGCTGCTCCTCCCAGTCTTCATATCTCCCTCTGCTTCACCCGTGATCTATGCACCCACTGCTCCACTTGTCTTGCTATTGTCTTAAGGCTGCTATAGCTCGCATGTGATCCAAGTGATGAGCTGCTCTCAAGGATCCCGCCTCATACTATGTAGCTTCTCTACATATCCATGTCGCCCCACCTTCGTGGTTCATGAGCGCTCATGGCTGCATCATCTTTCGACCCATCATCTGCCATAGCAACCTTGGAAGAAGAAGCTTCCTTGTCCTTTTTCTTCTGAGGACAATTGCTGGCAAAATGTCCCATTTCACGACACTGGAAGCACTTGATCTTTGACAGATCCTTCTTCTTCTTTCCCTGCTGCCTCTTTGATGCGAAGGTTGCATCTTCTTCATCTTCCTTCTTCACTTTGCTTGATCTAGAGCTATACTGCTTCTTGGTGAATCTGTAGAGTTCTTCTTGACCTAGAATTGCCCACAATCTGTCCCAATCTGGGAGGTCCACTCTGCCCAAGATACTTTGGACAAAGGTTTCCCACTCATCTGTGACTGCATTGGGAGCAGTCCTAACCATCACATCGTCTTCCACTTTGGCATTCGTTGTAGTCAATCTAATCAACTGCAATTTGAAGAGGAAATGATCCATGTCTTCTCCCTTGGTCATCATGAATGACCTCATCTGTGTCTCCAACAACATCTTCCTCTGGACAGATTTTCCCTCATATAGGGAGATTAAGGCATTCCACATCTTATTAGTTGTCTTCTTCTCAGCTAAGTGTGGTACAATATGGTCCTTAATTTCGTCCATGATCAGCCACTTGGCATGCCCAACAACTTCCTTATGCTTTCGAAGGAGATCTGGATCGTTCGGCGTGGCCAGAGTTTGCTCTGCATGGTCTCTTAGATTATATGCCCCAAGGACTATCAGGATCCTTGCCTTCCAAACTGAAAAGTTGGAGAGGCCATCCAATCTATCCTGATCACATAGTCCATGAGGAGCCATCTACTCAGAAATGTGTCAGAACTTCCCTCTCTCTTTGCTAGAGAACTGGATCTAAGGCCCTTGGCAAAACAAGCACCTTCTGCTCCCTTTGACAACTGATTTCCCTCCTTGGAAATCTGTCAAATCAACAATGATTCATCTCTCTTTGATCCTTAGATCAATATGCAAGTTTCTTTGGCTAGAGACTTTCTAAGAAGCTGATCTCCTCCAGCTCTTTGTCACTTTTGCTTAGGCTAAAAATATGAAATCTTCAGAATTTTAACCCCACTAGCACCTTCTGAATTTCTGTAGCTAATATTCAGTCTTTTCTAGATCTGACAGATTTAGATTTTCATCACACTGGCAGTCTTCAGACCAATCCAACGCTATTTCTGAGCTGCCTCTGCGTAGTAATTGCGTGGGCTTGCTAGGAGACAGCATTAGACTGTGTCACCCTTCTCTCTGTGTGAATTTGCCTCTGAAAACTGCGCTGTCCCTTCAAATCAATGTTTCTGCTGCTTTTCCAATTGCTTCCTATAGCTAGAACCTTCAGTCTCTTGCTGGTGACCCTCCTAGATCTGCAATTGCTCTGATCCCATGTGAAAATTTCTGAATCTTATACTTATGCAGAAATATTTACTGTTAATCTGGCCATGCTCCTCCTACTTAGATAAGTTATTAAGTGAATAAATTCAGATTAAAATCGAAGCAAAACACATAACAGATCTTCACCAATTCAGATCTAGAACAAATACATGCAAACATAGACAAAGTGACAGATATTTTCTGGAGAAATAGTCCTTGGAAAAATCCAATGCGGGAAAACCGGTCTTCTGGCTACTGGAGGGTTTTATTATTAAGAATTTTCTGAATACAACAAATTTGGGTTCCAGATATGGAAAACTCGACAGAGAAATAATAGATCTACAGCTCACTAATTGTTCTAAAGCCAAATTAATGACTATTCCACACCCTCAAATGGGATTTACAAGACTCAGCCAAAATTAGGGCCTAGAAACCCCAGCAATGTCCTTGAAGCCTCTGCGTCCCTCAGCGTTGCTCCGGAAAGGGCTGTGTTACCCCAGAATGGGTGACGCAGTCCTTACGCTACCCCTTAGGGTTTCTACGCAACCCTTGAGGGCTTCTTGCCAAAAATCACGTTGTCCTTGAGGGACTGCGCTGTCCTTACTGCTGCTCTCCTGCTGCCCTCTCTGCGCTGATCTCTGCCTCTTGTTGATTCTAGAATCTGCAATCAGATCATCCCCTTGGCCTAAATTCCCCTCTTTGCAGCTGAAACACTTATGAGAATTCTTGGCAAACCCGCCCAAGAATCTCATCTTAGCTTCAATGCTCTGACTCTGTGTGTCTTTCAAATGACCCCAAGCCTTTCCTTTATACTTTTCTCATTGGAAAACCAATGGCCATGACCAGATCTTGAATCAATGGCTAAGATTAAAAAAAAACTTGATCCATGTGACTTAAGACAATTTCATCACATGTTTAATTAAATTCACTTTAATTATTTAAGTTCCCTAAGTTTTAACTTAGGAAATACATTAAAATAATTAATTACTTGAATATCTCCTAAACCAGATGAAATTTCCCAAATCGATTTTTGGGTCTTGTAGATCAAGTGTACTCTAGTCCTTCCTCAAAATTTGGGAGCTAGAGCACAACTGATGCTGCCCCAAATACACAAAATCTCAACACGAAGCTTATGCTTGGAGGCAAATTATTAAATGCAAGACTAGCTTAGGATGATATGCAAGGATTATGAGTGCTTCTTAAGTTAAGATTGCTTAGTGTTCTTGGAGTACTTAATTATCGATTCATTATGCGTTATATCAATAAGTATTTATCAATAAGCTACAAGCTTAACTATAAGAAAACGTGCCAAGTTATTAAGTGCCAATGAGATACGATAGAAACTCACAAGATACAATTTTTCAACAACTATGGAAGGTGACAAAATCCCGTAATTAGAATATCTAGCCAATTTTTAACAAGATGCCAATGATTATTTCCACAAGATTATCAATGCTCTTAGTTAGATGCTCTCAAGATATATCAATGTGATAGATGCCAATATTACAAAATCAGTCAAGATATGCTCAATTAGATTAGAACTTAGGATTTCAATGTCAATGTAGATTCATTATTCACCAAGCAAGAACGACAATATGAGAGCACTTATTCACCATGTTTCCAATGTCAATTAGGATGATCAACACAATTAGATATCAAAAGAGAAGCAATGTGACTTAGGTCAATTGACAAGATACCAAGATTTGATGTAATCTTAGATTATTTCATTTAGAGAAACAAAATCATTAGATCAAGTGCTTTTAGAAAGTGAGCTAGGCTTTAATCAACTCACAACCACAAATGTGTTAGTACACTTGAAACAATTAGAAATCAACTTGCTTATAAATCCTTGAAATAAGACAACTATGATCTATAGAGCACGAGCAAGGAAATTTCTTATGTTATGTCTCGGTCACATTCAAATGAGCAATTATTAAACCCTTTAGGACAACTATGTGTAAATTCCAATTTAGAGCTCTTTCAAGTGTGAAATGAGAAGCATGTACGAAACCAAGTATGAGAAACAAAGACCCAAATGAAATGATGATATCTTAGCCTTCTTAAGATGTGTTTATCACTGTTATATCACATCTGCACTTATGATAGTCAACAATAAAACATAGAACAAGCTCAATGATAGATGCCCAACTCATGCAATTAATTTATTAATGTCTTAGGCAAATTATGAGTGATTTCTAGAGCATATTCATGAATGTTTGTCACTGTTATGAACTAAATATGATTGTTGTAAGTAAACATTGAATTGAGCAAGGGTTTAGAGGTCAAACCAAAGGTCCATGGCAAAGAGCAAAGAGGGGGGCAGAGGGCTGGAAAGGCCTTTTCAGGCCTATGAAAGGGAGAAAAGGGGAGGACGCTTGGCCTAGAGGCCACGACTAGGCCTATCAAGGCTTAAAAATGCCACGACAGGGGTAAATGATGCAGGTCGAGGCCCTTAGAGGCCTGCGGTTAGCTTGGAAGGGTAAAAAAAATTGACACTAAGGCTTAAGAGGCTAGATGGCTAGGGAAATGGAGGACGATGGGCCTAGAGACCCTCAAAAGTTAATAAATACCCTCACAAAAAATTTAGATTTGCTTCAAATCTTCAATTTTACTGCAAAATTCTTCAGTAACTAGCTCTGCAAAAAAATCTAGAGGCTAGATCTTACCCTCGAGGGTTGGGATCAAGCTCTAATTCAATAATTCTTCTTGGATCTCACCTGCAAAAATAAATTTACAAATGCCCAAAACCACACTATATACAAAAAAATAAAAAAATCCCAAAACCCCAAACCCCACCTGCAAAACAAGGGTTAGAAAAATAAAAACTTATTTACAAAATTATTATAAAAAACATATTTACAAAAATATACAAATGTATAATGCTTAGAAAGATTTTTGAATAATAGAATTTTTATAGACATTCATAATGGCTAGATGTATTTCGAAAAATAAATGTTAAACCATAGCCTTGGTGAAGTTAGAAAATCACATAAAATATTCAGAATCCAAACATGGTCAGCCCGTGCCCACAGTTTGTGAAGTTGGAGCCCAAGGGCTGAGGAACCTGCAAACTCTATATATTTTCTCAAGAAGAAAACGTTAGAACATACGATGAATAAGATCACCTAAGATAAGCCCAAAACTTACCAATAGAATGTTCCTATCTTCTACAAATGAAATAAAAATTTAATTAATATTTGAAGCACAATATAGGAATGCACATACCCAGCACATACCACAAATCAAGTGAGACAAAGACACTATGAACTACACCCCAAAGTCTTTTATTATGATAATCAAACGTTCTCAACAAAACAATGGCTTTACATCAATGTTTACAAAATTATATCAGACCAGAAGTCAAGATCAAGATGATCAATAGAAGGAAAATGCCTTCTATTTATAGAGAAATTCCTTCAAGTGGAAAATAACAACGAGTTGGCTTGATCCTTGTCAAAATAATATCGAATGTTGACAAATCCTTGATGATCTTTTAATATCTTCCATTGAAAATATTTATTTTTGAGGAATTTTTTACTTTCTCATTAAAACCATTTTTATTAGCTCAAAAATAATTATTTTGAGCTAATTCCCTCAAAACTTTGAATTTGACTTAACCACCAAGGTCATCCAAATTTTCTTGAAATTTCCAATATTCCCTTGGTGTGGGCCTCTAAAAAATAATTTCTTTTAGACCCACGATTTTTTTCCACTAGAGAAATTATTTTCTCTAACATTTTAATTTTGACTCTAAATTAATTAATTTTCTGGCTTAGGATTTAATTTTATTTTGCCAAAAAAATTAATGAATTGAATCGTGAGGGGATTAATTATTTTTCCACCCTCAAATATTTTAGCCATGGTGTCTAAGTATGAGGGACCATGCACTAAAATATTTTTACATAAAATTTTACAAATTCAACTCTCAAAGGGAGAATACTCGTTCGTTATAGACCCTCAAAATACTTACTCAATTCTTCAACACAATATGATAGACCAAGTGATTTGTAATAAAATAATTTAGCCGATTAGCTTAAATTATTCTCAAATCATTTTTACAATATACTCAATCTTAAACTCTACCGATCATCCGTGTTTAGAAACACAGATAATCAGTGAAACGAAAAAACTCCTAGGATGAAATTCGTCCCCAAAATCATAGGATTATCTATGTTGTTACATAATTTAACAGTCGTACTAGCATCATTTACATTACAAATTTGCATAATGGGTTTACAATGACATAATAATAAGTCGCTGATGATTCTGAATTTTGACAAGATTTCTTCAAGCTTCTGGATCCTGCTTCCTTGGAATGTTGAAAAAATGGGTGCAACAAGTTACGTGTGCTTGCTTTCCTATGAGACTTCGATTGAAACGTACTTTTGTAGCAGTTGTGTGATGCTAGTATAAATTGAAGATGCAAGCTAGGATAATGTTTAAATACATTTCTTCCTTGGTGGTTTTTCACCTTTAAAAAATTGTATGGATTTGAATTATAGCCTATATACAATAAAAAAAACTAAATGATCATAACCACATTTTTACTCATTAATTTGAATTTTATTAGATAATGTTTTCATTGTGACTTTTTGTATATTTTGTATCAGCTTGATGTGTTTCTAATTTAATGTGACTTTCCAGATCCTTGCCTCCTTTGTCCAAGCAATATGTTTTACGTCTACTCTATATTGACACTATGGTTCAAGCTAAAATGATAGTAGAATGGGTTGTTCCAAATGAAGATTCCAAGCACAAAGTTGCAATTGATAAGTTGTTGCAACTAAAAGTGTTTCTTAAAGAGATAGACAGGTCTCCCTCATACCTTTATATGGCTCATTTTTATTTCATGTTATAGAGAATAGATAAGTGAAAATACTTTCATTTACATAACATATGGAATAATTTTTTGATTAAATTTCAAGCTTTTCTATTACAAAAACTTATTTTACTTATTCATGATATATATATATATATATATATATATATATATATCCCCTGTGTCTAAATTTGAATCTAAATCTACATACCCTACAATGAGAATAACAATAGTAATGATTATTTTTGAAACATATTAAGATGTAAAAGCTAATAGGAATATTTATGTTATTATTTTAGTAGGTTTATTTTTTGTTGCACATAATTTAAAAGAAATAAATAGAGAACATGATGACACTTAATTTCAAAGTAGCTTCTTGATAAAAGCATTCTATCTTTCAAAGGAAAGTTCAAAGATAAAATCTCATATGAAGCCATCGTCAACTATATTAAATGTTAAAAGCTAGCATTGAAAGCTTTTTGGGAGCTTGTCTTACAAAACTTGCTTTAGGTGGTAAGGAGTTGGCACCAATGTTGTGAACATTGCGATCGGGATTAAATCGGCGAGGGGAAAAATCGTAAAAATCGGTAAAAATCGGGAAAAAATCAGCACATCCAAAATATTCATTTTTTTTCAATATTTTAATATCTAAAGCATCCGCAACATAAAATAAATGCATTGACACATAAATATGAAAGAAAAACTAATATATAAGATGTGTAATATCATGTCTAGTGCTACATCACACATAAAACTGAATCATGTCTTGAATACTAAAGTCCTGAGTCTCAACTCAGCCTCAAAATATCAACAAAAAATATAATAATGTATCTCATATCATGAGTCATAATGTCATATACAAAGGAATGCACCAAATAACCTATACTATTGATTTCCTCTGCCCCTCTTGCGAGAAAATGTAACAGCTTTCCCTTTAGATGAAGAAGTTAGCGGTTCTGGCAATGGACTCTGTTGTGCTCTAGAACTTGAAGCACCAGAACCTGAAGCACCAAGAGCTAAAGGAGGGAGACCACGTCCTCTACCGGTAGCAGGGTAGGTGGTGTCACCTCCTCCTGCTGCTTCTGCTCTTGCTCCTCCCCCTCCACTACCTCCTGCTCTATCCAATCAGGGGCTGACTCTATGATAGGCCTCTCAGCCTCAACCCTCCATGCAACAGTGATGTCATTCGCATCTAAAGAGATGGCCTCCATATTAGGTGTCATCTCAAATTGTCTCACCCACAATCGAAGATTGTAGTAGACGTAAACCATGTCATTGAGGCGCTGGGACTCTAACCTGTACAAGGGTCATAAATTAATAAATTATATAATATATTATAAAATTATAATATATTAATAATTATAAAAAAAATTATTTAATGAATTCAAAAAATCAGTTGGAATATTTTAAGTTTTTAACTTGTTACGCTTTTTGGTGTGTATTTTTTCAAATACATTCTAGTTGCGCTCGCATCCTGAAGAGCTACATGTTTGGCTAAGTATTCTAATGGAAAGATTTTGGAGTTTTGGTATTCTGCCACCTTAGCTCCTCCACCATTACAACAAATAAGATAAACTTATAAAGTTACAAACATAACAAAAATTTTAAAATAATGAAAATTTGAAAATTGAAAGTTGAAGCAAGGTATGGAGTTATGATTCATGAACTTGAAGAAACAATGAATTTTGAAACAAACAAAATCTTACTTGGCATTTTAGTAGTTCTCTCCTGGACAGCCATGTCAAAGCTCAATGTGCCACCTGTCATTCTGTATACCTCAATTTCTTTGGATATCTTTGCACGTTATGATGGAGATGGCACCATCTTCTGAACACAAGTGAAAAAACCATCCATGACCTCAGCATCAAATAAGAAACTGTTGGAACACCTAATCCTACATGGGTAGGTGTGGAATGCGAAAAGTCACAATGGAGTCCAAGTGACCTTGGAATGTGAAACCAAGAGTCACACCATTGTACTATAAATGTACATCTTTGTATAATGGAAAATAAGAAAGCCTCACGCTTATCTTTCATTGTGTGTTGAGTATCTTGTGTGTGTGCTCATCTTCCTCATACACCATGTGTGTGCTTTAACATGGTGTTTAACATGGTATCAGAGCGGGCGATTGCTGGCCCTGCTCCACATTGAGTGAGCCATTTTGTGTTTATGGCTTGTGCATATCTGCATTTTTGCAGCATTTAGAGAGTTTTTGTAGCAGACATTTTGCTGGATTCGGAAAAGTGTTTTGAAGAAGAGCAGCATTTGTTTTGAAGAAGAGCATCATTGGTTTTGAGAAGGAGTATCATTCAAAATCCTTGGCAGCATTCAGAAATTGGTTTGGAGACGCAGCGTTGTGCATCTGAAGGTTTTCTCACTGCTTATTTTTCCATTGAAAAATCTCTGCATTTTAACTTCTGCACCATTTTGGAGCTGCTGGAAAAGTGTTTAATATGAGTTTTTAGTGGAAAAGATTTCTGAGTATTGTTAAATTCTGCATTTTTGAGCTGCTGGAAAATAGTTTAAAGAGGGTTTTTGAAGAAATTTTTGAGATTTTTGAGTTCTCTAAATTCTGGGTTCTTCTGCTGCTGGGCTATTGGAAAAATTTCTGGGTTTTACTGCTGAAATCTTCTGGAAAATTCTGCATTCTCGTTCTCTGCTGCTGGAAAATTTGTACTGCTGCCTTCATTTCTACATTTTGTCCATTTTGCTGTGTATTCAGAAGAAAAATTTGCCTGCTGTTTCAAAGACTAAAACTGCTCTCTGCTCTCTACTCTCTGTTGTTTAAAATTAAAAAAATAAATAAAAATAAAAATAAAATAAATAAATAAAAAAAAAATTTACTGTTCTTGGCCTTTCGGCCTTCCCCACCCAACCTGCAACCTCTATTCCCATTCTCCCAACTCACAGCTCTATTCCTGCTCTCGCCTCACAACACTCACTACACGCTCAATCCGACCTTACCCACGCGCTCCCCTTTACCAGCCATTTCAACGCAACTCCCTACAGCATCTCCCTTCCTAACGCATACCTGCAACTCACAGGCCTCATCCATATCGCTCCTCCTCACAGTAACCTACGCCCCTTTCTCCACTTAACGCACTCCTCTCTGCGCATACGCTCCTCCTATCTTCTTAACGCTCTCTACAATCCCATTTCCAACTCCGCTTGCAAACACACCTTCCGCACCCTGCAATCACAATTCGCCCTCTTCTTGCCTCACCGCGTCCCCCATACAACAACACACATCCCTTTCCCTCACTGTAATACCGCAGCTCCTCATTTTCAAAACAACAATACATCACAGCGGCGCCCTCTCCAGTTTCTCTTAATCTACAGTGATATCCGCCCTCCCCTCCTTACCGTGTCCCTCACACCCGTGACTCCTCTTCACCGGCTACCCCAACCCTGACTCCCCTCAACCTGCGCTCTTCTCCCATACCCCTACCACTCCATGGCAGCCCTCCCACACCAGTTACCCTACCGCACTCCCTAACCCCGCTACGCCGGTTGCCCTACCGCACTCCCACATCCCATACCTTCGCCCCTCCCCTTATCGCTCCACGTCTCACACCTTTCGGCCTTCCCACCAGTCAAACCCCGCCCCCGTTACACTTCACCATATCACGGTTTTAAATTTTTTAATATTAATACTGCCCCTTCCATTTTTAAATTCCCACCATTAATAAGTCCTCCATCTTTTAATATCCCCTTCCTCCATAATACATTCTCCATTTTTAATATTCGCCCCCTTTATATAATACCTCTCCTCTTAAATTAAATCCTTTTGTTAATGCCCATGTGGTGTAGAACAGTCGGTGATGGGGTGCACTGTTAAGGCACTCCGTTCTGTAAGGTCACCGGTTCGAAACTCATGGGTGGAATGGAAGGAGAAAAAAATGGGAAGATTAGGATTAGTCTAAACGAGCAAAAAAAAAAAAAAATCCTTTTGTTAATAAAAATCCCCCTCCTCCATTTTTAGTACAGTCTCTCATTCCCACTTTTTAATTAATCCCAATTAATTTATTTTTTAATTAATTTTTATTTAAAAAAAAAAAAAAAAAAAAACAGCAGAGAGAGAGGAGAGAGAGAATATGAACAGCAGTAAATGAAGAGAAAAGAGGACTGTACACATAGAGAAAATTGCAGATTTCTGGCATAAGGGTGATTTTTTGAAGAATTTCACATTTGAAAACAAGTTTGCCATCATTGAAAATAGCTATTTGAAGAGGAAAATTCAGCGGCCTTAAAGGCTTCTTGCACATGTTTTCAGCTACACATTTACACATACTTTTGCAGAAATATTGTATTGAACTGACATTGATTTGTGTCTTCATTCAAGACTTGAAGTGTATTTGAATTGTTGGATTGTTGATTGCCCTCCATCATTTGAGGAGCACATTTTGTACTTTGAGAATTCTTTTGAGTCATTTGTATTTCTTGTTGCATCACATTGTAAACGGGTGCATTTTCGGTTGAAGCCGACACCCTTTCATTTTTTGAGCCTAAGTTGTTAAAATGGCCAAAATCAATGAGGCGTTAGTGTTGTTGAATGACCTCATTCATTCAAATGTTGATGATGTGATAAAAATGAGCAAGAATGCTCTTTGTAATATTCAAAGTTGTTTACAAGATGCACAAGAAAAGATTGAGTTTTTGCAGTTGGAAACTCAGCTTCAGCAAGACGAACTTCAGCAAAAGAGTCACCATTCTAACCCTGTTTCTGTTCAGAATATTGTGAAGGACTCTCATCAGAAGAAAGAAGACAAAGTTTCAGTTGATTCACATTCAGTTCCTTGCACTAGAGCAGATTTTCATGCAGATGCAGCAGCTCAACCTGCACTTCTCAAGCCCATCATCAGACCTTGGGAAGAGCTTGTCCACAACAAGCACCGAACTGGTCTTGGATATGACAAGGATGTGTCCTTTCATATTCCAGACTACACAAAGCCCATCAGATTTCAGAGTGCTGGATTCTTGTATGACAGTTCATCTGCAGCTGTTCCAGACCATGCTCCACTTCCACAACAACATCAGATTGTAAAATGCCAACATTGTGATCGAGTTGGCCATATGAAAGATCACTGTTTTGATCTTCATCCATGCAAGCACTGTGGTCGGCACACCCATTTTCAGACAGATGCTTCAGACACAAGCCTCCTGCAAGAACAAAGATTCATCTTGGATGGATTGCTTCTTGGCAATGGGCATCAGCAGCCAAGAAGATGTTTACGACACATGTTAGAACTTGTTCACGGATATTGAACAAACTTGCAGTTGAGTTTTCGCCATCATCTCACCTTGTCCCTGACAGGGGGGAAAATGGTGGTCATGTACAAGCTTCGACATCAGATCAAGCGAGCCTGAGCCACAATCTCTCATTCCATGTTAAGAGTTGTAGCCAGCAGTTCAAGCGAGCCTGAGCCACAATCTCTCATTCCATGCTAAGAGTTGTAGCCAGCAGTTCAAGCGAGCCTGAGCCACAATTCGTCATTCCGGATTCAGAGATGTAGCTAGAGACACGGATGCCCATGAGCATGCCTTCGGTTGGTGGACAATCTTAAACCATCATCTTTGGTTGGTGGATAACCTAAAACCACCACAGGTAGTAGACCTCCCTTCTTTTAGGTCGAAGGTCTCCCTTTCATATATGAGGAACACTTCCTCTAGCAGAAGCCTTCAGCTTCTTGCCAGCATTGGTTGAGTTCCAGGAAATGCTTCAAAGAATTCCAGAGTTGTTGGTAATCCTAAAACCATCACAGGTAGTAGACCTCCCTTCTTTTAGGTTGAAGGTCTCCCTTTTTATATGAGGGACAATTCCTCTAGCAGAAGCCTTCAGCTTCTTGCCAGTTTTGGAAGAGTTCCGGGAACTGCAACAAGTTTTGCATTCCAGTGTTTGTGGTCATCCTAAAACCACCTCTTTTTCCAACATTTCAGAGAGTTGATTCAGCCCAAGTGCTGCCATGTATACTTTGCAGATTTGTATTACAACTCTTTTCTTGGACTCACACATACCCCTTCGGATTAAGGGGGGATGTTGGATCACCTAATCCTACATGGGTAGGTGTGGAATGCGAAAAGTCACAATGGAGTCCAAGTGACCTTGGAATGTGAAACCAAGAGTCACACCATTGTACTATAAATGTACATCTTTGTATAATGGAAAATAAGAAAGCTTCACGCTTATATTTCATTGTGTGTTGAGTATCTTATGTGTGTGCTCATCTTCCTCATACACCATGTGTGTGCTTTAACATGGTGTTTAACAGAAACTACATGTGTAAGCAAATTCGGAGTTGAGGGAGATCTCTGCAGCATGAATGAGACAATGGAGTGTGTTGTTGCATCGCTCATCAATCACTTTCCATACAAGAGGTTGTTTCTGAAACCCCTTATCATCCTTATCATCATAGTAGCTGCGAATGACTTCTTTGGCTCTATCTATGGCTTCATACAAGTAGCCCATTGTGGGATTCTATCCATCAACCAATCTAAGAACCTTTTCCAAAGGTTCAGTAATGCTACACACCTCTTGCACTCCCACCCAGAAGCTTTTCTGATATGAAACCAACCTGCAGATGGCCTCTCCCTCTGGTTTGCGGCTGTATGTCAAAGCATG
Organism: Pinus albicaulis; assembly: GCA_034641835.2. NCBI lineage: Eukaryota > Viridiplantae > Streptophyta > Pinopsida > Pinales > Pinaceae > Pinus > Pinus albicaulis. The sequence goes on along the minus strand of CM076580.1, from coordinate 538,773,563 downwards.
CCACTCCTTTGAAAGAAACATTCTCTTCAAATCTCACATAGAATTCAGGAGGGATTGAATAGATATGAAACTAGTGGCAAACTGTGTAATAGCAGGGCGCACCAACTCCGTCTTGTTGGTGAATGTTCTCATCAAATGAAGCACATATGCATGATTATATATAAATTTTGTAATTATTTTTGATGATTCAACAATATCTTTGACAAAATGAATCTTTCCTATGTCCTCCAACATCAAATCAATGCAGTGTGCAGCACAAGGTGTTCAAAATATGCTCGGATGCCTCTCCATAAGCATCTTGCCAGCAACAACATAATTTGCAGCATTGTCCGTTATGATTTGGACAACATTTGGTGGACCCACCTCCAGAATGAACACATCCAATAAATCACATAATAATTGTGCATCTTTGACATGTGCAGATGCATCAACAGATTTCATAAACATTGTCCCCTTGGGACAGTTGACCAAGAAGTTAATAAGGGTCCTACCCTTTTGATCAGTCCAACCATCTGACATGACAGTGCATCCTGTGACTTCCCATGATGCCCTTAACTCCTCTAATCTCTTGGTGCAATCAACTTTTTCATTTTGAAGAATGCGCCCTCTAAAGTCATCATATGAAGGGGCATTTTATCCTGGGCCAACAACAGTGATAACATCAATTGCATCCTGATAAAATGGATTGTTCCTGGCAACACTGAATGGAATATCACTCTAAAGAAAAAGTTTGCCCAACAACTTGTCAGCTTCTTTTTTCTCCCTTTTTTTAATAAGTGAGAAGATAGATGGTTTTGCATTGGGAGTGGTTTTAGGAACACAATATGAGGAGGCAGCTACGGGGTTGGGTGTAGAAGATGTTGATGGTGAAGAACCACTACCACTCTCATGGTCACTCTCACGGTCGCCTCTAAACCCTGATATTTGACTCCTCAGAGCTGCCTTGCTGAGTTTAGTTGTATCTATTCTTTCCAATGATTTGAGACCTCTTTGGATTATTTCTGGATTGGTATTTGTGCAAGGCCTTACTTCATGTCCAAGAACTTGTGCAAGGTGGTATTTCAATCTGTATACCCCCTTTGTCATGTGTTGACCACATAACTTGCAACTCAAGTTTGATCGGTCAAACCCCTAATCAGGTTCACCAAATTCCCACAAAGGATCCAATTTCCTTGGCATTTTTGTAAATTTGTGGAACTCTTCAGTTTTCTGTAAGATGAAGTTTGAACTTTGAAATTTGAACCTAGGGCACAAGAAAAATTGCAAGTTAAAAAATAAAGCAAAAAAATTACAATTTTACATACAACATTTTGATTTTTTCACCAAAAAAAAAAAAACCTCAACTCAATGCAAAAATAATGGGAAAAATACATATTGTAACTCAACCAAAAATAGAAAGATACTAGGAGCAGAAGAAAAAATATAAAAAATAAATTTAACAACCAATTTTTTGCATTTTTGACCAAAATAAACCCTCTCCACTCAAAAAAAAAAAAAAAACACAACCAAATGCAATAAAAAATGATAAAAAATACATGGGTGTTAGAAACCCATGGAAGAACAAGAAAAAAAAAGGGTCAAATTTGATGTTCATACCTGGAAAAAACGTTTTGTTGAAGAAACTTGGTCCAAACTTGAATTTTGTTGGCTTGGGTTGCTAAATTCCTTCACTTTTCTCCTCTCTTGCCCTTATAGATGACTTCTCCTCTTCCTCAGCTCTATTTCTTAACGTCTCTCTGCAAAAATGACAAAAAAAAAACGAATTTGCATGTTAAAGGGTCTCTGTTTGACGGGCCCATGATTTTTTCTTGTCGGATCATGATTTTTTCATAAAAAATCGCGATCTTTTCAAAATAAAAAAATCGCCAAAAAAATCGGCGATTAAATCGTTTCAGCGATAAAATTCACAACAAAGGTTGGCACTCTTGATAATGGGGGTGGCAAATGAACTTTGTAGCAGATTTCCTGAAGTAGAGATTTGTAATAGAAGTTGGAGCTTGTCTGACAAAACTTGTTGTAGGTGGTAAGGGACTAGCACTCTTGATAAGGGAGGTGGAAAATAACTTTGTAGCAGATTGCCTAAAGCAGAATTTTTGTAATAGAAGTTGGAGTTTGTTTGACAAGACTTTCTGTAGATGGTAAGAGGTTAGCACTCTTGATAAGGAGGATGGAAAAAGGACTTTGTAGCAGATTTCCTGAAGTAAAAATTTTGTATAGAAGCTGTTATCATTATGATACATTTGATACTAGGAGAACTTCAGGTAGAAGAGGCATGTAGGTTGGATGTTGTGAAAGAACCAGAAAGCAGGATCTTGATCAGGCACACCCCACTTGTTTCTTCTCTAACAAGGTGCATTTGACTTGTGTTTCTTGGAAATAATGCCACTTATTACTATCAGTGCACCCAGAATTACGAGGACTGTCAAACTTGAATAAGGGAATACTGTGCTAATGGTAAACAAGGAATTGACTCATGTTTTTACTTGGTCCCTGCTGCTTGGGATAATTTAGATAAAGAAAGGGAGAAAGGAAGATTTTAAATAGTTTTTATGTATACTTAGAGAAATAAGTGCTGAATTCAACAGCAGAAAAGATATTTCCATTAAGCATTTCCAAGCACGTTGGAAAGAGCTGGGTAAAATCCTGGATAGATTCATATTTATGAAAAACCATCCTTTCTTTCTAATTCTTTGGCTGTGATTTATGGTGTCATGTAAGATGAATGAACCAGTAGATGTGGCAGACAGTTTGGTGTAGTTAACTGAAATCAGACGAGGGGGAAGAAGTTGAATTAAGGCTGAGTTTTCCACCCCAATATTATATAGCTACTTGTAATTTGTTTGAAACTTTGAGATGATGCAAGTGACATATTTTGGTGAAAACGAAAAGCTTGACAACAAAATAGGCTATGGACATACATCTTCTGAAGACGAATCTGAAGATGCTCATAAATTATAACAGCATATGCATGATTGTAATTTATGTAGATGTTCTATGCTTGATGCAACTTTACTTTTCACTACAGCAATCACATAAACAATCAAGTAAAATGCTAATAGAACATACCAGTGGATCTACAGAAGACAAATCACAAATAGAAAAATGTGGTGGTGCGTTACGGCAGTCAACAAGATGCTTCAACCAGTAAAGTCTCCTTGGTCAGCCAACCTAGCATGTGTCACAACAACTCTCAAAACAGCCACATGGTCAACTCAAAGTCAAATTTAGAAAAGTCAATGCAGAACAGCAGCAAGAAAGTCAACGCAACTTAGTCTTCACCTCAGTTCTTGTGCCAATATACGGCGTTTCAAAATTGAAGTCTTCACCAAAATTTAGCCTCTTCGGACCATGCGTTGACCAAAGTCAACGCTGGTTAAACTTGCGTGGAAACCCTAGCTGCAACAGTTTTCCTCTTCGTACTTCTTTCCCACGTGTGAACCGAAACTGCCTTCAGGAGCTCGAACCAATTAGAAGAGGAGAGATGATGAGTGAGGATGAGATGATGAGAAATGTCCTCCAACGTTGACTCTATTTATATCAATCACTAAGGTGTGTGACACATTTTCTTGGGGTGTAAAACCTTAAGGCCGACCTGCACATATTTTGAAAGTATTAAAAATAAATTCAAAATAAATGTTCTGCTCATCGGATCAAGATGATCTTTAGATTGATCTTGCACCTCGTCGAAAGAGGAACCCAATAAAAATATTGGTGTCTTCATCTGAGCATCACAACATGGAGTTCGGACCTAGTTCTCCAATTTTAACACTCCCTCTCAACTAGGGAGAACTCCATCCACCTGTGCAATCAAACATCGTGCATCATCTTGCCGTAACTTGCTTTGCTAGCCTCTTTATTTCAGAACAGAAGTGGGTCAGGCACAAAGACATCATTCCCCGGTTGACAGATTCAGCCTGGAGTTCCGAAACCTCTATCGGACTCACAAAGAGTCTCATGCCAACCCGAAGTTGGTTTACTTGACCCGAATTCAGTTGGAGGTCCAAAACCTCACTATACTTGATCCCAGATCAAGTGGTTGGACCATGCCATCCTAGATAGAGAGTACGACAATCTTTGATGCGTCCATCAGTCTTTGCTACTAGTCTCTAGCTTTTCCCACCTAATTGGTCAAATGAGAGGTACTTCCCATGAGCCTTGAACTCAATGGGTAGGATGCATATGGGGCACAGATAATGAGAGGTGAACCAACTCAATAATCACAACGGTGGGGCCCAAGCACACCAACAAGGTTCAGCAAGCCTAGCCCTGTGGTTGCTTATAGCTCCGAGAAGCTATCCCCAAAGCCCCCCAAAGCTCCCAGAGCTCATCATCCAACAGGACCCACATCATAGGGTCGTTCCACGATACCAAGACTTTCACGGAAGGTTAGGAACTTGACCTTTCCCAGGGGCTTTTTGAGAATATCTGCGACCTGCTCATCAGTTCCTATATGATCGAGCCTCGATGTACCATATCCCGAATAAAGTGGTACCTGATATCAATATGCTTGGATCGATCGTGGAACATTGGATTCTTGGACAAGCGAATCCCACTCTGGTTATCATAGAGTATCACAGTGGTATCTAGCACATGTCCAAAAATATCACTAAAGAGCTTTCGCAACCAAACTGCTTCACAACAGGCCATACTCACTGCAATGTATTTGACCTCTGTGGTGCTCAAAGCCACCGAATTCTGCTTCCTGCTCATCCATGAGGTCGAAGCAGAACCAAGATTGAAGCAGCATCCTGATGTGCTCTTACGATCCACCACACTGTCAGCCCAATCAGCATTAGTATATCCAAGGAGTGTCACGCTCTCGACAGTGTATCTCAGCCCATGGTTTATCGTGCCCCGAAGATATCTCAGAATATTCTTGGCACCAACCTAGTGAAAGTGATGAGGCTCAACCATCTGTTGACTCAAAGTGTTCACTGCAAAACATATATCTGGATGGGTGTTCACTAAGAACATCAGGGCCCCTACGAGTTGACGATACTCAGTAGGATTTTCCAATACGGGCCCAACAGTGCTGCCACTCAATTTCTTGAAGTTGAGCTCCATTGGTGTCGACACGGACTTGCAGTCTTACATGTATTTCAGTCGATACACATGTGCTGAAATGTTCTAAAAGACACGAATCAACAGTCTTTTAATCTCAACCGTTGATGAATGTTTTAATCTCGGCTGTTGATGAGATGAATGAAAAAGTATAAGAGAAAGGCTTGAGGGTCAGTTGAGACACACACAGAGGCAGAGATGAGAAAACAAATCTGTAATTCTAGGGCAGGGTTTGCTAAGAATTTCCAAAAGAGTTTTTCTGCAGCGAGGGGTAGTATTGGCTGAGGGGATGATCTGATCCCGGAGCCAAGAGTCAGTAAGAGGCAGAGGAGTAGCGAACAAGGACAGTGCAGAGGAGCAGAGAGTAGCAACAGCAGTTGCGCAACCGCTATGCAGGATAACGCAGAGGCACCAGAGGGCTTCAAATTTACGCAGAAGGGCTTCCAGGGCCGGCGTAAGGCCTACGTCACCCTCTCTGGGGTTACACAGTCCCTCTCTGGGCAGTGCAATGGCACTTAGAGCCTAGCAGGGCTGATGCTGGGGCTTCAGGGGCAGCACTGGCGTTTCTAGGGCCAGATCCGTGTTGAGTCTTGTAAATCCCGTTTGAGGGTGTGGATCAGTCAGATATTTGGTCTTAGAACAACAAGTTAGCTACAGATTTCTTTTATTCTCTGTCGGGTTTTCCAGATCTGGAACCTAGATTTACTGTACTCAAAATCTACTTAATAATATAAACCCTCATATTTGCTGCATCGGTTTTCCTGTTTTGGTTTTTTTCGGGGACTTATGTCCAGAAATCCATGTGTCACTTTGTTGAATGAGCGTAGTATTCAGTAAATGATTTGCATGTGTAGACTGTTAGTTGTGTTTACTTCGGTGTTTATTGAATCTAATTTTTGAAAATAACTTGTATAATCTAAATCAAGTAGGAGAAGTAAACCATGATATTGCAGTAGAATTCTCACAAGTGCAAACCTTCAAGAAATCCTCAATTCAAGGAGCTTCATGTGTTCCCTCTTGGTGTGATAGCTAGGGCATCAATTTATTTGAAATTCCACCGTTGGAATTTGTTCAAAACTGGAAGATGCCTAGAGGAGACATAAATGAAGAAATTTGTTTGGACGAAATCACAAAATTCTTCCTCGCTAAAATTTTGCACCAAGCCTTGTTGAAAAATGTAACTAGGTTCGGTCTTCGTAAATGTATTTGAGTCATTATGTAATGTACTTTTCAAAAGAATAAAGAAAATAATTATTATTATTATTGAAATGACTTATTAAGGCACAGGTTTCATGCTTGGGTCATCATGTTTTAGGTCAAAGTCCCCATTGAGGACTTCTAGGTTTTATTTTGAGTCAATAAAGTCATTATACATTGAAGGAGACCCTTTTTGGGCTTTTCAATCATGTAAAAAGGGTTATTTTTGCATCAAAAATTAATTATGACACCGCCACATGTAAATTTCTAAAGATGTTCTATGCTAGATGCAAATTTACTTTAAACTTCTAGGGCTCAATCATATTAAGGTAAGATGCAGATAGAACATACCAATAGATCGATGGAGGATAAGCCAAAAAAAGAGATAAAGAATGGTGGCGTTATGGCGGTCAGCATGATGCTTCAACCAGCAAAGTCTCCATAAGGTCAGCCAACCCAATGTGTCACACAACCACAAGACTGCTCATAAAAAACACACCATCAAGATGCTGCACCAAGAAGCCCTAACCGCATCACCATGAGAAGCCCTAATCGCAGCACCATCCGTGAGAGAAGAGAATGCCTCCAAAAATGTGTGTGTAAAATGAACTCCAAGTCTCTCCAATATATAGTCATTTGTGGGGGTGTGTGACACATCTCTTATGCATATGGGATAAATCTGGTTGACCTTGCACATGTGGAATAAATTCAAAATACATGTTCTGCTCATCCGATCAAGATGATCTTTAGATCGATCTTGCATCTCTCCGACAGAGGAATCCAATAAAAATATTGGCATCGTCATCTGAGCATCACAAGATGGATTTTGGACCTAGTTGCCCAAAATTAACACTCCCTCTCAACTAGGGACAACTCCATCCACTAGTGCCATCCAAACATCGTGCGTCGTCCCGTTGTAACTTTCTTTGCCGGCTATTTATTTCAGAACAAAAAGGTGAGTCACAAAGACATCACTCCCGGCTGACAAAATCAGCTTAGAGGTTCGAAACCTCTATAGGACTCAAAGGAGTTTCATACTAACTCGAAGTTAGTTTAACTAATTCGAAGTCAGTTAGAATTCCGAAACCTCCCTTGGACTCAAAAGAGACATATACTAACCCGAAGTTAGTTTAACTGACCCGAAGTCAGTTGGAGGTCTGAAACCTCACTTGACTTGATCCCACATCGAGTGGTTGGAAACGTGCCATCCTAGACATAGACAGTAGGAAAATCTTCGATGCGTCCAATTGGTCTTCCTATCAGTCTCTATCCACATTTCCCACCTCATTGGCCAAATGAGAGGTACTTCCCATGAGTCTGGTACTCCATGGGTAGGATGCATATAGGGGATAGATCAAAGAGAGGTAAACCAACTCAATATCATCACGGTGGGGCGGAAGCACACCAAAAAGGCTTGGCAAGCCTAGCCCTGTGGTTGCTTATAGCTCTAAGAAGCTATCCCCAAAGCCCCCCTGGAGCTCCCAAAGCTCATCGTCCAGCAGGACCCTCCAAATAGGGTCGTTCCATGATTCCAAGATTCTCACGGAAGGTTAGGAACATGACCTTCCCCAAGGGCTTTGCGAGAATATACGCGACCTGCTCATCAGTTCCTATATGATCGAGCCTTACGACGCCTCTTTGTACCATATCCCAGATAAAATGGTACCAGATATCAATATGCTTTGATCGATCATGGAACACGGGATTCTCTGACAAACGAATCCCCCTTTGGTTATCACAAAGGATAACGGTGGTATCTAGCACAAATCCGAACAACTCACTGAAGATATTTTGCAACCAAGTAGCTTCATAACAGGCCATAGACATTGCAATGTATTCGGCCTCAGCGGTGCTCAAAGCCACTGTCTTCTGCTTCCTACCCGAAGCAAACCCAAGTGTGAAGCAGCATCCAGATGTGCTCTTGCGATCCACCACATTGCTAGCCAATCGACATCAATATATCCACGGAGTCTCAAATTCTCGGTAGTGTATCTCAGCCCAAGGAATATCATGCCCCAGAGATATCTCAAGAGATTCTAGGCACCAACCTAGTGAATGTTGACTCAAAGTGTCACTGTAGAACATACGTCCGGACAGAAAGAACATCAGGGCCCCTACTAGTTGTCAATACTCGGTAGGATTTGCTAGCACGGGCGCAAAAACGATTCCACTCAACTTCTTAAAGTTGAGTTCCATCGGTGACGACACAGACTCATAGTCCACCATACCAAATTTCTCCTGCAGCATCACAATAAATCTCGCCAGGTCTCTGCCAGACCTCCAAGCCTAGAAAGTAATACATCAGTCCTAGGTCTTTCATCTCGAACTCAGAAGCGAGCTCCCTCTTACATTGATGAATGAGAGGGTCAGCACCTGTTAGGAAGAGATCGTCCACATAGAGAACCAGAATGAGAGGTGTTGTCGCATAGATTGTCTAGGCACCGCGACAATGGCTCGATCGAGGGTTGCCACCCTGATCCCCAATCTCTCTATTTAAGCTGTCTCCTTGCAAGCTAAGGGAGGTAGACCCTATTAGAAATGAAGAGGAAGAATCCAGGAGACACAGCTAAAACACCAAATACTTGATAAAATTAACGAGATTTCACAGATTGATTATGTTATAATCAGTGCCTTATGGAGTCAAACAAGATCCCGTTATGCAATTAAAGATGAGTATTGGATGTATAACTGCTGCTAAATGACCACAATGATATTCAATAGAAAATGCCACGATCATTCATTAAGATACTAAAGCCAAGCTTATCATGAAACGATGCCAAGTGCTTGAAATATTTCCAATATAACCCAGTTCGAAAATTAAAATATTCCACAGTGAAATTTCAGATAGAAATTTTTTTTAACGCATTTGACTATAGAAAATTTGAAAAATTTTCATATTTTTGTATTTTCTAGATTTTTAGAATTTTTGGAATTTTTTATTTATTATTATTATTATTATTTTTTAAATCTAAAACAAGTTAAAAATCTAAAACTAAAACTAACTAAATTAAAACTAAAAGCTAATCTAATTAACAAAATCAAAATCTAACTAAATTAAAAAAATTTAGACTAAAAGTTAAACTCTAAACTAACTAACGTCTAAAATTTAAATATAATAATTAAAATCTAACTTAGCAAAATCTAATTACAATCTAAATCTAAAATTGAATAAAATTAAATCTAAACTAAAACTAAAAAAATTGAATTACTAAAATGAAACTCCAACAAATAAAATCTACGGACTAACACTATTAAAAACTAACTATACAATAAATTAAAAAAAAAAACTAAACCCTTCACAAAAAATCGATGTGAGGATTTAACACGTAATGAATTGGAAATGTAAGCGATGGTTTTGTAGGTGGGACGACAGGCTTTGCAGGTGGGACGGATTCGACGCGAGGACAAGGGAAATGTAGAGGCTGGGTAAGTCGACGGCGAGGAAATGATAGTCGACGGCGGAGAAGCTGGCTGGCAGGCTTGATGTTTATTGTTTTGTGTTGCAGGTCAGATGGCAATGGCAGAGAAAAGGTGGAGCTTGGGTCGATGAAGAGCAGGGAAAGCATAAAGAGGGAGGACGACAGCAGAGAATGAGGGTAAATTCGTAGTAGTTGAAGTCGACAGTTAAGGAAAGGCGCTGACAGCTTGCAGAGATGAGGAAAAAATGAGACAGCATGGAGTTGGATCAAGCTTGGACGCAGGCTTTGACGAGGAAACGAAGGATATGGCTCCAGCAGCAGTAGGAGAAAGGGAGATCGGACATGACAACAAGTGAAAACGATGGCAATGAAGGGAGAATGGACAGCGGAAAATTAATTCAAGTAGAAGGATAGTGCAGATAGGGAGGAGATGGCTTGAGCAGGAATGGAGGACGGCAGGGAAGGAGAAGGACCAGCGAAATGGAGAACAACTTGCGAGGGTGTATAGGAATGGGAAGAAAGGGACGATGATGAAATGATGGTTGGACAGACAGAGGCAAAAATATGCAGCGAAAAACCCAGTACGTCCAACAATTCAATTGTTTCTGCAAAATTGAGATTTTTAGATGCTCCTTTAATCATATGATGCTCAGATTTTATCCGCAGTAGGAAATTGAGGGCAGATCTGGCCTTTGGAGGCTGGATCTGCCTCAGATCTTTTAAAAAAATTCTGATTTAAACCCTCAACCTGCAAAAGATCAGTCAGGTCCCGAAATATATATACACCAAAAATTGTTAAACCCTTACAGCTTACAATAAATATACAAATTTACAAACTAATTTACAGATCTGAGGCCCTCATGGCCAGATTTGAACCCTTTTAGCACAGTTTTAGAAAATGAAATTGAAAGAGAGGCACAAATCCTAGGAGATCCTGCAAAACCACCAATTTCGTAAGATAGACTTGGAATTTAGCAAATAATGAGCTTTTCAGATTTATGTTTATTGAGAGTCGGCTGGTCCAACCGAAGACTTCCCCAGACGCTCAATCTTAAAAAAAAAATTTCCCTGCACACTTAGATTTGAATCTTAGATCGATAAAGATTTAAGAAAATAACATGAGATCCTTTAGAAAAATTAGAATGTCATTTTATAAACTCAGAAAACTGCACAAGATACCTGTATGCAGATTAATCCATGAAGGCCATCACCATAAAATGAAAAAAACAAAGTAGCAGAGTTTAGAGACAATTCACCACATAGATCTGAGAAGGAACATCAAGATTTGTAACCCCAAAGTCTTTATGCTTTATTCCTCAAAAAATTACAAGAGCTTCCAAGACAAGTGCACGATCCTGAGATCGGATCCTTCAATACTGACAAAGACCTCTAAATTTATAGGACAAAATCTCCAACGGCTACTTTGGATGATCCTTGTCAAAATAATCTCAACCGTCCAAAAGATTTAATCATCTTTTAATCCGGAGTGTTGAAATTAAAATTTTGGGAAAAAAACGAATTTATCATTTAATTCAATTTTAATTAACTCAAAAATATTATTTTTGAGTTAATTACCCAAAATTTTTGACTTTGACTTAACCACCAAGGCCCAAAGGTCCAAAATTTCTTAAAATTCTCAATATTCCCTTGGCCTGGGGCTTTCAAAATCATTTTCCAAGGACCCACAAATTTTGCCTTTAAAGATTTAATCCTAACTTAGGACCCTAAATTAATTAAATTTCTGGTTTAAGATTTTTTAAAATTAATTGACCAGAAAATTTAATTAATTGACTAAGAGGGGATTATAATTATTTTTCCAACGCTCTTTACATGAGATAATACATTTACATACATGATTAATTGACTGAGAGGGGATTATAATTATTTTTCCAACGCTCTTTACATGAGATAATACATTTACATATTTGAAGGGGGAATACCCATTCGTATAGACCCTCAAATAAATACCCAATTCTGCGACTCAAAACATGATCTAGTAGACCAAGTAGCTCAAACTACTGTTACAAGGACTCGATAGAAAACACTAGGACTCACTTAGCATGCTGATGACAAAATCCACCCTAGCTTTGGGGTGAGGTTGGAGGGAAAAACTCTGTCGATCACTTACGTGAATCAATGAGACAAAAAACCTCCTAGGATAGAAATCATCAACAACATACTAGCTTACCTAGGTTGTTATATACATTGATGGTCTTACCTAGATCATTTACATCATAATATGCAGAATGGGTTTACATCATTTATCAAACTGTCGTCTGTTGACTGATGATGGAATCTGAATGGCGCGACCACGTCGAACATGACGAATCCCATTTGAAAAATGGGGGTGTACTACTATGGGGTAGTTGACAAAGTGTGGTCAACATTTGGCTCTACTTGGGGACACGTTGCTTCATTGAAGGAATGTGAGAATCTAGAATCTGCATCCAAGCAACACACAAGATTACATAAGTAGCATCCATCCAAATATCATCATATAACATTAAGCTCATGAAAAATAGAAGCTCTTCTTTTATTTATTATTCTACTTAACTTGAAAAGTAAATCTACTCTAACTGCAAAATGAAATGCTGAAATAACACGGTGTAAGGTTAGAGATACAATACAAAGTATGCCCTGTGGCATCAGATGTGCTCAATATAGTGCATGCTGAGCATTTGCCTGCTTTCAGGCAAGTCTGTGGGCTGCTTTTCAGATGTGCCATGTCCAATCTTGCTAATTGTAGGACTCTGTCTTATCTGAATATCAAGCTGCTCTCGACCATCAGACGAATCAAACCACTTACTTCTTCTTTTCTGCTTCTTTCTCTTCTTCTGAGTGGGTTGTGATGTCAGCAATGAGACCATTGTAGATTTCTTGTCCTTATCTTGAAGATGTTTGTATAAAATATCTGAAGAACTTGGAGCGTGACCAATATTATTCTGGATATACTCTGTCAATGGTGACACATAAGCTTGGTCTTTCTCAACATCCTTTGAAACCATAGTTAAATCCTCCGTGTGATGAGATGGGAATGGCTTTAGCAGACAAGAAGTCTTATGATCTGTTGATGAATCTTCATAATCAAATTTCGGCTGAAACTTTTGTATATGTAATTTTTCCATTTTTTCCAACCTTTTCTGTATGGAACTCATCTCCAACAAGTGATTTTCCTTCATGGTAGTCATTTCCTGGGTATGTCTTGCTTCCATTGCAATCATATGATTATGTATAAACATCTGATTAGAATGATTAACTTCCATTATTTTTAATCTGTTTTCCATGACATTTATTTCCTGTGCATGACATGCTTCCATGGAAGTTATCTTATTTTGAAGATTGATTTGGTTAGCTTCCATGTTTTGAATCATTTGCATATGATTGGGTTGCACATCCTTAATCATCTGAGCTGGTTCTTTAACCTGGCTTTCATGATCTTCTATATGCATGTGATAGTCCTTACCAACAACATTAATTTGATGGCTCGACCCTGTCATTCTACTATCTATGATTCTTTTGACAACATGGCAAGTAACCTCTTCATGAAGAGCATTACAAGCTCTACAATAAGGAAGTTGGGAATTCTGCATTTGAGCCCTTTCCATTTGAACCAACCTAGACTGTAAAGCGCTTATTTCCTTAGCATGTTCAGAGATCAATTTCGCTTGATTAAGCTCCATGCTTTCAAGTTTTTGCATTAACCTTTTCATAAGGTCATCATCATCTTCTAGAGGTTCTTTTCCCTTAGAATATGTCAAAGACCTATCAAAATCTAGAGTTTTGGACATTCCAGATGCTTTCTTATCCTTTTCAATCTCCTCAGCTAAAGATTGACAAGCCTTATAATTTGCAGTTTTAGCCCGCCTTAACTCATATGCAGTATCAGAATCAAAAGCATCAATGTAAAAATTCAGAAGAGATCCATCAGGAGGTTTATGAGTTTGAGATATTTCTCTAAGGATACCATTAAATCTCCTGTTAAATTCTTCAGTTGTTTCATTTTCTTTCTTTTTTATGGTGCTGATTTCTCTTACCAAATGCCTATCTTCCCTTTTATCACCGTACTTTTCCTTAAAGACAGTCACAATTGATTCAAAAGTATTGAATGAATTATCAGGTTTTTCTGTAAACCATTTAGTGTAATATTCCTAATTAGCACCGCTAATTGGAATATTTGATTTTTGTATAGTTTTGCCGACTATAGTTAATTAATAAATAAAAGTGAGAAAAGGGGTCTAACTCACTTAAATAAAATAAAGTGTTTCCCTAGTAGAGGCAACGTTGTAACTTAAAGGGGAAAGCCTTGGGGGTCCACACACACATGAGAGAGGCCTCATGTAAACTCCTAAGGTAACTGCGCAGGTCAAAGAGGAACTCAAGGACGCAGTTAGGGTTTTGAGGGAGCTAGCACTATAAAAGGTGGGGGTTTCACTCCATTTGGTATTATGGATATGTTATTGATATTGAGAGCTAGACTTATGTCTACTTCAGCATGCCGGTTGTTTAGTCGGTCTGCAGCACTGTTTAGTGCGAACTGAGTGTCTCCGGTCGGAGATCTCACCCTTGGCTCCGGGGGACTTCGAGTGCCTGCTCGAGCAAGGTTTTTCCATCAGTTCCAGTTGGTGGTTTGCAGTGGTTTCTGGTGGACGTTTTGCAGAGGAGCTGCCCTTTTGAGTGACTGCGCAGTCTAGGAGAGAGGACGCAGTTTCAGTTGAGGAGGACGCAATCTTTGTTGAGCAGCTTTGTTGGGTGGTTATTTGGCAGTGGTTTCAGCGCTTTTCAGCCTTGAGGAGGTTGCCATTTCAGCCAGAGGTTTTGCAGGAGGATTCAGGGCCTTTCCTCAGCGTGTTTCTTGAGCTTCTGCGTTGTTCCTGGAGGCACAGCGTTTTTGTAGGAGGAGGGTTTCTGGGGGCGATTTTCGGAGGTGGTCCGTTTGGTATATGGTTTCTGGGTTTTGTCCGGAGCAGCGAGTATAGGTGATCTGTAGATTTTTAGCTCATTCCGGCAAGGGGATCAGCCCCTAGCTTCAGTTCATTCCAGCAGCAGCAGTTTACGGCAGTTTCTTCCAGCAGCTGGGATGCAGTTTCTGTAGCAGCCATTTCCTATTTTCTTGAGAGGATTCTTCACTTGCCTTGAGCAAGGATAGGTGCATTTATTCTGATTATCCATTGTATCTCATTATATTCTCAGATTAATAAAATGGCTTAGCATTTCTGGAATTTTATGTGTACTTGCTCTATATTCTGTTTCCGGCATTTTTCTATATAGTTGTATGCTTGTATTGCTGCCTATTTCCCGTTGGGGATATTACATTTAGCAACATCCTCACCAAAAGTAAGAACAAAAGTTTTCATCTTTACATCCTCAAAATTATTATTTGCAACTGCAAATCTATTCCACCAGTTAGTGAAAGCAAACAAATGAGATTTAACACTAACTGCATCATTTCCTTGAAAAGAAGGTAATTTATCCATTTGAGGAACATCATGGGGATAACCTTGAATGTTAGCAAAATTACATGGGGCAAAAACATCCATGATATTGTTTTTAGGATTTTAGAAATAGATCCGTGTTTAAGAATAGTCAAAAGGTCCTCAAGAAGTGAACTTCTTAGCAGGAACTCTTGTAAGAAATGAAAGAATTGGAGTCGCCACTTGAACATGAAACTAATTCTAAAATAGAAGAAATAATCGAGAGATAGCAGATGGATATCAGGGGGGGATTCTTGTCTGGGAGTAAAAAGATGAATAAGTGGAGTCGCCACCCAAACAAGAAGCCAACCAAAATGTCTAGGTGCTAAAGATACGATGATGAAATGATTAGTGATATGACGAAAGATGATGAAAATATGAAGAGATGAAAAGACGCCAGAAAATGTGATTCCTTGTGACAGGCTAATGAATGGCGAAAGAAGATTTGAAGATTATAAAATGTCGCTAGGACCAACGACAGAAAAAACTCTATCCCTGGCAATGACACCAAAAAATGTTGTCGCATAGATTGTCTAGGCACCGCGACAATGGCTCAGATCGGGGGCTGTCACCCTGATCCCCAATCTCTCTATTTAAGCTGTCTCCTTGCAAGCTAAGGGAGATAGACCCTATTAGAAATGAAGAGGAAGAATCCAGGAGACACAGCTAAAACACCAAATACTTGATAAAATTAACGAGATTTCACAGATTGATTATCTTATAACCATTGCCTTATGGAGTCAAACAAGATCCCGTTATGCAATTAAAGATGAGTATTGGATATATAACTGTTGCTAAATGACCACAATGATATTCAATAGAAAATGCCACGATCATTCATTAAGATACTAAAGCCAAGCTTATCATGAAACGATGCCAAGTGCTTGAAATATTTCCGAAATTAAGATATTTCCAACATAACCTAGTTCGAAAATTAAAATATTCCACAGTCAAATTTCAGATAGAATTTTTTTTTTAACGCATTTGACTATAGAAAATTTGAAAAATTTTCATATTTTTGTATTTTCTAGATTTTTAGAATTTTTGGAATTTTTTATTTTTTATTATTATTTTTTTTTAAATCTAAAACAAGTTAAAAATCTAAATCTAAAACTAACTAAATTAAAACTAAAAGCTAATCTAATTAACAAAATCAAAATCTAACTAAATTAAAAAAATTTAGACTAAAAATTAAACTCTAAACTAACTAACGTCTAAAATTTAAATATAACAATTAAAATCTAACTTAGCAAAATCTAATTACAATCTAAAGACTAAATCTAAAATTGAATAAAATTAAATCTAAACTAAAACTAAAAATTCGAATTACTAAAATGAAACTATAACAAATAAACTCTACGGACTAACACTATTAAAAACTAACTATACAATAAATTAAAAAAAAAACTAAACCCTTTACAAAAAGTCGATGTGAGGATTTAACGCGTAATGAATTGGAAATGTAAGCAATGGTTTTGCAGGTGGGACGGATTCGATGCAAGGGCAAGGGAAATGTAGAGGTTGGGTAAGTCGACGGCAGGGAAATGATAGTCGACGGTGGAGAAGCTGGCTGGAAGGTTTGACGTTTATTGTTTTGTGTTGCAGGTCGGATGGCAATGGCAGAGAAAAGGTGGAGCTTGGGTCGATGAAGAGCAGGGAAATCATAAAGAGGGAGGACGGCTGCAGAGAATGAGGGCAAATTTGTAGTAGCTGAAGTCGACGGTTAAGGAAAGGAGCTGACAGCTTGCAGAGATGAGGCAAAAATGAGACAGTGTGGAGTTGGATCAAGCTTGGACGCAGGCTTTGATGAGGAAATGAAGGATATGGCTCCAGAGGCAGTAGGAGAAAGGGAGCTCGAACATGACAACAAGTGAAAACGATGGCAATGAAGGGAGAATGGACAGCGGAAAAATAATTCAAGTAGAAGGATAATGCAGATAGGGAGGAGATGGCTTGAGCAAGAATGGAGGACGGCAGGGAAGGAGAAGGATCAGCGAAATGGAGAACAGTTTGCAGGGGTGTATAGGAATGGGAAGAAATGGACGATGATGAAATGATGGTTGGATGGACAGAGGCAGAAATATGTAGCGAAAAACCTAGTACGTCTAGCAAATCAATTGTTTCTACAAAACTGAGATTTTTAGATGCTCCTTTAATCATATGATGCTCAGATTTTATCCACAGTAGGAAATTGAGGGTAGATCTGGCCTTTGGAGACTGGATCTGCCTCAGATCTTTTAAAAAATTTCTGATTTAAACCCTCAACCTGCAAAAGATCAGTTAGGTCCCGAAATATATATACACCAAAAATTGTTAAACCCTTACAGCTTAAAATAAATATACAAATTTACAAACTAATTTACAGATCTGAGGCCCTCATGGCCAAATTTGAACCCTTTTAGCAAAGTTTTAGAAAATGAAATTGAAAGAGAGGCACAAATCCTAGGAGATCCTGCAAAACCACCAATTTCGTAAGATAGACTTGGAATTTAGCAAATAATGAGCTTTTCAGATTTATGTTTATTGAGAGTTGGCTGGTCCAACCAAAGACTTCCCTAGACGTTCAATCTTTAAAAAAAAAAAATCCTTGCACACTTAGATTTGAACCTTAGATCGATAGAGATTTAAGAAAATAACATGAGATCCTTTAGAAAAATCAGAATGTCATTTTATAAACTCAGAAAACTGCACAAGATACCTGTATGCAGATTAATCCATGAAGGCCATCACCATAAAATGCAAAAAACAAAGTAGCAGAGTTTAGAGACAATTCACCACATAGATCTGAGAAGGAACATCAAGATTTTGTAACCCCAAAGTCTTTATGCTTTATTCCTCGTACCAAGAGTCATAAGACAAGTGCATGATCCCGAGATCGGATCCTTCAATACCGACAAAGACTCACTTCACAGGGACAAAATCTTCTAATGAAGAGCTGATGATTCTGTCAAAATATCTCAACCGTCCAAAAGATTTTGAATCTGGTCTTTAATCCTGAGTGAAATTAAAATTTTGAGGAAAAAACGAATTTATCATTTAATTCAATTTTAATTAACTCAAAAATATTATTTTTGAGTTAATTACCCCAAAATTTTGACTTTGACTTAACCACCAAGGCCCAAAGATCCAAAATTTCTTAAAATTCTCAATATTCCCTTGGCCTGGGGCTTTCAAAATCATTTTCCAAGGACCCACAAATTTTGCCTTTAAAGATTTAATCCTAACTTAGGACTCTAAATTAATTAAATTTTTGGTTTAAGATTTTTTTAAATTAATTGACCAGAAAATTTAATTAATTGACTGAGAGGGGATTACAATTATTTTTCCAACCCTCTTTACATGAGATAATACATTTACATACATGAAGGGGGAATACCCATTCGTATAGACCCTCAAATAAATACCCAATTCTGCGACTCAAAACATGATCTAGTAGATCAAGTAGCTCAAACTACTTTTACAAGGACTCGATAGAAAACACTAGGACTCACTTCGCATGCTGATGACAAAATCCACCCTAGCTTTGGGGTGAGGCTGGAGGGAAAAACTCTGTCGATCACTTACGTGAATCAGTGAGACAAAAAACCTCCTAGGATAGAAATCATCAACAACATACTAGCTTACCTAGGTTGTTACATACATTGACGGTCTTACTTAGATCATTTACATCATAATATGCAGAATGGGTTTACATCATTTATCAAATTGTTGTCTGTTGACTGATGATGGAATCTGAATGGCGCGACCACATCGAACATGACGAATCCCATTTGAAAAAATGGGGGTGTACTGCTATGGGGTAGTTGACAAAGTGTGGTCAACAAGAGGCTTTTCTCTATCAACCTTGAAGTAAAGGTTTGGATCAACATTACTTCGAGTGAAGCCCAACTTCATCAAGTAGCTATCTATTCTCTTGTACCAAGCCCTGGGTGCTTGCTTTAGCCCATAGAGGGCTTTCTTCAGCCTGCATACATGAGAGTCTCTATTGTGGAATTCGAACCCCAGAGGTTTCTCCACATACACCTCTTCCTTTGTCGAACCATGTAGAAAAAGCGGTCTTCACATCCATCTGATGGAGACTCCATCCTTGCATGGCAGCAAGGTCAATAATAGATCACAGGTGCAAATATATCATCATAATCTATGCCTTCCTTTTGAGAAAAGCCTCGGGCAACGAACCTTGCCTTGAACTTTTACCATCAGATCCATGCTTGATCTTATAGAGCCATTTCGAGGTGACAACAGCTTTGTCCTCCGGTCTCGGGATCACATCCCAGACATTATTTTTCATAATTGATTCGTACTCTTCGAGCATAGCATGCTTCCAAACTTGATGCTTTACGGCTTCTTCAAATGATCCAGGCTCAAATTGTACGATTGTACTCATGGCTGCTAGACACCCTTGGTATCTATTCGACTTCTTGCTTTCACGGAATGTCCCCCTTTGGGGCCATATGTCTCTCGGCATTCTTGATAGAATCTCGGAGCCATGAGGGTCTTCTCTTCGTTCTTCCAGCAACACCATTTGCTCAAGAGAATATAAGGTTGAGGTCTCCCTCTTAATGTTAGCTCCTCTACAAAAGTCATTGAACTCATATGACTCACATTTGGTTTAATTATCATACATTACTATCATCTTCATTATTGCCATATTGCCATACAGTACTGACAATATCAAACTTCATGGTCATATATATTTTCCATATGCCACTTGTAATATTCCAAGTAGAAATAAACAGCAATATAAAGCAACATAAACATGAAACTACAGAAAACAGAGAGACATCATACATAGAATGCAAAACATGGAGAACACTGAGCCATTTTATTATATAACTGAAAGTGAAATGCGTACAAAAGGTGATCAAAATGATGGCACCTTGGCTTGCACAAGGCAAGCTAGAGATACTCTCAGAAATACTCCCAGAATGGCTGCTCTATCAATGACTACGTTATCTCCAAAATGTTGTTGCTGCTACTGTCGGACTGCTGTTGCTACTGGAATAAGCTGACTCTTTGGGGTTGTTCCCTTGCTAAGAAAAATGTGGGACTTTGGGAATGAGCTCCTTACTCAATACGTAGAAAATCCCAGAAAGGTTTTTCGTAATGGATGACCCCAAAAAATCACCTCCCTAGAGAAATCACGTTGTCTCAGTGGAATACGCTGGCCTTGAATATGTCTCTGCAAATGGTGGCCTCCTCCTCTGTCAAAATCATGGAATAGCTAAGGGTTGATCCCTTCTGACTATCCTGGGCTGAATCCACTGATAAATCTCAGCTCCCGGCACTACCTCCTCCAAGAACTGTGTGGTCTCTCCTCAAGACTGCGCTACCCAAGCAAGTGCGTAATCCCTGTTGTAGATTCTATAGCTCCCACTTGAAAGTCCAATGATAGAACTCCTCACATGAGAAGGCAGTTGAAGTCCCCCGGGGCTGAGGTTGGGATCTTCGCTCGGAGACACTCGGTGTGCTAAACAACACTTGCAGACTTTGCTCAACAGCAAAAGCGTGCTCAATGTCAATTGAAAAAACAAAGATGCATAATCGAATGAGCAAATGAAGAGCCTCTCTCCCTCTTTATACTTGGAGTGCCTTTCTCTCCCACTGTTTTATTTCCTAAGTGTAGGTTGAATGCCTCCTAACTCACTTTATTAACTAACTTTAACTTTATAAAGTAAATTGGCCAAAAATTATTATTACCACTTAGCTTCTGCTAATTGGGAATATTACAGTCCTCCCGGCCAAAACGTTGCTTGTCCTCAAGCAACTGCAATGATGGATGCTGCAAAATCTTCTCACTCTCCCAAGTGGCATCCTCATCCGGCAAGTTCCTCCACCTCACCAAATACTCCCTGACTGTTTTGCTCTGCAGCTGCCTCTCCCAGATGTCTATGATGGCCTCTGGTTGTAGCACCAAATGCCCCTCATCTGTTGGTGGAAGCTCCTCTGTTGCAGTCACCTGCTGCCCCAATGCCTTTTTCAGGCAAGATACCTGGAAGATGTTATGGATCCTACTACCTGTGGGTACCTCCAACTCATATGCAACCTCCCCAATGCTGCGTATCACCCTGTATGGTCCATAGAAGTGGGGCTTGAGCTTCTCGGCCCCCTTCTGCTTTAGTGTGGACTGCTGGTATGGCTGAAGCCGTAGGTGTACCAAGTCCCCTACCTCAAACTGTCTCTCAACCTGTCCTCTATCAGCATATAGTTTTTGCTGGTTCTGTTTTGCAGCTAAGTCGTCCTTGAGGGCTCGGAGTATATCTTGACTCTCTTGGATCCAGTCTTTGGCCCTGGGGGGCTTACTAGCACCAAAAATCACGTCAGCAAAAGATAAGGCATGATATCCATATAAAGCGTAGAAGGATGCTCAACAAATAAAGCCCCATTGTTTACTGGCACAAACTATGCCTTCTAGAAAATAAGAATGAGGACATACATAATGTCTCTAGGAATAGAAGTTTGGGCTGTTGTGGAAGAAGGATATGCTCCAAAGGATATTGACAGAGAGAAA
The DNA here is from genome assembly GCA_034641835.2 of Pinus albicaulis. Lineage (NCBI taxonomy): Eukaryota > Viridiplantae > Streptophyta > Pinopsida > Pinales > Pinaceae > Pinus > Pinus albicaulis. Next base: position 538,751,904 of record CM076580.1, on the reverse strand, counting down.
GAAGCCAAGCAAAATTTCATAGCTAATGCAAAAGCCATGAATGCTCTCCTGAGCGATCTGTGTGAAACAATGTTTATCAAAGTAATGCACAGTGAGACTGCCAAAAATATTTGGGATACATTAGAAAATATCCATGTGGGAGATAAAAAGGTGAAGATGGCCAAACTGCAAGCCTATAGAGCTCAGTTTGAAAATGTAAAAATGAATGAAGATGAAGATGTAGCCAGTTTCTTCTTAAAGGTTGCGGAAATTGTGAATAACATGAAAGCTCTAGGAGAAACCATCAAAAAGGTGTAATTGTCCAAAAGAGATTGAGATCTTTACCATCCAGGTTTAACCCTAAGGTTTCTGCCATAGAAGAAACAACAAACTGAGAAACATTTACCATGAACCCATTGCTTGGAAACTTGATGGCCTATGAGATGAGACTTCCAAACGGGAAGTCAAATGTGAGGGAGGCAGTGTTTAAGGCAGATAAGTGCAGAGAAGAGAAGGAAGGTACATGCTCCTGCTCCGATGAAGAAGAGGCCAAATGGGGAGCGGCTGTAGAAAACCTGCGGGATGACTTAACTCCCCTTTGTTCCTCTGGCAAACCTCGCACTCTCTGACATGCCAGAGTACGTCCTCCTTAAGGCCTGTCCATGAGAACCTCTTCCAAATGGCCCTGTAAGTCTTGGTGAACCCTTGATGACCTGAGAGTGGTGAGTCATGGGATGCACACAAGATCTTCTCCCTGAGCTGGGAGCTACCTGTCAGATAAATTCTGTCCCGGTAGTAGATGAGCTCATCCATCACCCGGAACCTGTCATCTGTCACCTATCCGTCCAACACCTCACAAGTAAAACGGTCCTTGGAGTACTCCACCAACCGTTGGGCTCACCAATCTGTGTTAAGGATGACAAGGACAAAGTTGCTTGCCTCTGTGACAAGGCATCTGCCACCACATTGTTCTTCCCCTTGACACACTTAATGTCAAAGTCATATGCCTAGATTTTGTTGACCCACTTCGCCTCTCCTGCAACTATTTCTGCTCAAGGAAAAACCAAAGACTGTTGTGGTCAGTCCTCACCCGAAATCTGTTACCCACCAGGTACTATCGAAACTTAGCCAACGCATGCATGATGGCCAACATCTCTATGTCAAATATCGGGTATAACCTCTCATGCAGCAATAAATTATAACTCTCGAAAGCAATAGGGTGGCCTCCCTGCATCAAAACTGTTGCTACCCCCTCTCCTAAAGCATCACACTACAGCACAAAGGATTGTGTGAAATTCAGCAATGCCAATACTGGACAGTTGCTCATCACCTCCTTGATCCTGGAAAAGGCCCTCTGCACAGCATCATTCCATCCAAAAGCCCCCTTCTTGGTGAGGTCCATGAGGGGTGTTGCAAGCTGTGAAAACCTCTTATCAAACTTCCGGTAGTAGGTGTAGATGCTTACAAACTCTCGAAGTTCTGTCACATTCTTCGGTATCGACCAATCCAAGATGGCCCAGATCTTCTCCTCATGGACTCTTACCCTGTCCACTCCGATGATATGCCCCAAATAGAGCATCTTTGTAAGCCCAAACTCACATTTGTATTGCTTAGCGTAGAAACGTTGCTCCTCCAAAATACGCAGTACATCCTCAATATGTTGCAAGTGCTCCTACCATGTGCGGCTATAGATGAGAATGTCATCGAAGAATACCAACACAAACTGCCTCAGTTGTCCACGGAAAATGTGGTTCATACGAGACTGGAATGTGGCTGAAGCATTGGTTAGCCCAAAGGGCATCACCAAGAACTCAAAATGGCCATAATGGCATCTGAATGCAGTCTTGGGGATATCCTGGTCCCTCACCTTGATCTGATGGTACCTCGACCTCATATCTATCTTCGAGAAGAACTTCGCTCCCCTCAGCTCATCCATCAACTCATCAATCCTGGGGATGGGGTAACGGTTCTTCATGGTCTTCTTGTTGCGCACCCTGTAATTGATGCACATTCGTAATGTGCCATCCTTCTTCTTCACCAAGACCACACAAGAAGCAAAGGGACTAGTCCAGGGCCTGATGTGCCCCAACGCCAAGAGCTCATGTATGACCCGCTCAATCTCATCCCTGTAGGCTTTAGGGTGCCTATAGGGGGTGGTAGTCACAGCTTGGATCCCTTGCTCCATCTCAATAGTATGCTCGAAGCCCTTGTCCGGTGGTTGTCTTGGTGGTATGTCCCCAAAAACCGTAACATAATGGTCTAGTATAGACTGTACATCGGGATGCATTGGTTGCCTTGTCACTCCTGCCTCTGAAATACGCAGCTCTACTGTCCACTCTACATCTCCCTTCCAGAATCTACATTTCCCTTTAGGAAATCTGCCTCCATCCAGTGTGTCGAGACTGTTTGCGGAGGGTATATGTGCATGCCCCTGATCATCACATGTTTCCCGCTCTTCTTGTCTGTCCACTCCATCTCTAATGTCTCTCAATCTGTAGTGACCTTACCAAGCATGATAAGCCACTGCACACCCAACACCACATTGGTATCTGGGATGTCAACCACAAAGAAGTGATCCGTCATGGTGTATGTCCCCATGGTCATTGCTAATGCTGGAACATATCTCATGCACTGCATGGTCCTGGCACCTGGAACCAACACGGAGAACCCATCAAAACTCTCTGTAGGTATGCCTCTTCACTGCACTAGCTGAGCATCAATGAAGTAATCTATAGCCCCGTTGTCCACCAACATTGAAACACATTGTCCCTGGACTGTGCCTCGGACTCTCAGCATCAAATACTTGGGAACTCCCAGTAAAGATGCAAGGACTCCTCCGGTTGGTGCAAACACTACTCCTGCTGCTGCTGGGAGAGGTGCTGGAGGATGATCTCCTCCTGGTACCCTAGCGCTGGCATCTCCCTCCAACTCCTCATATACCTCTTCTTCTCCCTCACTGTCGGAGATGACCTCAATATAATGTGCCTTCCCTGCAGCACAACGATGACCCGGTGCCCATGGCTCCTGGCAAGTGAAGCATAACTTCCTTTGTCTCAAGTCTCTTCAGGTATCATCATACAATGGCCCTCGGCTCTGGTTTCCCCTTGGGGGTGGAGCTCTGGTGTCCTTTCCCATCTGCTAGAACACTGGTTTTGGTGGAAAACGAGCTCTCATCCTTGGCAGGGCATCCTGCAAGTCCCTATTTCTCCTTACTGAATCTTGCAGCGTAGTAGGCCTAGTGGATCTGACTAGTCCACGCAATGTTTCTGCCAACCCAAATAAATCCGTCACCATCACTGAGAGTTTCAGGAACTTAGAAATGTAAGCCTCTGCGCTCTCGGATTGTTTGAGCTTAGTTAGCTCAACGAAATGCTCCTTTGGGTCCTTCCGGTCAAATCTCTCCACCAACCTTCAAGTGAACTCTACATACGTTGTCACTCCTGCATGACCCAGTGTGGACATCGCATGGAACCACCAGTCGTGAGCTTCCCCCTCAAGGTGCCGTGCTGCCACCTTGATAGCCTCTACCTCTGCCATCTGGTTCAGCTGAAAATAGATGTCCAGTTTTTCTATCCAAGCCTTAGTCGAACACTTTGATGATCCATTAGAGGTAGGCAAGAAAAATCTGCCTAGGGTACATTGTAGGTCAGTGCCCTGCGTGTACCTCTGCTTCTGGTAAGTGATGAACTCTTTGTCTTTGGGTTTCATAGGTGGTTTTTTTCACATTCTGAGCCAAGTCTATGAGCTCTGAGACCACTGTAATATTCCGAATAGGAAATAACAATATTACAAAGCAACATAAACAAAAACTACAACATATAGAAACACACATAAGAGACACTGCAAATAAAATAAAACAACTGAGCCATTTTATTAAATGTCTGAAATGAGGAACATGTACAAGGTGTGCTCAAAATGATAGCACCTAGGCCTACTCAAGACAGGTTGAAGTGATCACTCCTCCTCTATCAGAATCTTTTCTCAAGCTCTGCTCTGCGCTTCTCCTCCTCTACGCAGTCCTGCTGCAGAATACTGCTGCTGGTTGAAAAGGGACTGCAAGATGGGGTTGCTCCACTGCTCGGAAAATGCTGAAACTTGGACACCTGCTTCTCCTCCAAAAACCTAGAATAACCTGCGAAGGAATTCCGGAAAGGCTGACCCCAAAATTTCACCCTCTAGGGATGGCTACGCTCTCCTGCTGGGAACGCTGGCCTCTATGATAAAAACACAGAAAGAATGGCCTCCAACTCTCTGTAAAACTCAGTTATGGATGGGCTGGTCCCCTCACAATCTCCCTGGCTGAAAGCTCATGAACTTCTCCTCCCCAAGATGCTGCTCTCCTCTATGACTGCATAATCTCCCTAGAAGATTGCATTGCCCTAGAAGTGACTACGTAATCTTGTGGCTGAAATGGTGATGTTGCTCTCCAAAAATTGATGGGATGGCTCCTATCCTGAGGGGGCACTCGAAGTCCCCCGAGGACGAGGTTGGGATCTCCGCTTGGAGACGCCCTTGTGCTAAACAACACTACAGACCCAGCTAAACAGCTTGAGCGTGCTCTAGTCTTGATAGACAATCATAAGATGCAAGAATGAATGAGAAACACTGCCTTCCTCTCTTTTTATGCTTGTGAACCCCTAAACTCCCTTGGTCCCACCTATGTTGCGTTGTCCCTTTGTGCTACGTTGTCCCTTGTTGCACTGCGCTGCCTCTCCCACGCTGCCACTGTGTTGTCCTACGTGGCTTCTCTCCTGCGCTCTCACTTGGCCTCATGGGCCCCACTTCATCTCTTAATAAATCTGCCAAGTGACTTTAGGAAAGTTCTTCATTCTAATGTTTTATTCATGGGTCCCCTCACCCATTTTATTTCCTATTAAACTTAGGAAAAACAAAAATTAATCAAAAATGAATATTCCAATTAGTTGTCTTCTAATTGGGAATATTACATTTCCCTCATCCCCAAAGATCGCCACCCTTCCTCCCTCATTAGATTTCGACCTATATCCCTTTGCAATGCCTCTTACAAAATCATCTCAAAAATTTTGGTTGATCAACTCAAGCCCCTTCTTCATCCTCCTTATCTTTGAAAACCAAGGAGGCTTCGTTCCTTGCCAACAAATTGTTGATAACATAATCCTAGTACAAGAGACTCTGCACTCCAGCATCGCCCGCAAAGAACAGGGCTTCATATTGAAAATGGATATGGCTAATGCCTTTGACAAAGTAAATTTGTCTTTTGTATCATGTGTCCTAAAAAAAATTGGCTTCTCAGTAGATTTTATTGATACTATCAAAGCTTGTACTAACGGTCCATGGATTGCTCCTCTATTCAATGGAAGACCGTGCAATTTTTTCCAGAGCTCAAGAGGGCTCAAGAAGGGTTGGCCCTTGTCTCCTTTTCTTTATATTTTGATGGCAGACTCCTTGAGTAGGAAGTTGGAGCATTGTCGAAGTAATTCCACTTTGACAGGATTGTCAATAAGAAGTGGGGTCAAAAGTGTTAATCACTTGCTATTTGTGGATGACACGCTTCTTATGGGGGGAGCCACGTGTGTTGTTGCTATAAGATTCAAATCAGTCCTTGACAATTTTATGGAAGTTTTTGGAGGATTTGTGAACAATGACAAAATTTGTGTATATGGCTGGAACATGCCTCATAGAAATCTACAAAGAATGTCTCAAATTTTAGATATCCCTTACCAATCCAACTGGAACCATTTCCAATACCTTGGGGCTGCCTATTACCAAGAAAAAATTGAAGACTGAGATTTGGAACAAGTACGCAGAGAAGATGAAAAGCAAGATCCAATCATGGGGAATTATTTCATTAAACTAGGCAGGTAGAGTCATCCTCATAAAATCCATCCTCTTTGCCTTGCCCCTTTATCAATTTGCATTGATCTCGGCTCCTGCCAGCATCCATAAGCAAATAGAAATCATTATCAGAGGATTTCTATGGCATGTAGGCAAAACAAAAACTAAGAAATTCAATCTTGTCAAATGGAATCAAATAACTGCTCAATACAAGAATGGAGGTCTTTCGATAGAACCCCTAATTTAATGAACTTGGCACTTGGATCCAAGATTGCATGGAGGTTCATCATTGGGGAAAGAAGTTGGTGGAAACACGCTTTAGAATCAAAATATCTAAGTGCCCCAAGGATCTCCATCCTGGACAGAAATCCTCCACTGAGATCTTGTACTCAAATCTAGAAGCTCGTCATCAAGGTGATACCACTGATAAAAAAATATTACAATAAAGTCAAGGAATGGGAAAAAAAATAACTTATGGACAAACAATATCATGGGAAGTGACCCTTTAAGCAATAATCTAGAAATCCAAGGTTTAAAGAACTGGATGGCCATAAAAGGTTTCTCCAATTTGGGGAAAATTTCAAAGTGGGACGCTGATGGAACATGGAAACATTGGAAAAAACCCAATCTGCCACTGGATCTAAAGGAGTAGTGGAGTGTCTTGATTTCCTTGCTAAAAGTGCAACCCTCTTAGAGCAGAGCACACTAGATGAACATATATGGATCCCTACTGGAGGAGAATATATTGTCAAATCTGGTTATGCTTTGCTCCAAGATCAAGAAGGGTAGCAAGAATGAAAATTCTGGAAATTTGCTTGGAAGGTAGAAAGTTTACCCAAGATCAATTTTTCATATGGACTCTCCTTCACAGAAAAATCCTTACAGGTGAGAATTTAAAAGAAAAGGAATATTTGAGGCATCACAATGCCCATTGTGCTTACAAGAGGAGGAAAGCATACAACACTGATTCCTAGATTGTAAGTTTTCTAAAGATTGTTCGATGGGCATTGTCTCCCCAATAGAAGCAATTTTTTTTTTTTTTTTCATCTTAATTAGAATTGGACTAATTCTATTAAGCGAAAATATGGTACATCATGGTGATACAATCATGAGAAACAAGAGACCGGCCAACCGGAAATGATAAACTATCAACCTCGGTCCCGGTGAGAGAAGAGAGACTAGCAAGGAGCTGCAACAAATGACTAGAGGATTGGAAAAAAACCGACTTCTACCTAGCATGGGTAGAGGCCTCCACACGAAGTTTTTTCCCTTTATTTTTGTTGACTTTAACCCAACCATCTTGGTGGGTGTGTGCAAGGACGATTTGAAGACTGGAGTTCTCCAAATGTGGGATCTCCTTATCTGAATCCGAGGAGGCGGACTCATGAACGTGTTTCTGAGTGACTATAGTATCAGGAGGATGCTCAGGGGCAGCAGCGGACAAGTTCTTCGTCTGAGGAGCATGTTCCGTTTCTGCGTCATTCCCTTCATCTTCTGAACTCAAGGATTCAGAGTCTACAGCTGGCGGCCAGTTACAAGGAGTCCATCTTTTGGATTTGGACTTTGTGCTATTTTGCTTTTTCTTTTTTACTGGGAATGGGGGGCAAGAGATCTGTAGATGCCCTGTTTGGAGACAATGGTGGCAACGGAATGCTGTGTTCTCGTAATATAGGATCTGAGTCCATACAAAGTCACCAACCTTGATAATGATGTAATATTCCTAATTAGCACCGCTAATTGGAATATTTGATTTTTGTATAGTTTTTCCGACTATAGTTTATGAATAAATAAAAGTGAGAAAAGGGGTCTAACTCACTTATAAAGTGTTTCCCTAGTAGATGCAACGTTATAACTTAAGGGGGGAGCCTTGGGGGTCCACACCACGTATGAGAGGAGGCTCACGTAGCCTCTAGGAGCTTCTGCGCAGTCTTCTGAGAGAGTTTCGTGGGAGAGAGAGGGACCACGTTAGGGTTTTGAGGAGGGCCAGCGTTATAAAAGGTGGGAGAGCCATCTCATTTGGCATGCTTGTTGTTGATGATATTTGAGCTAGACTTTTGTCTTCTGAACACGCTGGCTGTTTAGCCTGTCTGCAGCACTGTTTAGTGCGTTGAGTGTTTCTAGTCGGAGATCTCGCCCTTAGCCCCGGGGGACTTCGAGTGCCTGCTCGGGCAAGGTTTTTCCTTCAGTCTTTTGCGGGAGATTTGGTTGGTTGTTTTGCGGAGGAGCTGGGCTTCTTTTGGTGACTGCGCAGTCCCTGGGAGAGAGGACGCAGTTCCAGTTGGAGGTGTTTTGTTACGGGGATTTTCTGCAGGAGTTTCAGTTGGTATTCAGAGGAGAGGGTCAGTATTGCCGGTAGGAGGTTTCTTGAGGAGTTTGTGGCTCCGTTTCAGCTTATATCTTTTGGCATCTGCGCTGAGCCTTCCTGGGCAGCGTAATTCCTTGTGGAGGGTTTTCTTGGTGATTTTCGGAGGCTGTCCATTTTCGATATGGTTTCTGGGTTCTATCCGGGGCGGTGAGTTCAGGTGGTCTGCAGATTTTCAGCTCATTCCGGCAAGGGGATCAGCCCCTAGTTTCCAGTCCATTCCAGCAGCAGTAGTTTTATGGCAGTTTCCCAGCAGCTGGGACGCAGTTTCTTGTGGCAGCCATTTCCTATTCTTCTGAGAGAGTTCTTCACTTGCCTTGAGAAAGAATAGGTGCTATCATTCTGATTATCCATTGTATTTCATTATATTCTCAGATCAATAAAATGGCTTAGCATTCCCGACATTTTTATGTGTATTTGCTTTATGTTCTATTTTCGGCATTTTCTATATTGTTGTATGCTTGTATTGCTGTCTATTTCCCTTTCGGGATATTACAGTGGTATCAAAGCATAATTCTGGCTCAGCCTGTGGTCTATGACATTGGGAAAGAGATCATACAGAGGTTTGCTGGAACTTTGGAGAGCAATAGCAGTTGCAGTACCAAAAACGAAATTGGAAAAAGGGCCAAAATATAAAGGGTCAAATTTTGGAGTTTGGAATTAGAAGAAACCATTTCTGGGTTTTTCTGGGTTTTGGGCAAGGATCACCTTCCCAAATTCCTAGAATTTTCTGTGTAGTTTTCAATGGGTAAATCGGAGGTCGAAGTTAAGTAGTAGTATGGTTTTGCAGCAGCAGCACAGTTTCATGAGGAGCCTGTAGACACATAGCAGGAGGAGCCGATGGAAGGTGATGATGGTGAAAAGAGATTTGAGGAGATGCTCCTCAAATCAGTACAGGATCTGTCGAGACAGATGGAGACGGTGGGACAGAGAATCGTTGCGATAGAGGTTAGGCAGCATGAAACTCCAAGGGTTTTCCAGATTGGCGAGGGATCACGCACATCCCACCATTTGCCTCAGCATATGGCATCACATACACCCACACGTCCCACTATGCCCACTTTTCTTGATGAGGACACAAGGGCAGGAGCACAACAGGAGCCCGAACCGGGCCACATGGGTGACTATCTTGCAGAGTACCGGGCATACGGGCCGGAGTTCAGAGATTTTGTTCAGCTCCAGCGGGATAACAAACCTCACAACTTTCACAGAGGGAACAGGCGCTCACATGATGGGGGCTTACAGCACACAGTGGACAGATCCTATCTACCGACATTTGACGGGTCATCCAAGCGTTTAGAAAAAGCTTTGGTGGAGAAGTTGGATACCTCTTTCCAGCTTGACCGAGTATCGGAGGGGGAAACCATCAAAATGGTTACCTCGCACTTGGAGGATGAGGACACACAGGATTGCAGGGAGTCCGAGGTTACACCTAGTGTGACACAGGATTCACCCTCATTGGAGACCTCCTTGGCCGTGTCGGTTGATGTGGTAGTGGAGAAGGTAGAGACTACCCCAGTAGAGCCATCCATTGAGGTGATGACGGGGGTCGCGTCTGAGTCTTCGGGTGGTAGCAGCACGCAGATGGGTGCGGTATCAAG